>SRLM01001636.1:42862-164292 GCA_015708895.1 Populus ilicifolia | reverse complement strand
GAAGACATCAATCTCTTTGTCGTGTCAGAAACCACACACAAAGAAGGTTCTAATCAGATTATAAATTGTCAACATGATTACAATAGTCATCTTATTCAATTAATACTAATAATTGTAAATCTCATCAGGCATTCATGATTATAACTTATGTTAACAACAAATCAAGTTCTTTTCATAGCTCAGGTATCGGTTATACCATACACTATAGGCTATGAAAGTGCTAAGCATTTGTTGTACCAAGTGTTATACAACATAAATCAAGCTTAGTCATTTAACAAGTAAAGTATTAAAGAGTGAATAAGAAAACAAATATAAAACATGTTAGTATTAAATATTAAAGTCCATATTGAGTTTACATTATACTTATTCTTACACCATTAATGTAACATTTTCACCTTAATATAATAAACTTAGCTAAACATAATGAAAGAAAGAAAAATAAATAAACAAAATAAGAACATAAATAAGATAAGAGTTAACTAAGTAAAGGAAACGAAATGAAAGGTATAAACTTGATATTAATGAAAGCAAAGCATAAACATTACAAAAAATACAAAGAGAGAAAGCAAGATTATGATTTTGATCTGGAGACCAAAATGCCTAAATGCATGGAAAATGCCTCCTTTTATAGGCTAAAATTAGAAACTATTGATTTGATGACTAATTGATGAGTGGATGACCAACTCTTGACTTGGTGACAATCTTTATTTTCTCTTGTCTACCCAAAATATCATTGATAACGTCAGAACTAAAACCACTTGAAACATAAAAGTTGTAGGAAATTATCTCAGCTTTCCAAGAAAAAAATATGAAGGTCATTTTGGACTTCTAAAATTCCAGATATAGGCCAAATACTGAACAGTTCTTGGGCTGTAAGACAGATTCAGACTTTTTTATTGTTACTATAATTTAGACTTGAAAATGACCTTTTTACATCTTAGGCTCCATATGAAAGTTGCAGGCCTATGTTTTACCTTTTCATCCATATAAAGTAGACCTAAATCTGAGATTTACAGCTTCAGATATGACTCAATTACCGAATAGTATTCCTGTTTGGACTGCACCAATATCTTTTTTCTAAGTTTGGCCATCTCTTTATCTTTTCAATTTCAATTCTTAAATTCATCAATCAATCCTTTCATTTATGTGATAGGCCTATATTTAAAATGAACATTTACTACAAATTAAAGGAATCTTATATTATTAGATATGTTACTATAAAACATGCTTTAGTTAAGGAGTTATTGATACTTCAATTGCAAAATGATGATATAAAACCTTGATAAAAATATACTTTTAAGTATTAATCACACCCTCAACCAGCTTATTACTAGTCCCTAGTAATCAAAGTGTTAAAATAGAAAAACAATTTGCAAATTCCATAAAGCAAGGTATTTATCATTCATCTTCCATTAATCTATCCGAATAAACAAACTCTCATTAAATTTATATATCTGCTCAATACCTTTTAAATAAGATATTAATAAACCTTTATTTTATACTCAATATATCAACACATAATTATAGGGCTTTTCTTGGAAGAAAACAAAATTTTCATTTTAATGTTTAAAGTTGACTTCCTTGGGTTGGGATTATTATTATTTTCTTTTTTTCTTATTTTTTTAATATAAATACATATAATCTAAAACACCATGCATTTTTAACTCATGTAATGAGCTTTCAGCTAATGACTCCTAAACTAGTTGATTTTAGAACATTAGGTGTTGAAACACTCTTAGAAGCTTAGTAACTTGGGTTGCCAATACTAATATATAGATAGTGCAATATTTGATTTCCTTAAACTTTTCTCCTCAACTCATGTAACAAGCGTTGAGCCAATAGCTTCCAAGTCAGTTGACTTTAGGGTATTAAGTGTTAAAAACCCTTTCGGGCTTAATTGCTTAATTTAGGGAGGCTATAAAACCAAACTTATCTATATTTTTATTATCATCATTTTTTTTTGCTTTTTTTTTAAATTATATACTATCATTTTCTCTTAGTTATTACCTATAATAAAAAAAACATAAATAATATAATAATCCAATGTACCACCCACAATCATATATTAAAGTGTGTGTATGAAAATTAAGGCTTAAGTATAGATGTTAAATAAGTATATGAACAAAATTAAGTGATAATAATGTGAGAATTTGTAAACTTAAATATTTCAGGAAATATTATGATAGACCTTCTTAAGAATTGTTACTAAGATGCGTCTCAAGAGTCACTTTAACAAAAGAGTTCCTTTACTCTACCATCCTAATAACAATAATTTTATGCATGCTTTATGAAATAAAAAAAACACAGTTAGTTAATTTTATTTTTTTGATCAACTACTACCTTCTTCCCCTAACCAAAACGAGACATTGTCCTCAATATCTTAATATATAAAGATAGAGTATAGAAGACATCACCTAAAATAACAAACATTAACAAACTTGAAACACACTTAAATAAATATAAGAAACAACAAAACACAATAATAAAACCAAAAGACGCAAAGATTCACAAATGAAGACTTAAATTCAATCTAAGCTTTTTACAGTTTTCTGTAGATGACCAATTTATGCGACTCGTGGAGAGATCAATTATAGAAATGAAAGATTATAGTTGGTTAATCAATTGTTTAGTAGTAACAACAGAGATTATGATTTGTTGTGTTAAAGATGTTAGAAATTCTTGTTCCACAGCATGATCAAGAAAAAACAACAACTTATTATAATAACCATTAACATTTAACAGACCTATGAGTTTATGGTGAATATGCAGTTGGGCCCAAGAGGAAATATGAAAGATCTTTTTCAAGGTACCTAAACCACCTAGTAAGACAATGAAGGCATCAACATGGTTAAACATTATATTCATTTGAGCAAAAATTATGGAGACCTGTAGTTCCTCTCCAATTATTTTTCTAATGATATCCCCTTGTGCTAAACCTTTGGGGACAACCCCCAAAACTTGATTGCCTTCTAAAAATAGAGCTATTGACACACCTTCCATTAACCTAAGACTACCTCGCTCATATACTAAATGAATCTTTCTCTCAGCTAGTACCTGACTAAGATGATTTGCTTATTCTAAAAACTCTTTTTCTTTCCTAGCATTAGATCCATCGTGATATGACTAAAAGATTGATGTTTTCTCCTAAGTATAGGAGTGTCGAAGTAATAAATAACCCGGCAAGACCGTTATCGAACCATAGGAAGGTTAATTATATAAATTATAAATAACAATAATACAACAATAAGAACAACAACAACAACAACAACAATAATAGTAACAACAATAACAACAATAATAACAATAACAATAATAATAGTAATAATAATAGTAATAGTAATAATAGTAATAATAATAATAAAGAAAAAGAAGAAGATGATGATGATGAGAACTTTGAGATGAAATATTAATGTAAAGATTAAACAATGATAATAACAAATGTCAATGTTAGAGGATCCACTAATGGTATGTCAAATAAGTATAGTATAAACTCTTATTATTCAATTGAAAACCACACATAAAAGAGTTTTCAATCTGATTATAGATTGTTAACATGATTACATTAGTCATCTTATTCAATTAATGCTAATACTTGTCAATCTCGTCAAGCATTCATGATTATAACTTATGTTAACAACAAATCAAGTTCCTTTCATAGCTCAGGTATCGGTTATACCATACACTATGGGCTATGAAAGTGCTAAGCATTTGTTATACCAAGTGTTATACAACATAAATCAAGCTTAGTCATTTAACAAGTAAAGTATTAAAGAGTGAATAAGAAAACAAATACAAAACATGTTAGTATAAAATATTAAATTCTATATTGAGTTTACATTATACTTATTCTTACACCATTAATTTAACATTTTCACCTTGACATAATAAACTTAGCTAAACATAATGAAAGAAAGAAAAATAAATAAACAAAATAAGAACATAAATAAGATAAGAGTTAACTAAGTAAAGGAAAGGAAGTGAAAGGCATAAACTTGATATTAATGAAAGAAAAGCATAAACATTACAAAAAATCAAAGAGAGAAAGCAAGAACATGATCTTGATCTGGAAACTAATATGTCTAATTGTATGGCAAATGCCTCCTTTTATAGGCTAAAATTACGAATTATTGATTTGATCACTAATTGATGAGGGGGTGACCAACTCTTAATTTGGTAACAATCTTTATCTTCTCCTGTCTACCTAAAATGTCATTGATAGCATCAAAATTGAAGCCATTTAAAAACATGAAAGTTGTAGGAAATTGTATCAACTTTCTTGTTAAATAATTGACGTCATTTGAACTTCTAGAACTCTAGATATGGGCCAATTACTGAACAGTGCTCGGGGTGGAAGACAGATTCAGACTTCTTTGTTATTGCTATAATTTGGACTTAAAAATGACTTTTTTAGATCTTGGACTTCATATAAAAGTTATAGACCTATGTCTTACCTTTCCATCCATTTAAAGTAGACTTAAATCTAAGATCTACAACTCTAGATATGACCCAATTACCCAACAGTGTTCTGGTTTGGAATACACCAACATCACTTTTCTAAGTTTAGTCATCTCTTTGTCCTTTCAATTTCAGTTTTTAAATTCATCAATCAATCCTTTAATTTATATGATAGGCCTGTATTTAAAATGAATATTTAATATAAATTAAAGGTATCGTATGTTATTAGATATATTATTATAAAACATGCTTTAGTTAAGGAGTTATTGATACTTCAAGTGCAAAATAATGATAAAAAAAGCCTTGATAAAAATGCACTTTTAAGTACTAATAACATCTCCCAACTAGCTTATTACTAGTCCCTAATAATCAAAGCGTTAAAATAGAAAAACAATTTTTAAATTTCACAAAGCAAGGTATTCATCATTCATCTTCCATTAATCTATTCGGATAAATAAACTCTCATTAAATTTATATATCTGCTCAATACCTCTTAACATGATATGAAGAGGTATTGATTTGATGACTAATTAATGAGTGAGTAACCAACTCTTAATTTGGTGACAATCCTTATCTTCTCTTGTTTGCCCAAAACATCATTGATAACATCAAACTTGAAGCCACTTCAAACATGAAAGTTGTAGAAAATTGTTTCAGCTTTCTTGTGCAAACAATTCAGGTCATTTGGACTTCTAGAACTCTAGATATGGGTTAAACATTGAATAGTGCTCGGGCTGGAAGACAGATTCGAACTTTTTTATTGTTGCTATAATTTGGACTTAAAAATGGTCTTTTTAGATTTTGGACTCCATATAAAAGTTATAAGCCTATATCTTACCTTTTCATCCATTTAAAGTAGACCTAAATCTGAGATCTACAACTTCAGATATGACCCAATTACAAAACAGTGTTCTAGTTTGGATTACATTGGCATCTCTTTTCTAAGTTTGGTCATCTCTTTGTCCTTTTAATTTTAGTTCTTAAATTCATCAATCAATCATTTCAATTATATGATAGGCCTACATTTAAAATAAATATTTAGTACAAATTAAAGGTGTCTTATATTATTAGATACATTATTATAAAACATGTTTTAGTTAAGGAGTTTTTGATACTTCAAATGCAAAATGATGATAAAAAAACCTTGATAAGAATGCACTTTTAAGTACTAATCACACCGAAAATACAAACATTTCTTATATGATGACCTGAGGAACTTGCCATTTTTGCACATTTCTATGTTTGTTGAATGTATGGGTTGAGTAGAAATGAAAGCATGAAAGAGAGGATTTTATAGATGAGAAATGAAAAAGACAATCATACACTTATATGTAGGCCAGCTGCAATATCTCACGCACGTATGCACACACTCTGTCTCTTTATTTATTTTTTTATTTATTAAAAAGATATGTATGTATAGGTGATTATGGCTCATATATTTCCTTGATTTTACATCCAAGAATGACTTAAACACTCTCTATAGGTCGAGGATAGGCTTCTCATCCAGTTTTCTTAAAAACTAGCAAACAAGGTCTTTTCTAGTCAGATTCTCAAGGCTATACCAAGTATATTCTTTATGAAAATAGGTTCATAAGTCATGAATTGTACAATGCTTATCTCAACTATGATAAGACTTAAGAGTCAATAGAAGAATATCTGAAGACTCTGTGTTTTGAAATAAATCCCACCTTTTGATAATTTTCATAGGTTTTACGGAATTCATGTGATTTCTTAAATATGGTGGGCCAGTAAAATCCATTTTGTAAGATTTTTGTAGTCCTTTTTTTGACAAGAAATGATCTCCACATGTCTTAGATTAACAAAATTTAATGACATTACTTACCTCATTATCGGGAATGCATCTTTGAAATATTTGTTCATGACAATAATTGAATAAGGGTCATCCCAACAAAATTTTTGAACGTTGCTTAAAAATTTTCTTTAGTACTCCAGTGAGCTGGCAAAAATCCTGAAATAAGAAAATTGATATTTTTAGCAAACCAAGGTATTGAAATAAAAGAATGTAGAGATTTATTAGGAAAATAATCATCGATTGGTGTGATGTCGGGTGTCGAATTTGTTGTCATTTTTTATAAAAGATTTGCATCAATATTTTTTATGTCTTTTTCATCCTTGATTTTTTTGTAATTGGTCATTGCATGAGTAAATGGAAATACTGGCGGGGAATCCATCTTTTCTTTGTAATGTTTAAATTCAACCCCTTCCTTACCCTTAAAGATTGACTCATCATCTTTCTCACAAGGTTCAAGAATTGGTTTTTGAATAACCTTATCACTATGAAGAGTAATGACTAATTTAACTTGATCCATGTGTTCACTTACAAAATTACTTGTATTTGCATTATATTGCCCCTTGAGATTTTGCTATGATTGATATAGACACTTACCTTTCTCTTGAAAACTAAGAGTAGATGTGAATTTTGCAAGAGTATCTTTAAAATCTGTTATGCATTAAGCAAATTGAGTGTTGATTGTTTCTTGGTTTTCAAAGAATGCACACAAAGTTTTCTCAAAATTTCTTCTAAGAGTTAGAGTATAAGGAGATGCATATCTATAATAATTTTGGAAATTATGGTGTGCTTGAAATGGTAGTTGTAAAGTTTGTGCATTATTGTTATCACTTTTCCAACTGAAATTTGGGTGATTTCTCCAACCAGCATTGTATGTTTACAAGTATGAGTTATGATTGGGCCTTTAGAAACTGTTTAAAATATGAGCTTGTTCATGAAAACATTTCTTAAAAGAAGGCAAGATTGGACAATCATTGGTTGAGTGTTTATTTGTTTCACAGATTTGACACACAATGTTTTGAATAGATTTTAATTGACCACTCTTTCTTAATTCTAATACCTCAACTTTTTTAGCTAAAGATGCAAACTTAGCTTAAAAGTCATGATCTTTTCTAAGGATGTACATACCTCCACTAGATGTATGAGGTTGAGTTTTACTTGGTGCCTTATAAGTACCTGTGATGTCCTAATTTTGAGCATTTTTAGCTAACAAGTCTAAGTAATACATTGCTTCATCATGGTCTTTGTCTTTAAAAGTTTCATTGCACATTAATTGAATCATTTATCTATCTCTAGGTGTCAACCCTTTATAAAAATGTGAAACCAATCTTCATATTTCAAACTCATGATGAGGGCATATATTAAGCAATTCTAGATATCTATCTGAATATTAGTAAAAATGTTTCTCCTGATTTTTTAGTGAAAGTGATAATTTGTCTTTTGAAAAAATTTGTTTTATAAGATGGAAAAAACTTCTTTAAAAATTATTTTTGCATTTCATCCCAAGTACGAATGGATCCTGGTCTCAAATTTTGTTGCCATGTTTTAGCTTTATTTTTTAATAAAAAAGGAAAAAGTTTTAATCTAATGGTATTCATGTTATAATTTGAGTTATTATACATGTTACAGACCTCCTTAAATTCCCTTAAATGCAAGTGTGGATTTTCTAAATTCAAGCCATGAAAAGAAGGTAAAAATTGAATAATGTCTAGTTTAAAATTAAAATGAGATGCATTGGAAGGGAAAACTATGCATCATGATGCACTTGTTCTTATGAGATTCATGTGGTCTCTAAGTGTTCTAGCACGGTTATTCTCATTATTCTCGTTATAAAATGATTAATTATCTTTTTTAGCCATATTTTTTTAAAAATGATGAGGATACCCTACAAAGTCTACCACTTAATATACGTGACCACACTCTCATGCACGTGTAGCAATAAAATAAAAGGAAGAAGAAAACAAAAGAAAAAGAAACAAAAAAAAAAGAAATAAAGTTATATACAATAAAAGTGAAAAGAAAAAATAAAATAAATACTATAATTTACATAAAAACTTACCTTCCCGGCAATAGTGCCAAAAACTTGACATGACCAAAAGATTAATGTCTTCTCCCAAGTGCAGTAGTGTTGAAGTAATAAATATCCCAGCAAGACCGGGGTCAAACCACAGGAAGTTTAATTGTATAAATTATAGATAACATTAATACAATAACAACAACAATGATAACAATAGTAATAGTAATAGTAATAGTAATAGTAATAGTAATAGTAGTAGTAGTAGTAGTAGTAGTAGTAATAATAATAATAATAATAATAATAAAGAAAACTTGATGAGAATATTGAAATCGAAGATTAACGTAAGGATTAAACAATGATAACAATAAATGTCAAGGTTAGAGGATCCACTAATGGTATGTTAAACAAGTGTATTGTAAACTCTTATTATTCAATTGGAAACCCTATAAAAAAGAGGTTTCGATCAAATTATAGATTATTAACATGATTACATTAGTCATCTTATTCAATTAATGCTAATACTTATCAATCTCATCAAGTATTCATGATTATAACTTATGTTAATAACAAATCAATTTCCTTTCATAGGCTATGAAAGTGTCAAGCATTTATTGTACCAAGTGTTATACAACATAAATAAAGCTTAGTCATTTAGCAAGCAAAGTATTAAAGTGAACAAGATAACAAATACAAAACATGTTAGTATCAAACATTAAAGTCCATATTGAGTTTACATTATACTTATTCCTACACCATTAATTTAACCTTTTCACCTTGATATAATAAACTTAGCTAAACATAATGAAAGAAAGAAAAATAAATAAACAAAATAAAAACATAAATAAGATAAGAGTTAACTAAGTAAAAGAAAGGAAATGAAAGGCATAAACTTTATATTAATGAAAGCAAAGCATAAACATTACAAAAAATACAAAGAGAGAAAGCAAGAGCATGATCTTAATTTGGAAACCAAGATGTCTAAATGCATGGTAAATGTCTTCTTTTATAGGCTAAAATTAAGAACTATTGATTTGATGACTAATTGATGAGTGGGTGACCAACTCTTGACTTGGTGACATCCTTATCTTCTTTTGTCTGCCCAAAATATCATTGATAACGTCAAAATTGAAACCAGTTGAAAACATGAAAGTTGTAAGAAATTATATAAGCTTTCTTGTGTAAGCAATTAAGGTCATTTGAACATCTATAACTCTAGATATGGGTCAAACACTGAACAGCACTCGGGCTAGAAGACAGATTTGAACTTCTTTGTTGTTGCTATAATTTGAACTTAAAAATGGCCTTTTTAGATCTTAGACTCCATATAAAAGTTATAGACCTATGTCTTATCTTTTCATCCATTTAAAGTAAACCTAAATCTGAGAACTATAGCTCTATATATGACCCAATTACTAAACAGTGTTCTGGTTTAGACTGCATTAACATCTCTTTTCTAAGTTTGGCCGTCTCTTTGTCCTTTCAATTTTAGTTTTTAAGTTCATCAATCAATACTTTCATTTATATGATAGGCCTGCATTTAAAATGAATATTTACCACAAATTAAAAGTATCTTATAGTATTAGATATGTTATTATAAAACATGTTTTAGTTGAGTTATTCATATTTCAAGTGTAAAATGATGATATAAAATCTTGATAAAAATATACTTTTAAATATTAATCAATATATAAAGAAAATCAAGGATTATGTTGCTTTCATTATGGAAAGGAAGCTAATCATTATGTTGCTTTAATGATGAATGAAAACCAATGTCCGTCGCTTTCTTAATAAAAAAAAGCCAATGTATGTTGCTTCCATTATGGAAAGGAAGTCAATGATTAAGTTGTTTGCATGATGAATGAAAACCAATGTCCGTCATTTTTTTAATAAAGAAAGCCAATGTATCTTACTTCCATTATGGAAAGGAAGCCAATGATTATTTTGCATTCATGAGTGAATGAAAACTAATATTTGATGCTTTCTTAGAAAAAAAGAAGTCAATGCATGTTGTTTCTAAAATAAAAAGGATTTCAAGGATTTTATGGTTGCTAGGGATGGAAGTCAAAGATGATTATTTTCATAGTTATAAAGGATAATAATGAAAAGATTTATTTACTAATATGGAATGGTGTTACAACTAAAATGGTAATTAAATGAAGATTATCAAATAAAAAAAAAATTTTGCAAATAAAATTTTTAATGATAACTAGCTATAATTGTGAGTCTTAATTTTGTATTATATTAATATTATTTATAAAGGGAAGTGATGAACTAATTGTTATTTTATTGTTGTATATATATAGATTCATCACATACCACAAAACAGGGTTGATTTATTTCTTAGAGGTTATTTTATTATCTTGGATATATTTTATAATCTTGTTATTCATATATAATTAATAGAATCTTTTATATTAATAATGAAATCAATCATTAAACACACGTTATTTGTCTATACTTCTTTCATTGTGAATCTTTATTTATACTGACTGATAAATAGTGAAAATTGAAAGAATGAGAGATTTGAGCAGTGTTAAGGTGAGATATGATCTTGGATGGTTAGACTATGTGAATAAAATGTCATTAATAATATCATAATTTGAACTAGACCACTACATAAAAATTTTAGAAAATTATCTCAGCTTTTCAGAAAAATAAATTGAGATCATTTGGGCTTATAAAACTCAAGATATGGGTTAAACACTAAACAGTATTTGGGCTGCAGAACATATTCGGACTTCTTTGTTGCTGCTATAATTTGAACTTGAAAACAGTCTTATTAAAACTAGACCTCCACATGAAAGTTGTAGGAATATATCTTACATTTCTATTCATATAAAGTAGATCTAAATCTTAGATTTACAACCCGGGATATGATCCAATTACTGAACAGTGTTCCAGTTTAGACTATACTAATATTTTTTTTCTAAGTTTAACCATCTCTTTGTCCTTTCAATTTCAGTACTTAAACTTATCAATCAATAATGTCATTTATGTGATAGGCCTAAATTTAAAATGAATATTTACCATAAATTAAAAGTATCTTATATTATTAGTTATATTATTATAAAACATGTTTTAGTTGAGTTATTAATATTTCAAGTGCAAAATAATGATATAAAACCTTGATAAAAAATACACTTTTAAATACTAATCAATATATATAAAAAAATCAAGTATTATGTAGCTTTCATTATGGAAAGGAAGCTAATCATTATATTGCTTTCATGATGAATGAAAACCAATGTTTGTTGCCTTCTTAATAAAAAAAAAGCCAATGTATGTTGCTTCCATTATGGAAACGAAGTCAATGATTATGTTGTTTTCATGATGAATAAAAACCAATGTTTGTTACTTTTTTAATAAAGAAAGCCAATGTATCTTACTTCCATTATGGAAAGGAAGTCAATGATTATTTTGCATTCATGAGTGAATGAAAACTAATATTTGATGCTTTCTTAGAAAAAAAGAAGTCAATGCATGTTTTTTCTAAAATAAAAAGGATTTCAAGGATTTTATGGTTGCCTAGGGTGCAAGTCAAGGATGATTATTTTCATAGTTAGAAAGGACAATAATGAAATGATTTATTTACTAATATGGAATGGTGTTACTACTAAAATGGTAATTAAATGAAGAATATCAAATAAAAATAAATTTTTGCAAATAAAAAGTTGAACGATAACTAGCTATAATTGTGAGTCTTAATTTTGTATTATATTGATATTATTTGTAAAGGGAAGTGATGAACCAATTGTTATTTTATTATTGTATGTATATAGATCCATCACATACCATAAGACAGGGTTGATTTATTTCTTAAAGGTTATTATCTTAGATATATTTTGTAATCTTGTTGTCCATATATAACTAGTAGAATCTTTTATGTTAATCATGAAATTAATCATTATACACACATACACACACTATTTATTTATATTCTTTCATTGTGAATCTTTGTTTATACTGATTGATAAATAGTGAATATTGAAAAAATGAGAGATTTGAGTGGTGTTAAGGTGAGATATGGTCCTGAATGGTTGGAATGTGTGATGTGATGATGATTATATTGGATTTAAAGATGTTGATAACTTGGTATAACAAAATAGAAAACTTAAATGGTCATTTCTAAAGAGAAATTTTAGTTAAAAAGAAATTGATCCTAATCTTTCATTAGGGTATGATATTTGGATATAACAATGTTTTGAAAGATTGAATGTTCCAAGAAATATGGTTCGACCTATAGTATAACGTGAGTCCACGTCTAGTACTTTCTAAAATATAATGCTTTTATTTCTAATATAAGAGAAAATGTTTTTTCTTCATCTTAAAACATATATTTTTTATTTTTACCATTCTAATAACTATTTATCTATCTATCATCATCATCTGTTATAAAATTTGAATTAATTTCATCAAAGTAAATTAAATTAATAGCAAAAAAAAAAGAATCTAGTCATACAATTAGGATAATGAAAATGAGTCCTCTCTCCTTTATCAATAATGCCTAAAGTCAAGTACTTAATAGTTAGCAGGCAAAAACAAATACATGAAATAAATTTGTTTTTATGATAGTTTTAAAATGAATTTTTATCCTTTTAAAATAAAAATAAAAACCATAGGGATATACTCTTTTTTGTGTTAACTTTCTTCAACTTTTTTATCCATAGATAATAATTAAATATTACCTAAATGATATCAAATAAAGGTTTCTATAATCACTAATTTTATAGTAGTATTCAAGGGTTATTTTTCCTTTAACAATGATAATGTAAAATGAAATCTGGTTGTTTTAGAAACTATATGTACTTATATTTATTTATTTATTTAATCAAATAGTAAATACAAAATCAACCATTGATTGTTGTGTGTATACAATATTTCAATATTCAATAATGTAAATATATTTGTTTATTTTTATTTGTATGTTAGATGAAATACGGTGTATTAATGTGATATTAGTACAAAGAATTAAATTAATGGATTTATTTGACTAAAACCTTTAAGTTAAACTTTCTTATCATATATTTGTCATTAATTAGTTTTGTTAAATAAAATAAAAAATTATGTTACAAGCTTTAAATCATGATTAGACTATTGGCTTGCACTATGCCACAAGTTGAAACAAAAAAAATTCAAATACAAAAAAATATTTAGGCATCACTAACATATTTCTTTAAAAATAATTAAGCATGAACTCAAAATTTATTGCATATTGGATGTATTTAAAAAAAAATATATTAAGATGGTGAAATATTGAACGATATTTTTATTTATTATTAAAACAACAATATATTAGATTTATCCAGGTTGATGTGCGAAACTTGCAAGGACAATCTTATAAAAAAATTTAGAAAAATCAACTTTCAAAGTACTCAATATCAAAAAATAAAATTTGTCAAAAAAAATACTCGATTTAAAAAAGATCTAAGTGAATTTAAGTCAACCAACCAAATTCATGATCAAAGTCATGCATGTCACTGAACTCAAGAAGTTTATTTTTATCCCAAATGTTATTTTTTATTTAGTTATATAACAATAAAATATATGATAATTTTTTTTGTATGAAATATATTTTCTAGATAAAAATATAACTAAGACATGCATGTGAGATTGAGATAGCAAAAGCATGCCTAATTTTTTTTTTAAGTTAAATAACAAAAAGAGGTCTTTTTATTTAAAGTAGAAAAAATAAAGCATTGATAACAAAAGGATAAAACTTTGTTTTTCAATTCAAGGACCAAAAATGCACTAAATAATAATAACAACTCACGCGTTGTGATTTAATTCATTAAATCTTGAATTTGGGTCATAAAATCAATTAGGTTTAATATATTTTTTTTCTAAAATTTCACCTAAAATGCCAAAAAAAAAGAGCAAGGTATGTGCACCTCATGACTTAGTATATATGTATGGGCATTTAAACAAAAGCCTAAGCTTGGGCTCCTAGACTTTTTTTTTAATTTGTTTTAAAAGGCAAACAATAAACTTGGTGGTTCAACACACCTGGACATTGTAAAAAAAAAATATGCACACCTAAACCTATTTGTTAAATCTTTTTAAAGGGTGGATTACCTGTTTCCTAGTTCTCAATTAATTCATTCCTTTGCAAAAATATACTAAATAAAGGGTTAGTGGTAAGATAATGTAATATATGCAACTTTGATCATACCACCAACCTATTATAAATTTTCTTGTTGAAAATTTTATCATATTACATTAATTAAGTTGTAATGTTTTTACAACTATATAGTTTTTAATTTATATTTTTTAAAATACAATAAATAAACGGTTAATGTTAATATAATAATACCGATGATTATCATAAATGTGGTTAATGTTAATACAATAATACCGACGATTATCATAAATGCAATTAGAGTTTTATGATGTTTTAATGGTAATTATGTTAGATAGATACGACAAATTAATTTTTTATAATGTAAAAAATTTGAATGTGCAGAAATTTCCAACATATTTTTTTATAGAAAAAAATTTAATTATAAATGAAAAGGAATATAAATACATTTAATAAAATAAATTAAGAATCATATATACTAATAACTGTAAAAAATTAATTTGTTAATGTTACATTGTGGATAAAATCTCAAATTAATTTTTAACATAATAAAAGAATATGTCAATATTACATATGTGTTTTATTGTATCATGATTTTGATATGGCTAGAATCGTGCTCTTATGTGGGGGAAAGGAAACCAATACCTGGTTGTGGGTTGTGGTGGTTATTTACAGTTATTAGTTTTGTGGTTTTAAGTTGTTTCTTGATAAGTTGAGAATTCATGAGTGCTCATTATTGATTAGTACTTTAAAGTGTATTTTTTTCAAGGTTTTATATCATTCTTTTGCACATGAAGTGTCAATAACTACTTAAATAAAAGAATTGATTGATGAGTTTAAGAACTAAAATTAAAGGACAAAGAGATACTCAAACTTAGAAAACAAATGCTAGTATAGTCCAAACCAGAATACAATTCGATAATTGAGTTATATTTATAGCTGTAGAACTCGAATTTAGATCTACTTTATATAAATGAAAAGGTAAGATAAAGACTTTCAACTTTCATAGGAGCCCAAGATTTAAAAAGGTTTTTTTCAAGTTCGAATTGTATCAACAACGAATAAGTCTGAATTTTGTTTGGCCCATATCTGGAGTTCTATAAGTTCAAATAACCTCCATTTTGTTTCTAGAAAGATGAGATAATTTTCTACAACTTTCATATTTTAAGTGGTTCTAATTTTGATGTTCTCAATGACGTTTTGGGTAGATAAGAAAAGATAAGAATCGTCACTAAGTCAAGAGTTAGCCACCCACTCATTAATTAGTCATCAAATTAATAGTTCACTCTTTAATACTTTATTTGTTAAATGACTAATTTAGGTTTATGTTATATAACATTTAGTACAACAAATGCTTGACACTTTCATAACTCATACTGTATGGTATAATCAACACCTGAGCTATGAAAGGAACTTCATTTGTTGTTAACATAAGTTATAATCATGAATGTCTGACAACATTTACAAGTATTAGCATTAATCGAACAAGATAACTAATGTAATTCTGTTAACAATTTATAATCTGATTGGAACATGCTTTGTATATCATTTCCAATTGAATAATAAGAGTTTATATTATACTTGTTTAACATACCATTAGTGGATCCTCTAACCTTAACATTTGTTGTTATCATTATCTAATCCTTACATTGATTTTTCATTTCAAAATTCTCATCAACTTTTTTACTACTACTACTTATTGTTATTAGTATTAGTATTAGTATTAGTATTAGTATTAGTATTAGTATTAGTATTAGTATTAGTATTAGTATTGTTGTTATTGTTGTTACTGTTATTGTTGTTTATAATTTATACAATTAACTTCCCTGTGGTTTGACCCCAGTCTTACCGAGTTATTTATTACTTCGACACTCCTGTACTTGGAAGAAGACACCAATCTTTTGGTTATGTTAATTATCATATGTGAAGTGGAGCAATTTCTTGATCACATAATAGAGCATATTCTAATTTTTATGTGATTAGTGATATTGTTATTCACATGTTATTTACTTGTAACTTTTTCAAACCTAAAACCTATAAAAAATGATGGTATATGATTGAGATGGGGATGAGGATGTTATGAAAGAAAATAAACATTTCCTCTTAAATCTCTTTTTTTCTTCTTTATAAATTTTGTTTGTATAATTGATACACATCAAATTTTTTCTAATTAAGAAACTTAAAGGTACCATTTATGTTTAATTATATGAACCGATAAACTAGTAAAAAGTTGTTAGTTCTAATTATATATTAAAAAACAAGCCATTTTTTTCATAAAAATAAAAGATGGATAAATATAAAAATACTTAGCACTGAATTTTCCGTTAAATTTATATGTTTTTGTTTATATCTTAGAGGTTATTTTTCTTATCAAGAACAAATTATTTTTATTTTTATAAATACATCATATAAATATTATTTTGTTTATATTAAATATAAAAAAATAAAGATAAATTACAATAACCTCTTTGAAACATTATTAAAATACAACATAATTAAAAACAAAAAAAAGCTAATTTAAAAAACAAAGAGTGTTAATTTAAATGCAAAGTACAAAAAGTTTTTAATTAAAATTAAAATTAATTATTCTAAATTAGAAAATTAAAAAAAAAAAGACGTTACATGCCACTAGGCCTAACATGCTAAGCCCACACACTAGGCCATTAACCCAAAAGGTTAAGTGTCACTTGTTTTTTTTTTTAATTAGATGGCACGTTATCTATTGTAGTATAAGAATGTTGTCATTAACAATATTTTTTTTATCACCTCTAATAATAAAAAAAAAATGAGGTTATTTTTTTTACCAGGAACAAATTATTTTTATTTTTATAAATACATCACACAAATTTTATTTTGTTTATATCAAATATAAAAAAATAAAGATAAATTACAATAACCTTTTTGAAACATTATTAAAATAAAAAATAATTAAAAACAAAAAAAATGCTAATTTAAAAAACAAAAAGAGAGAGTGTTAATTTAAATGCAAAGTACAAAAAGTTTTTAATTAAAATTAAAATTAATTAATCTAAATTAAAAAAAAAATTACATTCCTCTAGGCCTAACATGCTAAGCCCACCCACTAGGCCATCTAGCCAAAAGGTCAAGTGTCGGTAAACTTTGTTTTTTTTTTTTTATTAAAGGGCACGTTATCTATTGTGGTATAAGAATGTTGTTATTAACAATATTTTTTTATCACCTCTAATAATCAAAAAATTGAGTTTGAGTTTTGAAACTTTAAAAAACTCATTTTCAACATTTTTTTCATTTGAAAACACCTAAACCAAAACCCCTTAAAATGCTAACAAGCTAATCTCTCAACCTAAAACACCCTTAGTTGAAAAATTAAAAAAAAAACATTTTTTTTTCAATTTCAATCTATTTTTTTACAACAAAATGAAGGGTAAAAACACCTAAATTAAACTCGTCTTATTGAATAGAACTTATTAACACTAATAATAAGTTTTTATTATTATTGGAATGTGGACACCTAATGAATTTTCTCTCATTTTTTAAACTAGAGACTTGAACGTGAACAAAATAAAGTTTTGGATCAAAATATATAAATTCCAAACTAAAAGGACAAAAATATTAAGGAATTTTTCCTAAAATTTGTTGAATGAATAGTGCCAAGTTAAAAAAACGTTATAATATTTTCCTCACTTTCAATTTTAGCCCCTTTTCTTTACTTTTTGTAATTAAAAAACCAATTTTTTTAAACAAAAATCAAGTATTGACCCAATATCAAGGATGTTTTCTTTAACATGAGAACCAAATAGAAAGAAATGAAGTCCAATTTGTAATAATTGTCACATGGAATGATGAAATTGGAAAAAAAAAACTAAATCATCTAGCAAAAAGAAACAAAAAAATAAATTATTATTGCAATTCACAATAATTTAAGACACGGTCCATAATATTTTTATTGTATCTTTTATTTTTTAAAATAGTAATGATCAAGTTGGAGAAAAAAAATAACAATAATGGTAAGACATGAATGATAATAATAGTTATATTGGTTGTCCACAATGATAAGATGATGAAATAATCATTGACAAAAACTAAAGATGGTGGGTGATTTCCTATTCCTTCTCCTGTAGCAATAGATTCATTGGCATTATGGATTTACACGGTGCCAATTTTCTTTTGCTTTTTTTCATACATGTGCTTTTTTTTTTAATTTAATCATTTCACATTGATTTTTTTTAGATTGATCTTGATGATTTATTCCAACAAGTTGGGATTTTTATGGATTCAAAAAAAATCCTATCATTAAGTTGACATTTAATTTTACAAAACTTTATTCTAAATTTTTGTTTTTAAAACAATCACAACTAAAGAGACTATCATTGAAAATTAGTAAAAAAATCCAAGCTTTTTCATCCATAAAGGAAAGAAAAAGAAGTTTCATATGCAAGAAACAAAGGAAGGAGAGAGAAAGAAAATGAGGGAAAGAAATATAAGGGGGAAAAAAAGCTATTAAAGTCACTTTAAAGCTCCATTGTACACATTCTTCACATTGAAAAAAAAAAAAGCAACAACGTGATAGTTTTAAGAAAATCAAAGACTGCTACCTTTAGAGGTTGGATGATGTATTATATACAGCCCTAAACTCGATGGCACTTCTCACAAGCTAGGATGTGTATTACATGCTCTAGCCTTTTTTGTTCTTTTTGTTTAATTTAGTCCTTCCTTTTATAAAAGGTCTTTAATTAAGTTCCATCATTGAATTCACACAATCCAAATCTTTTTTTTTTATTTTAGTCTTTTATTATCTAATATCTCTTTAATTTAATCTCTAATGTCATTTCACCCAAGCCTAAATAATTTTCAAGCGAGAGAAGAATAGAAGGGAAATAAAGACACAACTTGCCAATCAAGTGATGTGAACTCAAAGGGTAGGAACCCTTGAATTCATAAATAAAATAAAAATAATTCATGAAAGTTAATATCATATTGAATATAAGACTTTACACAATGATTGTCTGAACCAAAACACTTAAGTTATTAGACGAAAAAGACCACAAACTTTTAATTATAACAAATAAAGAATTTAATGAAGAACCAAGAGTATGAGCAACCTTGCAGACACAATATTATTAAAAAATAAGCCAAGTATAAAAAACTAAATACACGTTAAATAATCATATTTATACTATTTAAAAACCTTAAATAAGTCTAGAAAAATAATAATATTACTAATCCAAACAAAAAAAAAAGAATATTCGATTAATTAGAAAAATAATGTAAATCTTACACAACAACTTTTAGATCTTATAACAAGATTTTCTTGATGTTTGATTTATATGAAACTTTAACATTGTAGAAAACAAAACCTTTAGAATTTTTTTTGTAATATTTCATTTCGATCCAACAGTTAGATAAAAAAATTATTTATTAGCGTAAAAGTATGTATTACAAAAAATAAAGCCCAAAATCAATTTAAATTTGTCAAACTCTTGCATAGATCACATTAATTACAACTTTATCATTTATTGTTGAAGTATGAAAGTTTAACTTGTCCCAAATATCTTAAATAGGCCAATTGAGTACCTTTTTAATCTTGTTATTCCTTGACTTGTAATTGGTCTAATTGAAACCTATAATGAATCATTTGGTAATGCTTATTTTTATAATTCATTCTCTTCTAAAAAAGATTCGATCTTAAATCATTTCTGATATCAAACATAAAACATTAAAAATAATACTAATATTCATATGAAAGATTCACTTTATATCAATTCTTATTGATTTGTTCAAGTACTTAGAATGGACCATCTTCTCTGTGCTACAACTTACATCTCTTATATACTAAAAACCTTTCATTTCTCATATGCATTAAGACCTTTGTTATCTTTAGATGCATAATTATAAAAACAAAAAAGTTTCTTAATAATTTCAATAAGTTACAATTAATGCACTAGAATTTCTAGCAAATTTTCATAAAAACTAATGAAACAATATACTTAACCACTGGAAACATCATCAATAGGCATTACATGCTTATAATTCTATAACAAAGAAATAACAATATTATTTTACAGAGAATTGATTATATAAAGAACATTCTTAACAATATTATTTCTTATATAAAGCTCACATGCTTCTTTATTTTTCTCTTGAAGATCTCTTTTATTTTATTTGCTTTTTTTCTTTATATTTTTCTATCCATTTTTTGCCAACTGGTTATTTTTTTCTCTCTCAATTGAATCTAATTTTTTTTATTTCCTCAAAACTCATGATCTGATTTGTATTTACACCCTCCTTAACCTCACTTTTTATTTTCAATTTCAATTGGTTTTCATACACCTATTTCAATAATAATAATAATAATAATAGAAGATTAATAAATTTTCTATTATATATATATATATATTATTATTATCCTATCAAATTATGATGATGTTCAAGGTAAGAAGTGTTTCTCTCTCTTTTTCTCTCTCACACACCCATATATAAAATCAAATCATATAAAACCTCGTATTTTTTTATAAAAAATAAAATCAAAATCTATTTATTAATTTTAACTTCACCACATTTATTTAACAATTTATAATATCTATAATACTTTGTAATGTTCATACTAGCCACGTTGACACAATTTCAACCTATACTTTATTATATTTTATTTTTTATATAACATCTTTCATAAAAAAATATTTTCTTTATAGATTTAAATCACTTTAATACCAAATATACCAAATAATATCTTAATAGCTTGCCATTTAGACTACTAATGCTTTTGTTTTTCTTGCCAACTTGTGATGATAAAACTAATTATTAATTGTCAAAATATACTCATTTAAAAAAATTGTAGATATTAAAACAAAAGATAGTAAACACACCTTTCAAACGCAAAATAAAAACTACACACACACACATATATATATATATATTTAAAGAGAACGCATTATTAACCCGCTCTGTACTCGACTCTTTTCCCCTAGTTTTTCCATTTAGCTTTGACGCAATTACAAATCACTTAATTTTACACTAAATTTCCCCAAGGAAATAATGAGGGGGAAAAAAAACATTCTCAGATAACAAATTTCTCCAAATTACCCCTAAAAGCATTTCCAAATTGCCTATCAACCTCACCAGCCAACTCTATCTCACCCATTTCCTTTAACCCTCTGCGCAACACCTTAACCACATACTCATCACACGTCCACCTGTCTCCACAACCACTCCTCCGCAGCATCCCACAAATTCTAACCGTAGATTCCTTCCTCCTAGCCTCAACCAACCCCCTGACTACCCTCGGCAGCCCCCGATCACTTCCCCAATTGACCCAACTCTCCCCTTCCTCCAAATCACCAATCAAACGGTCAATGTCGTCGTGACATTTATTCCTGGACAGCGCAAAGATGACGTCAGCGTATAAATTAAGGTCAATCTGGTCGGGGTACTCTGATCGGAGGGTTGAGAGGACTTGAAGGGCGAGGGAGCACAAGTCTTGACGTAGGAGCTCGCGAATGATAGAGATGAGGTCTGACCTAATCATGCGCGCAAGGTTTGGGAGTTTTTTACCGGAGTCAGATTTGTTGTTGTGGGCGCGTTTGAGGGATTGGATGGCTAGGATTGCTTCAGTGCTTAAGATGCGGCCTCTGACAAGAGGTCCACGGTTGGAGCGTGGACCGCAGCGTATGGGAGTGAAAGTGGAGGTTTTTGTAGGGCTTAGGATCTTGAGTTTTGGAGAAAGGAAAAGTGGAGCGGTGAGGTTTAAGTGCATGTAAGGGGAGGAGTACGCCATGGAAAAGGGGAGGCTGATACAGCGGTGTGAAAAGATAATGTGTTTTAGGTGTTCTTATGGTATTAAAAGACAATTCTGACCTTCTAGATGCTGCTGGTCCATAGACGGGGAGAAAAAAGTGACGTCGACAGCAGGATTCGAACCTGCGCAGGCATAGCCCAACAGATTTCGAGTCTGTCTCCTTAACCACTCGGACATATCGACGATTTTAGTAGCGCTGGCGAAATTAAAATCTTTAAAGTTATCATTAATTAGCTCCTGAAGAACGATATCACGTGTAAACTGTATGATCTAAAGTTTGTATTTTTTCTTCACTTTAATTCTTTATGTCAAGCTCTTATGAATTTCCTTCTTAAATGATTCTTGTTGTTTTGTTTTATGTTAAAGGAGGCCAAATGAAATCGGTTTACATGTTTAAAGTATTGTTGCAGGCGAATGCGTGTTATTATTTGTTTATATTTTTAAGAATTAGGAAGGACAATTAAAAGTAATTTTTCTTTTGTGAAGACAATTAGATCGAGGAGTAACTCAATTTTGGTACATGAAAATTGTTTCACAATATCCTTACTATTAAGGCTTAAAAAATTCCCAAGTTCTAAAAAATATTAAATTTGAACTATTTGGCTACTTTCTTTTTAAGCATATCTCCTATCTTATGTTTTTTTTTTATTTTTTTAACAAATTCTTTCTATCATAAAAAATATTTAAGCCGTGAGATGTTTTTCTTGTTCGCTTTGCATTTTCTCATCAATTATTATTAGTTAAAATAGTTATTTTTTTATAATTTTTAATTTGATCATTAACTTCTTTTTATTTTTTTTATTTTTTAATTTTTAATTTTTATAAAAGAACTCAATTGCTAGTATTCATCGTGTAAATAGAAAAAGTCATCATTAACATCTATTTTAATTATAAAAATAAATTATTTTAATACCAAAAAATTTCATTTAATTATAAAAGTTTCATATAGGTATTATGAATGATTTTAATGTCAAGAAATTTCATTCGATTAGAAAAGTTTCGTATAGTTATTATGGATGATTTTGGTTTTTATTTGACGAGGTGATTTTCATGTAAATGCTATATTTCTTTCTCTTTGTCTGAAAAGATAGATTTATCTATAAAAAGATTTTTTATTTGAGTTGATTTTAGATTTTAAGTTATTGGATTATTTGAGATTAAAAATAGATTTATCAATGTATTTAGAATATTTTCTAGATATTTTGAATAAAAAAGAGTTGAGAATAAGTTTTTTAACAAAATAATAATAATAAAATCTTACTCTTATAACCATCTTTATCACTAGATTCTGCAAACAGCAGACAATATATCATTAATTTTTTTCTTTATAAGTATTAGGTGAACAAAAAATCATCCTCTCTTATAAAAAATAACAAATATATATAAATACACACCCGCCCGCATAAAAAAAAGGTTAGATCTAACATTAATGTGAAGCCAAAAACCTCATACACCTTAGCTCTTTTTTTTTTTTTGACAAAATAAAAAGCCCACACATGATGTCTTTTTTATTTTTTATTTTATTTTATATGTTAATGAAAAAAATATTAAATCCAATTAAGTTTATGAACCCAAAATCCACAACATATAAGATATTATTTTAATATATTTTTATTCTTTTATAAAAAAATATAATTTTATTTTTTATTATTGATGATTTATTTTGCTAACTCAAAACTATTAAAAAATTAACAATTTGTTATTAATGATCTAAATATCTACAATGAAGATCAACTTTTCATTTTAGCCTGTTATTATTATTAATAATATCATTTATCAGCTCATATATTATTTAATTTGTTTTATAAAATATAAAATTATCTTTTCAATTCTTAATTAAAAACTTTCGTGATGCTGAAGAATGTATCCATAACATCGAAAGTCTTCTTTTGCCTTGCCAATTAGCTCAAAATCCTACTAGTAGTGTAGCGTCAGTATCTTTAGCTAAAACACACTATAATATTTGAATTGATTATTAACAATTAATTTATAAATAACAATTTATGAACCTATTATGCATAATTGTTTGAAAATTTTGGTCATTAATATTTGATGACTATAAAGCATCCATTTTATTATTTTTTATTATAATCTTTTATATGATTTTCTTAAATGTGTAATTCCTAAACTTTTTATATTGGTGTGTAAAAATTATCATATTTTTTAAATTGATTTTTTTTAATATCAAATCATAAGATATGTGGTTCCTATTTTATTCAAATCATAATAATTTTTATTAACTAATAAAAAATATATGTTATTGTCAAATAAAAATTTTATATGAATAAGAAAGGATAATTTTGACTAAAAAATCACAATTTTTCTCTATAATTTTATTCATTTCATTTCTTACAAATATCTAATAATTATATAATTCAAAAAATTTCCACGTTAAGGTACCATAACTAGTTAGATATAAAAATAAATAAATGGTGAAAATTTTGTTTAGAATTTTTAGTTTTGCATGCATAAATAAAAAAGGTAAGGTGAACCTCTTACGGGCCTTGGAGAGACTGCCTTCATTCTTCATTTTGACGGATATGTTGCCTCCCGGTCCATCAAATAGGCTGCTTGACCATGAGTACGAAATTCATAATGCACCAACAAGATCAAGGGCCTTTTTCTGCGCTGTGTGTGTATATACACACTGAAAAGCAAAAAACATGTAGGGTGAATATTATTTTCTTACTAAATATTATAAATAATTTTATTTATTTTTAAAAAATTATTTTTATCTTTAAAGTTTTATTTTAAATGATTTAATCCTTATTAAAGCTAATTAATTTGAATCTCTTAGATAATAGTTAAATTTAAAGAATATGAATCAAAATTTAAAAAATTATCAAACAACGTATTAAAAGTTTAGGGAAAAATATACTTTCATCCTTAAAATTTAAAAATAATACAAATTATATGATTTTATGCCTTAATTTTTTTGAAATTTAGTTTTAATATTAAAATTTATTTTTGTTATTTTTTAGTTCCCACTAGAAAGATATCTGTGTGTGAAAAAGAGAGAGATCATTGAATTTCAATAATCAAGAGAAAAAAATATTATTGACATTGACTTTTAATGTTAAAATAATCAATATTTATGTTGAATGGTTTCATTTAATAATGAAAGGAGTTCATATTAAATATTTTTTTTACCAATTTATAAAAAATCAAATCCGTGCTTGATTTAATTTTTGATTTCGAGTTAATTTCAGTACTTAAAACAAGTTTTTGGTTTCTCTAGAACATAGATAAGTTTATCATAATTACTAAGATGTTTTTGATAAAAAAAAATAGATTAAAAAATAAATTTTAGAGTAAAAACACATAAACTCTGATTTTTTAGGCATTATAATAGCTAAAATTTGGGTAAATCAGATGACGTATCATTTGAATTTTTTTTCAAAAAAATTTGGTGAAAACATGTTATACGTTCCAATTGCGATTAAAAACAAAATAAGAGTTTAGTTATACAGGCTTGCTAGGAAAAACGTGTGTGGGCCGTAACAAAATGATTCACACAAACTAGTCTAGCTTACCAGATCCAATAATGCTTGGTCTTTGCTTTTTGTCTTTTTTTTTTTAAATTGTTTTTAAAATTAATGTTTTTAAAGAGAAAGTTTAGGCTTCTGTTAAGAAAGCAGTTAGCATTCAGTTTAATAAGTCCTAATCAATAGGATTAGTAGTTTATATTTTGCATGATTTTCTCCATGAATATCTCCTCTACTGAGATTATGTAAGGCTGTATAAAGCTAACCTTCTTCTTTCAATAAAATCATCGATTGTGATCCTGCATTATTGTCACTTTCTATAACATTATGGTATCAGAGCTAGGTTACTTAAATCAAAGCAACAGTCTTTGAGTCTTCTTTGTAGCAGCAAAGAAATATGACACCGGAAGAAAATTTTGTGCAGCCAGCCATTCCTCGTTTTGATGGCCATTATGACCACTGGAGCATGTTGATGGAGAATTTCTTACGCTCTAAGGAATATTGGGGGTTGATAGAAAATGGCTATGTTGAGACTGAAAGTGGCATAGAGCAGATAGAAATGCAACGAAAGAGGATTGATGAGTTAAAGCTGAAAGACATGAAGGTGAAAAATTATCTTTTTCAAGCCATAGATCGAACGATATTGGAAACCATCCTTGTAAAGGATACTTCCAAACAAATCTAGGAATCAATGAAAAAGAAGTATGAAGGAAGTGCTAGAGTCAAAAGATCACATCTGCAAGCTCTCCGCAGAGAGTTTGAAACTTTAGAGATGAAAGCTGGTGAAGGAGTCTCTGAGTATTTCTCAAGAGTACTGACTGTTGCTAACAAAATGAGAACATATGGATAGCGAATGACTGATGTTATAGTGGCGCAGAAAATTCTCAGATCATTGAGTGAGAAGTTTAATTATATTGTCTGTTCAATTGAAGAATCCAAAGATATTGGTCAACTCTCAATTGATGAACTCCAAAGTTCCTTGATTGTCCATGAGCGGAAATTCTAGCGTCACACAGGAGAAGAACAAGCACTCAAGATCACCAATTCTGAAGATAGATTTAATGCCAGAAGACGAGGGCGAGGTGCATACAGAGGCAGAGGCAGAGGGAGAAGCAATCAGTTCTACAACAACAAAGCAACAGTGGAGTGTTTTAAGTGCCATAGGCTTGGACACTTTCAATATGAGTGTCCAAGCTGGGATAAAGAAGCTAACTACGTTGAACTAGGAGAAGAAGAAGAAATGCTACTCATGTCATATGTGGATATGAATCATGCTCGAAGGGAAGATGTCTGGTTTTTAGACTCTGGGTGCAGTAACCACATGTGTGGTGACAAGAGCCTATTCCATGTGATAAATGAGAACTTCAAACAGAAGGTGAAGCTGGGCAATAACACAAGAATGGATGTGTTGGGAAAAGGAAACGTGAAATTGAAAGTGAATGGTCTTACACATGTTGTTAGTGACGTATTCTTTATCCCTGATTTGAAGACTAATCTTCTCAGCATTAGTCAACTTCAAGAAAAAAGGTTAACAATCCTCATTCAACATGGATGTATGAACATTTATCATTTGGAGAAAGGGCTTATTATATATACTGAAATGACAACAAATAGGATGTTTGTGCTGTTAACAAATTCATTACATCAAAAACCAGCCTGCCTCTATAACTCAACACCAGATTTAGCACATTTGTGGCACTATCAATATGGACATTTGAGCTATAAAGGATTGAGGACTCTTCAAGCAAAGAACATGGTGCATGGGATACCTCAGTTCAAGATTCCATCAACAGTATGCGCTACCTGCGTGATTCGGAAGCAGCATAGAGATTCCATTCCAAAGCACAACAATTGGAGAGCCACAGAGTGTTGGGGAATCCGACCGGTGATGTTCTGATACTTGCTCATAGGAGGCCAAGCACACTGACACAATATTTAACGTGGTTCGGCAAAACCGCCTACATCCACGGGAGAAGTCAGTATATTTAGAGATAGAGAAAGAATACAAAATAAATACATGGAGGAGAATGATAACTTCATTCTACTCTACTCCCAACCCTCTCTTTGCTGCCATTGCAGCTGCTGCAATGGCAGCAGCCTTGCTGCTATTGCAGCTCTCTCTTCCTCTCTACTCTCTTCACATTCTCACAATTCTCTTCTCTCATTTTGCTCTCTAACATATGCCTCTATTTATAGGCATTCATGGAGGCTTTTCTTCAACAAAGGTGGCTGCCAACTCCAACTCTTCTTCAACAATGGTGGCTGCCAACCTTTGACATCTTGTATGAATGCACATGTTTGGTGCAATACCAAATGGTTGTTGCACATTAATGGCAACCAACCTAACACAGAGAAGCTTCAGCTCATCCATGCAGATCTTTGCGAACCGATATCTCCTATTTCTAACAGCAAAAAGAGGTACATTTTATGCTTTATTGATGATTTTACTAGAAAAGCATGGACTTATTTCTTAATAGAGAAATCTGAAGCATTACATATGTTCAAACGTTTTAAGAATTACATTGAAAAAGAAATAGGAGGCTATATAAAATGCTTAAGAACAGATCGAGGAGGGGAATTCACATCCCTTGAATTCAATGAGTATTGCATTGAACATGGAATCAAGCGGCAGTTGACAGCAGCATATACTCCACAGCAGAATGGTGTAGCTGAAAGAAAAAACAGAACAACAATGAATATGGTTCACTACATGCTAACTGAAAGGAGAATTCCCAAGATTCTCTGGCCAGAGGCAGTAAATTGGACAATATATGTTCTTAATCGGAGTCCTACTTTGGCAGTTCAAAATCACACACTTGAAGAAGCTTGGAGTGGCATCAAACCTTCAGTTGAACACTTTAGGATCTTTGGATGCATGGCTTATGTACATATTCCTAATGTACGAAGGACAAAGCTCAATGCCAAAAGCATTCCTTACGTGCTACTGGGACTCAGTGAAGAATCTAAGGCGTACAGACTCTATGATCTAGCTGAGAAGAAGATTGTAATCAGTGGCGATGTAGTATTTGATGAAGAAAAATCTTGGGACTAGGACCAAAGCTATAATGAACAATTGGTGGCTGATCTAGAGTGTGGAGATGAAGGTGATACTGGAACATCCATGAATGAGGAAGACATTCTTGAAGAACTAGAACATAGAGTAGATACAAATGAAGACTTAACTACTAGTTTTCAGCCTGGTGAGAATCAGGGAGAATCATCAAGTTTTCATGAAAATCTTCTTGGCAGTCCTCAACCTGGTGAGAATAGCAGGGCATCGCCAGGTTATTACGGTGGCAATTCTCAACATGGTGAAAACAGGGGAGAATCATCAATTTTTCATGAAAGAAGAGTTAGAGGACCTCCAAGGTGGATAAGAGATTATGTAACTAGGGAACTTTTAGAGGAAGAAGATGCAAATGTTAACTTGATTTTATTTACTTCAACAGATCCAATACAGTTTGAAGACGCAGTAAAATATGAACATTGGAGGACAACAATAGATATTGAATCAAGGCCATAGAGAGGAACAACACTTGGGAACTTACTGATCTGCCAGTCGGTGCAAAGAAAATTAGAGTAAAATGGGTTTATAAAACCAAACTAAAAGAGGATGGAGAAGTAGACAAGTTCAAGGCACGATTGGTGGCCAAATGTTATGTGCAGCAACAAGGGATAAACTAGACAAAAGTATTTACGCCGGTTGCAAGAATGGATACGTTGAGAATGATTGTGGCCCTAGCAGCTCATAAAGGATGGATATTATATCAGCTTGATGTCAAATCTGCTTTCTTGCATGAAGAACTTAATGAAGAAGTCTACGTAGAACAGCCAAAAGGATATGAGAAAAAGCAGAATCCACAGCAGGTATACAAACTGAAAAAGGCTCTTTATGGACTGAAACAAGCTCCACGAGCTTGGTTCAGCCGTATTGAAGCATATTTTATAAATGAAGGGTTTGAGAAGTGTTATAGTGAGCATACTTTGTTCATTAAAACTGATAGGGAAGATAATATTCTTATTGTCAGTTTATATGTAGATGATTTAATATTCACTGGCAATAATGAATTGATGTTTGCTGAGTTTAAGACATCCATGTTGAGGGAGTTTGACATGACTGATCTAGGAAGAATGCGTTTCTTTCTTGGCATCGAAGTTCTACAGAGACCTGAAGGCATTTACATTTGTCAACAAAAATATGCTTCAGAGGTATTAAAGAGATTTAAGATGGAAAACAACAACTCAGTCCATAATCCTATTACCTCAGGATGTAAACTTTACAATGATGAGAATGGAGCTTGCGTTGATGAAAATTTATTTAAACAAAATGGTGGGTTATCTCATGTATTTAACAGCTACAAGACCAGATTTAATGTTTGCAGTTTGTTTAATTAGCAGATACATGACTAAACCAACTAAGTTACACTTATTGGCTGCCAAAAGAATTCTACGCTACTTAAGAGGAACTACTGAACTTGGGATCTTCTACAAGAAGGGAGGGCGTGAAGGATTAATTGGATACACTGACAGTGACTATGCAGGTGATCTAGAAGACAGGACAAGCACATTTGAGTATGCCTTCATGATGGGATTCGGAGCTATTGCCTGGTCTTCAAGAAAACAGCCTATAGTCACACTTTCAACCACTGAAGCAGAGTTTGTGGTTGCAGCTGCTTGTGCTTCGCAAGCTGTTTGGATGCAAAGAATACTTGAGAAACTAAGTCTGAAGGAAAGCAAGGGCACTACAATTTTATGTGATAATAGTTCCACAATTAAGCTGTCGAAAAACCCTGTGTTACATGGTCGCAGCAAGAACATTGATGTGCGATTCCATTTTCTTCGTGATCTTACACGAGAAGGAGCAGTTAAATTAGTCTACTGTGGAACACGTAGATATAATGACAAAACCTCTCCCATTAGCTGCATTCCAGAAGTTTAGAAATCAGTTGGCAGTCTATGAAATTCCTAAATAAACTAGTAACAGCTGGGAACTAGCTTAGAGGAGGGAATGAAGAGAAAGTTTAGACTTCTGTTAAGAAAGTAGTTAGCATTCAGTTTAATAAGTCCTAGTCAATAGAATTGTTAGTTTATATTTTGCATGATTTTCTCCGTGAATATCTCCTCTGCTGAGATTATGTAAGGTTGTATAAAGCCAACCTTCTTCTTTCAATAAAATCATTGATTGTGATCCTGCATTATTGTCGCTTTCTATTTCTATATGATTATTATTTAAAAGTGCATTTTTATCATGTTTTTATATTATCATTTTGCACTTAAAGTATCAATAACTACTTAACTAAAGTACGTTTTATAATAATCTATCTAATAATATAAGATACCTTTAATTTCTGGTAAATGTTCATTTTAAATACAGGTCTATCACATAAATAAAAGGATTGATTGATGACTTTAAGAACTTCAATTGCAAAGGCAAAGAGATGATCAAACTTAGAAAAGAGATGTCGGTGCAATCCAAACCAGAGCATTGTTCGGTGATTGGGTCATATCTGGAGCTATAGATCTCAAATTTAGGTCTACTTTATATGGATGGAAAGGTAAGACATAGACCTATAACTTTCATATGGAGCTCAAGATCTGAAAAGGCCATTTTGAAGTCCAAATTATTGTAACAACAAAGAAGCCCGAATCTGTCCTCTAGCCCAAGCACTGTTCAGTATTTTAGCCATATCTGGAGTTCTAGAAGTCGAAATGAGCTGAATTTTTTACACAAGAAAGCTGAGACAATTTCCTAGAACTTTCATGCTTTCAAGTGGCTCTAATTTTGACGTCATCAATGATGTTTTGGGCAGATAAGAGAAGATAAGGATTGTCACCAAGTCAAGGGTTGACCACCTACTCATCAATTAGTCATCAAATCAATAGTTTTCAATTTTAGCCTATAAAGGAGGCATTTGCCATGCGTTTAGGCATCTTGATGTCTAGATCAAGATCATGCTCTTCTTTTCTCTCTTTGTATTTTTTGTAATGTTTATGCTTTGCTTCCATTAGTATTATATTTATGCCTTTTATTTCCTTTCCTTTACTTAGTTAATTTTTATGTTCTTATTTTATTTATCTATTTTTCTTTCTTTCATTATGTCTAGCTAAGTTAATTATGTCAAGGTGAAAAGGTTACACTAATGGTGTAAGAATAAGTATGGTATAAACTTAATATGGACTTTAATGTTTGATACTAACATGTTTTATATTTGTTATCTTGTTCACTCTTTAATACTTTGCTTGTTAAATGATTAATCTTGATTTATGTTGTATAACAATTGGTATAACAAATGCTAGGCACTTTCATAGCCCATACTGTATGGTATAACCGACACCTGAGCTATGAAAGAAACTTGATTTGTTGTTAACATAAGTTATAATCATGAATGCTTGACGAAATTTACAAGTATTAGCATTAATTGAATAAGATGACTAATGTAATCATGTTAACAATCTATAATTTGATTGGAACCTCCTTTATGTGTGGTTTCCAATAAGAGTTTATATTATACTTGTTTGACTTACCATTAGTGGAATCTCTAACCTTGACATTTGTTATTGTCATTGTTTAATCCTTACTTTAATATTTTATCTCAAAGTTCTTATCTTCTTCTTCTTCTTCTTCTTTATTATTGTTGTTGTTGTTATTATTATTATTATTGTTGTTGTTGTTGTTATTGTTGTTGTTGTATTATTGTTATTTATAATTTGTACAATAACCTCCCTGTGGTTCGACCCCGGTCTTGCCGGGTTATTTATTACTTCGACATTCTTGCACTTGGGAGAAGATATCAATCTTTTTGTCATGTCACTATAACAGTTTTTTATATGATTTTTTTTTATATATATATATTTTGATTAATGTCCCTTTCTATTTTTCATTTTGTACAGAGAGTCTCTTTTAAATGATAGTTTTTTATTTTTACATTTAAATTTTGAAGAGCTTTTCTTTTATATATAAATATATATGTTAAAATAAAAAATTTATTTTTGAATAATATTTTTAATATGCGTAGCCTTGTACAATGCTTTTTTCCATTTTGTATTATCCAATCAATTTATTTTTTTCTATTTTTATTATTATTTGTTTGAAATAAATTATTTTAATAAATAAATTTAGAAAATATAATTAAATAAATGTTCTGACTTACAAAATTTAATATCTTAATTTATATTTATCTTTTATTTTTTAATTATTTTTTATGATTTTTTTTATTTATTAGCACGCAAAATTATCAATTTATTAATTATATGTATAATTTTTAGTTAGAATGTTTTTACCTACAAAAATTGAAAAAGCTCACATGTACCATTTTTATATTTGAAAAGTAATATTTGACTCATGATGAAAGTCTGTGTGTGTGTGTATTGCTGGATTAAAGTCGCCCCATGTAACCAGACTGGCTTATACTGGATAAGATTTTGAACAGAAACCTTATTTTCTCATTAAAGTTGTTCCTTTCTCATCCTTGCAACAGATGATCACTTGTGGAGTGATCTTCTAGAAAAGATCAAGAGCTCCACGTATGGTCCTGCCATGACATGACAGAGCCATCCAAGCAAGAATGGTCTTTGATCAACCATCTAGGTGGTGGTCAAGTGGTAAGGACTTGGGATCAAGGGGTTTGCTCCCTCTGTGGTCTCAGGTTCGAGTCCTTGGTTGCTCATATGATGGCCATTGGAGGCTTACATGGTCATTAACTTCAGGGCCCGTGGGATTAGTCGTGGTGCGCGAAAGCTGGCCCGGACACCCACGTTAATCAAAAAAAAAAAAGAATGGTCTTTGATCGACGTGATATGTTGTTAAAGCAATTATTAATAAATATTGTGATCGGAAATAAATAGGGGAAAATATAAGATGTAAATGCCAGTGTATCTAAATACATAAGATCCAAAAACTTTTATTTACAAGTATTAATAAATATTTTTAATATTTTTATTTTATTATAAAGACATTATCTCCACACTCCTAATATATTAATTAATCATCCCTGATGACAAAACAAAAAATAAATTCTAAAAGAAAATATTATTATTTGAATCTATCCCACTGATTTCTGATTAATAGCTTAATTTATTGTATTGATGAACTTTTTATACTATTCACCCTTTTAACTAATTTGTTATTTTCATGCAGCCACTTTTCACCGGCAGCTAAAAGAGTCCATCACCAAGTCTATTTTCATGTAGCATTATTTTACTTTATGGCAACTACGGGGACTAATATTTATGATGATCAATTTGGTTCTATATATGCTGTTGACAAATATATAAATGGCGGAAACATAATTATTCATCCCTGGACTGATTCAAGGATGGATATCAACAATTGGTGGAGAGCATGCAATACTGTGAAATGATCCAACACCAAATGTCCCTCATGGTTCTGACTATGCATGATTCAATTTAGCTCGTGGCGACTCAATTAACATCAACCTTTTTTTATATCTCCTCGAAGAAGATCCGTGTGCAACTTTTTAGATAATGCCATGGCTGAGTTGATTAAGACCGAAAGATGAAAAACAGTTGATGCTACAAGAGTCATCCATTACATTCATCGTAACACACCGAGCAGTAACAGCAAAGACTATACGGATACTTTACCATGATTTGACAGTGTAATCTGGATTTGTGGATTAGTTTTCCCGGTACATGCATGCCATAGCTTCCATTCTCAGCCTGCTATGATTAGGTTTCCATCATGATCAGTGAATCCATCAAGGAAAGTCTCATTAAATCTTGAACTACCTCTAACATTTCTTGATGGGCATTGCTGGTTATGATTGCTTTCATTTATTCAGTGGACTGGCTAATTATTATTGATATATCGATGATCATAACTTTTGAGCAGGAGGCTGTATTTATTTCCAGTTCTTCTGTTACATTCTCAATCTACATCATTCCACAGTTACAATCTAATTGAATGCACGATCGATATGGTATTTACATGCACTAAACTCTGCAGTTCTTGGATGCTTGAGTTCTTGGCCAACATCTGTGATTTGACTGGGTACATTTTGCAATTCATTTCTCCTGCCATGTTCTCCAATACCAAGCACTTACATCAACATCGAAAGACCAACAACTAGAAAGTGATCTGCAGCTCAATTTCCAAAAGAAGTTGCATGACTGACTTTCACTCAATAACATTATGACAAATTTGATATATGTATATTGATCATGAGCACATGGGCTTGTTCTTTCAATTCACTTTTTCTACTTTTTGCAGCTTAAAAGATTCTCAAATTAACACCCCCCCCACCAACAGTACCAGTGTCATATATATTTCTTTCATAAAGCTAGTTTTTCTTTATAGAGTAACTAATGCTGCTGGCTGTTTTTTTCAGGGCACGGAGGAAAATTGCGCCGCAAGGACTGGATCCTAGACAAGGGTATTTGTGTTTCAATATATATAGGAAATGTTATAAGTGGAGCCAACCAAATACCTAGGAAATACAAAAGGCCTAGACTGGAGTGTTCCAGGAAGAAAAATAGAAAAGACTATGAACCTGGGTATAATAAAATCACAGTAGAAGGTGAAAAACTACCGTTGGATTATAATCAAACGGGGCATTTGAAGTTGCAAATATTGATCCAAATTAGCTAAGAACTCGCCTGCTGATGGGAAATTAATTAGTTTGTGAGATTATTATATTTATACCATGGACACAATCGAGTCCTAGATGTGATTTCTGGGTGGAAGACCATTCTCAAGAATCAAATCATAAGGGAAAGCCTATCAATTCAAGATTCTCAGTCGATCGCACACTTACATATGAGTTGAGAAATACCAAGTTATAAGATTCGAACAAGCAATCTTCTCCCCCATTCTCAATTGACTCCTTGTCACTTTACTTATAAACAAAGCTACTAGCGCACTTGCTAATTAGCTGTTGATGGGTTATGACTTCCTTAAACCTTTCCCGTTTAAAAGCTAAAGCATAAAAATCACAATGCAAAATGGGATTATGTTTTTCTTCGAGCCCAACCCCTACATTGGGCCCGGGCACTTTTGTTGCTTTAGTCCCACTTCGACATGTAGGGACAGTATATAGTGGAGGTTTGCCCTGTAATTAATTGCTCTACTTATCCACAAACAAGCAAGGATGAAGGACAGTATTCAACAATCTTAGCCGGCGCAGAGAGTTCTAGTTTGGTTGTCTTTTAACTTTGACACTGCCAGCAATTATAGTTTGTGGTCTAGCCTTGCTGAACGTAAGTATCGAATGCCATTACATTCATTGGTATCCAGTGCAGTGTTATTAGGTTCCCATCACTGTCTTTCAAACATTAATCACTAAACATGTTCAACTCGAAGGAAACTTGTGTTTCACGGCATTTCCCTTTTTTTCCACTTCGAGCATCGAGTGACCTTGGGTAGTGCAATACTAAATGAATGAACCAATCATCAAATCTCTTTGACCGCCTAAGAAACTTACTCGATGGCTTTACTATGGAATAAAATTGTTGATTCAATTTTTTTAAAAAAAAACATTCAAATCTCTTAGAAAACTTCGGTTAGCTGTTCAGTAAGAAACAATGGAGATTTGGTATTTTTGGTCACATTTGAAGGAGGCTAGAAATGCTTGACATGATCAACCATGGAAGTCCTCTCCAGGGACCTACCGTCATCGCTGTCTGAGTGAGCGACCGTCAAGACACTTTCAACCTTGATTGAATGAATGATATGTGTGGAATGTGCGGATGGGCCTCACCAATAATTTCATTTTATCTCTAATTTATGCCCTTCCCAGTACAGACCAAAAGCACATGTAGTGCGATTAATTCTGTGGGCTTAGGGTGGGTTCCCCACTTTTGGGAAAGCAAAACGCCAGGTAGGGATGAACCAATCCTTTAAAGAATTAATAAAAATATAATTTAATTTAAATAAATATTTAAAATAAAATCTTTTAATAAACTTCAAAATAATAATATATTAGATTGATTCGAATCAACTCGAGTTATTTTATTAATATATATGTTAAGTTATAAGTTTATGATAAACTTATAGAAAACAAATATAAACAAATTATAAATATTAATTTTTAATAAATTTAATGTTAAATAATGAAACTAAAAAAAATCAATAAAAAAAAGACTCAAGAGAATTACTCATGTCAACCCAAGTTAATCTGACAAACCCACAATCTCAGGTAATGATTTTTGAATAACCCAATAAAAAATTAAAAAGATTATAAAGTTCAATTTTCAATCAACTCAATATTGTAAGATGAAATTAAAAAATAAATCGATTAAAAAATAACATAATAAACAACTCAAGTCAATCATGATTAACTTGTCAAATTTATGATCCAAGTCATGAAATGAGAATAGCGTCATAGAAAGCAAACTTAAATAAATTAAAATTTCCAATTCCCAATCAATTCAATATTAAAGGATAAAATTGAAAAAAAATATATTCAATTAGAAAAAAAAACTCAAGACAATTAGGTTTACCGGTCAAACTCGTAATTCAAGTCATGAGTCTGAGATAACCTCATAAAAAATTAAATAAAATTATGAAGCATAAATTAATCATGATTCTAGGATAATCTAATAAATTTAATGTTGAATGATAAAATTAAAATTAAATATATATATATATAAATTAGAGAGAGAAAACATTATTACATTGAATAGTTTCATGTGAGGAGAATGTCATGGCTTGACGCTCAAGAGAGAGGGGAAAGTTGTTCAGAGCATGGTGATTAGTACTCAAAAGTGTATTTTTATCATGGTTTTATATCATCATTTTGCACTTGAAGTATCAATAACTACTTAACTAAAGTACGTTTTATAATAATCTATCTAATAATATAAGATACCTTTAATTTGTGGTAAATGTCCATTTTAAATGCAGGTCTATCACATAAATGAAAGGATTGATTGATTACTTTAAGAACTTCAATTGCAAAGGCAAAGAGATGATCAAACTTAGAAAAAAGATGTCGGTGCAATCCAAATCGGAACACTGTTCGGTAATTAGGTCATATCTGAAGCTATAGATCTCAGATTTAGGTCTACTTTATATAGATGAAAAGGTAAGACATAGGCCTACAACTTTTATATGGATGGAAAGGTAAGACATAGGCCTACAACTTTCATATGGAGCCCAAGATCTAAAAAGGTCATTTTCAAGTCTAAATTGTTGCAACAACAAAGAAGCTCGAATTTGTCCTCCAGCCCAAGCATTGTTCAGTATTTTAGCCATATCTAGAGTTCTAGAAGTCAAAATGAGCTGAAGTTTTTACACAAGAAAGCTGAGACAATTTCCTAGAACTTTCATATTTTCAAGTGACTTTAATTTTGACGTCATCAATGACGTTTTGGGCAGACAAGAGAAGATAAGGAATGTCACCAAGTCAAGGGTTGGCTCCCTGCTCATTAATTAGTCATCAAATCAATAGTTCTCAATTTTTGTCTGTAAAAGGAGGCATTTGCCATGCATTTAGGCATCTTGGTGTCCAGATCAAAATCATACTCTTGTTGTCTTTTTTTGTATTCTTTGTAGTGTTTATGCTTTGTTTTCATTAATATCAAGTTTATGCCTTTCATTTCATTTCCTTTGCTTTGTTAACTCTTATCTTATTTATGTTCTTATTTTGTTTATCTATTTTTCTTTCTTTCATTATGTCTAGCTAAGTTAATTATGTCAAGGTGAAAAGGTTACACTAATGGTATAAGAATAAGTATGGTATAAACTTAATATGGACTTTAATGTTTGGTACTAACATATTTTATATTTGTTATCTTGTTCACTTTTTAATACTTTGCTTGTTAAATGACTAATCTTGATTTATGTTATTTAACAATTGGTACAACAAATACTCGGCACTTTCATAGCTCATATTGTATGGTATAACCAACACTTGAGCTATGAAAGGAACTTGATTTATTGTTAACATAAGTTATAATCATAAATGCTTGATGAAATTTACAAGTATTAGCATTAATTGAATAAGATGACTAATGTAATCATGTTAACAATCTATAATTTAATTGGAACCTCCTTTATGTGTGGTTTCCAATTGAACAATAAGAGTTTATACTATACTTGTTTGACATACCATTAGTGGAACCTCTAACCTTGACATTTGTTATTATCATTGTTTAATCCTTACTTTAATATTTCATCTCAAAGTTGTTATCTTCTTTTTATTATTATTATTGTTATTATTATTATTATTATTATTACTACTACTATTACTACTACTACTAGTACTATTATTAGTACTATTATTATTATTATTGTTGTTGTTGTTGTTGTATTATTGTTTTTATAATTTGTACAATAACCTCCCTGTGGTTTGACCCCGGTCTTACCGGGTTATTTATTACTTCGACACTCCTGCACTTGGGAGAAGACATCAATCTTTTTGTCGTGTCACATGGGTAAAAAATGTTGTTTTATCTCATTTTATTGAAGGAACAGAAGCAAGATAAAAATGAGATTGAGAATAATCAGAATGATATGATAAAATGCATAATATGAAACAAATCATTGACAACTACTAATGGTTCTATAAAGATTTAAAGTGTTTGGGACATTAGGTCGATTAAATGTACAATGTGAGCACATTAGGAGTCAATGAAGTGTAAAGGAATCACTTTTAATAGTTGATAACAACAGCAACAATATAGGTAGATTGATGCCTGGAACTCATTGGTAAGTTCTTTCCAACCCTGTGAGATTGATGTAGACAATTTTTTCCTAATACATAATTTTATGTTGCTGGGCATAAATTTCTATCTAATCATTGGATCATGTTTAAATTATTTTAAAAAATTATAAAGACCTTTTTTTTTAGAATTAAGATTTTGTAACAATCAAATATTAGAAAAACTTTTTAATAATGTCTAAAGTTATTATTCAAGATTTGCTATATTTTTCTAGTTGGTTTAGAATTGTTTTTTTTTATTTTAGAATTTTATTATTATTTTTCAACTTTTTTATGATTTTTTTAAATATAAATAAAGTTATTTAGTTTGTTTTCCATGAAACTACTTGGAAAAAAAATCTAGTAATATAACTTTGAATTAAGGCTTCTTTGTAATCCTTATTCAACATAATTCTGTGTTCTTGCTTTTACTGTTTTTCTTGTCTTGCTTTAGTGTGCATCACATACTATACAGCAAGCTAAATTTATAAGCTTTAAATTAAATATTAAGAAACTTATTAAACCCAAAAAGAAATTTTCATTAGAGTATATCAAACAAATGGTTTTCAAAAAAAATTAAAAAGCACTAAAAAAAAGAGCATGAAGTGATTGATCCCTTAATTATGTTGGAAATATCCAACTTTCTTGTCAAGTTGATTGGTTTTGCTAGATTGACCATAATGTGAGTTTTGAGTCGTTTGTTAAGTTTGTTGAAAGGAATGATATTTTTAAAAGAAGTGAATTGTCTACTATGTTTACTAAATATAAAATTCATTATAAAAATCTAAAAGCAGCTTTACACTAATTTTTTTAAGAATCACATGAAAAAAAAATTATCCTCTAAATTATTTTAAATTGTTACACACAAAATTCTCACCTAGCTTAAGAAATCTAAAAAAACTTAAATTTTTTAACAAAAAAAAAATAATTGATATCCTTTAAATAACCCATCATTAATTCAATTCTAACATATTCAAGTTACAAAAACATACTCAATCTCATCAAGTGACAAATTATATCCATTTCCTACAAATCTCAAACAAATTCTAGAATACAAATCCTATATTAATAGCATAAAATTATCATTATAAAAGTAAAACATTGAAATACACATACAAACTATAAATTTCAAATAAATTAAACATAAATGGATGTTACAACAAAAATAAGCATGTGTTTTTACTTGATAGAGTGAAACTTGATAAGAAATGAAACCAAAAAAGAGAGGTTGCATTAGAATCAGTAAGTTGAGTGACTAAATTTTAGAAGAAGGGTGTCAAGATTTTAAAAAAATTAAGGTTATGATTTGAATTGAATTAAAGAATAAAAAATAGGGGCGAGAATTATCAAGTTTTACTTTCTTTTAAAATCATCGATAAAAATTTTATAAGCAATTATATCATTAATTCAATACATCAAAAATGCCAACAAAACTGCCAAAAGAGTTTATTATTATTATTATTTTATTTTTTTCATTTGAAATTATTGATGAAAACCTTTTGGCACAACTTTCATTGGTAAACAACGATAAAATATTTTTCATCAACAATTTTGTTTTTGTTCTAATTTTCTTGCAATGATTTTTTTTTAAAAAAAAAACATGTTTACAAAATAACAAATTATATTCTAGAAAACATGTTTTTTTTCTCTCTCTAATTCTTCAATGTTCAAAAAAATAAATATATAAAACACCAATTTGTTTTTCACATTCTCCATAGTAAAATAAGTACTTTGCTTGGTTAACCTAATATTTTATAGCTATTTCTTTTATAATTTTTAATTTAAGAAAAATAAAGAGTTTTTTTATTTGATAAGAATTATATCTAATAAACATATTTTCTTAATTTCCATGAAAAGAATCTCTTTATAATAATATTTTTTTCAAAACTAAACACAACCTAAATATCTCAAAACAAAAGACATGTTTAAATTTAATTTTTTTTAGGGATAAACTAGCATTTATATTTTTTGCTTAATATTTGTATTTCTATTTTTGTTTCCTACTTCCACTTTTGTTTCACTTGAAATCTTTTTTATTTATCAAAGAATTATTTCTATTTAAAATTTTAAAATATTAGGTGAAGCTCTAAACTTCTGCACTATAATATCTAATTTTTAATTAATTTATTGTTAAATGATAAAATTAAAAAATTAACAAATCAATTAACAAATCTAGCAAAAAAAATCAAAGAGATTTAGAAAATCCAAAAACTAAACTTAAAGAAGGTTTAGGGGGCATAACAAGGACAAAGTCAATAATCAAAGCAAAAAAGAAAAGGACCAACTGGAATTAATTTTTTCTGCACTTTTAGTTTTCTTATAATTATTTAATTATAATATAATATAATTTTATTAAAATACTTTAAAAGACCAATAGAAACACAACTGAAAATTAATTAAACTTTGTGTTTTCATTTTTATTTTAGTTTGTTTTTTGTGTTAAGGCTCTCAACCTCTCACAAAGCACTAAATAAGATTAGTTCCCAAAATGTCAGCCACCAAGGATTATTCTTAGTTATCTTTTTATTACTATTATTTTTAGTTACCTTTTTATTACTATATATAGTATGTGCGTGTGTGTAAGATTTGAAAGTGTGGCAAACTCCCATCAGTCGCGATTAAATAAGAAAGATTCCAATTTATTTATATTTTTTTTCAAAAATAAAGTTGTTATACGATCTTTTTGTTTTAAATATGCCTTAGAATCTCAACCCATCTAAGAATTTCAAAAAGCTTTCATAAACCTTGGAACAATAATATTTATATATTATTATTAGGTTGGTTGCCATTGCATGTGCAACAAATGAACGACACCAACCATTGACTATTGACAGCCACCCACCATTGTTGAATGAGCTGGAGTTGGTAGCCACCAATATTGACAACAAAACAAGAAGAATGCCTATAAATAGAGGCATATGTAAGAGAGCAAAATGAGAGATGTAGTAGAGCTAAAGATGTGAGAAATGTAGGAGAGAGTGTACTGTCAAGGGCAGCAAGCAGTAGCTACCATTGCAACACTGCAAAAAGAGAAAAGAGTGAGGTTGAGAGTTGCTATAAGAGTGAATGATTCCTCCTCCTCTATTGTTATAAATCTTGTACTCTCCCTATATAATGCAATGGCTTCTCCCGTAGATGTAGGTGATTTGTCGAACCACATTAAATATTGTCTCAGTGTGCTTCCTCTCTTTAAACAAATATCAATACATCACCGATCGGATTTCCCAACAATTGGTATCAGAGCACATGGTTCAAAGTGGTGTTTGATTTTGCTAAAAAATAAAAGTTGTCAAAATTATGTTTTGACCATACCACTGTGTAGAGTAGGAAGAGACGAAACTACTGGTGAAAACCGCATTGAAATCTGATGTTGGAAACCGCCACACGCGTCGTCACGTACCAGCAGGGTGACTGGACACGCGTGCCACATGTCACACGCGTCTTCTTCGCCCAAATGGGCTGACCTAACCCCAATACTAGAAGATTTGGATGATGATGATGTCATCATGATGTCACAGTTTCATCAGCATGAACAGGTGGCATAACATGTTAATACCAGTCAGCAGCCACGTCAGCATTGTAGGACCCACTACCATGTCACCAGCCGCAAGCCGAGAGTGAGCCGAGTCGAGTCGAGCTGAGCCGCGAGCCGAGGGATAGGATTCTGTGTGGCGGATTCTACATGCAGTCAGATCTGAGATTAAATCTAGACCATTGATCAGGCCAAAATTGTTTTGATGAAATCTTAGTCGTCTAAAGTGCTATTTGGATGATTTCAGACTTGTTTCCAGCTAATTTGATCATTCTGGATGTAATGGTACGGTTCGATCATTGAGATTAGGACTAAAAATTGGTGATAGTGAATTATTGAAGAGAGATTGCTCGATTAGGAAGCATCTGATGGTCATCATGGTGGTCAATAGAGATGAAGAAAAAGAAATCACACATGTTTGCCTAATTACATGTGTTGACCTGTTATGTGGGAAATTTTAATTGTCTTGAGGGAAGGAAAAATTGGGATACTCTGAACACCCGATCATGTGGATAATTTGAGGTGGAGAGTGAAATTTGATGAAGACCAATCTTGACAAATTTAAGTACTAGTAGTCTCGCTAGATGTTGAGAAATCAGGTATAAAACCAGGATACCCCAGATCACTTGTAAAGAAAAGCCGCAACAAAGCTAGCAAATGGTTGTAGTATATATGAAAGACAGTACGATGGATAGATATAGCCTAAGAAGTTCTATCTAGGAGATTGGGTTTTAAGCGGGACCGGTGTGACCCCTCCAATCTTTCCTAGGAACTTACTTAATGGAAGGATTATCCATACGGTACTATTTTTGTATATGTGATAGTTTATTATGAAACTGTTGAAGACTAGTAGGATGACGACGCAAAGGAATAGTTGGGTTCCGTATGATCAAGGATCTGATGGAGTGGTGATTTCTTCAAGGAGGTTAGATTCGGTGACTGTAATTTCTCGAGGGGAGAATTGGTGAAGACCATGATAATGGTAGAGAAATACATTAAGAAGATGAAGATTGACACCCTATTTTGACTTGGATAGATGTTGTGACAGGATGAGCTGCTAACAAACATAAGCAAGGAATAAGGAAAAATCTGGAGAACAGAATATGAACGAGGACACAAGGAGATTGTGTAGGAGTACCTAAAGGATCCAACGAGGTACTATAATGAGACAACAAGTGCAAGGAGAAGAAGAGTTCCTAGATGAAGCTTAGAGTAGAGACTGTGTAAAAAAGTTGTATAACAAGAAGTCTCTTATGCTCTTGATAAAGGCAACAAGCAAGGACCTTTCTAATGCATGCAAGGATGGAAAGATGAGCTGTTGTAGATGCACCTAATTGAGGGGGTGTAAATGCCTATGATAAAAAGGTGACCGCCTATAATGAAAGGTGAAAACACCAAAGGGAGTTGATATGGGTGGAGTTGTTAAGTAGAAAGGCGTAAAAGCGCCAAACATAGAAATCGAGATGGAGGATTGTGAGGCGTATACCACAAATTTCTATTTCTATGTAATTAGTGGTAGTGATCTCTCTCATAGTTCACATGGTGGTAGAGAACTTATGGAGCCACTTAGAAGCATCTCAGCTAAAGGAGGATGCGACCGTCTATGAAAGGTGAAGACACCTTAAGGAGAAGGTGTGAGGGCTATGAGATTAGCCCATGATTAGACTACCGTATGACGACGAACGGAGACACCTCAGGAGAAGGTGTGAGGGTCATGGAAGGAGCCTAGTTCAGAACACCATAGAGCCAATATGATGGCTAGGTAAGAGTGGACAGATGCATAGCCAATGAAATGGCTATGATGAGTATGAAGATAAATGCAAGATTGACTTTCATGGATATTGCTCCCATGTTAAAGATCAATGAGCTAGAAAACATTTGTCTTGGATAATAAGTGGATGACTTGTGGAGCATTAAGACGCAGCTGCTATGAAGGCGCAAAGGGCATGCGCAGGTTCCGGGAACAAGTTGACTTTTGTCAAGGTGGTGAGCTCAATAATGACATTGCAATACTTAGAGTATAAAGACAAATATGGATCAACCTTTTATGGGCTGCCCCTATAGTTAAAGGTGGAAAGCTACCTGGACTCTTAAGACTAAGAGTGAGAGGTGATTAGTATTCAAAAGTGCATTTTTATCATGGTTTTATATCATTATTTTGCACTTGAAGTATCAATAACTACTTAACTAAAGTACGTTTTATAATACTCTATCTAATAATATAAGATACCTTTAATTTATGGTAAATATTCATTTTAAATGCAGGCCTATCACATAAATGAAAGGATTGATTGATGACTTTAAGAACTTCAATTGCAAAGGCAAAGAGATGATCAAACTTAGAAAAGAGATGTCGGTGCAATCTAAACCGGAACACTGTTTGGTAATTGGGTCATATCTGGAGCTATAGATCTCAAATTTAGGTCTACTTTATATGGATAGAAAGGTAAGACATAGGCCTATAATTTTTATATGGAGCCCAAGATCTAAAAAGGTCATTTTCAAGTCCAAATTGTTGTAACAACAAAGAAGCCCAAATCTGTCCTCTAGCCCGAGCACTATTTAGTATTTTGGCCATATCTGGAGTTCTAGAAGTCAAAATTAGCTGTATGTTTTTCACAAGAAAGCTGAGACAATTTCCTAAAACTTTCATGTTTGCAAATGGCTTTAATTTTGATGTCATCAATGACGTTTTAGGCAGACAAGAGAAGATAAGGATTGTCACCAAGTCAAGGGTTGGCCATCTACTCATCAATTAGTCATCAAATCAATAGTTCCCAATTTTGGCCTATAAAAGGAGGCATTTGCCATGCATTTAGGCATCTTGGTATGCAAATCAAGATCATGCTCTTGTTTTTTCTCTTTGTATTCTTTATAGTGTTTATGTTTTGTTTTCATTAATATCAAGTTTATACCTTTCATTTCCTTTCCTTTGCTTTGTTAACTCTTATCTTATTTATGTTCTTATTTTGTTTATCTATTTTTCTTTCTTTCATTATGTCTAGCTAAGTTAATTATGTCAAGGTGAAAAGGTTACATTAATAGTGTAAGAATAAGTGTGGTATAAACTTAATATGGACTTTAATATTTGATACTAATATGTTTTATATTTGTTATCTTATTCACTTTTTAATACTTTGCTTGTTAAATGACTAATCTTGATTTATGTTGTATAACAATTGGTACAACAAATGTTTGGCACTTTCATAGCTCATAATGTATGGTATAACCGACACCTGAGCTATGAAAGGAACTTGATTTGTTATTAATATAAGTTATAATCATGAATGCTTGATGAAATTTACAAGTATTAACATTAATTGAATAAGATGACTAATGTAATCATGTTAACAATCTATAATTAGATTGGAACCTCTTTTGTGTGTGGTTTCCAATTGAATAATAAGAGTTTATACTATACTTGTTTGACATACCATTAGTGGATCCTCTAACCTTAACATTATTTGTTATCGTTATTTAATCCTTACTTTAATTTTCCATTTTAAAATGCTCTTCAACTTTTCTTCTTCTTCTTCTTTTTCTTTATTATTGTTTTTTTTTATTATTATTATTATAACTACTACTACTACTACTACTACTAGTATTATTATTGCTATTATTGTTACTGTTGTTGTTGTTGTTTATAATTTGTACAATTAACCTCCATGTGGTTCGACCCCAGTCTTGCCAGGTTATTTATTACTTCAACACTCCTGCACCTGGGAGAAGATATTAATCTTTTAGTCGTGTCAGGAGACTCATGAAGAAGTAAGGCGTGGTTTCTAGGGTGGAACAGAGGGCAAACATAACTCCTGGATGAGTAGACTCTTGGAAGAGTGGTGAGCTTGTGATCATATTGAGATACTCAGATAATGACTGTCGCACTTGAAATATCCGTTTGAGGGGGTGTTATAAGCCTTGATGTGAGGCTTGATGAATCATTTCGGATCGAGCATGGTTGATACGCTCGAAGGGGAATGTTGTTCCAGAGATAAGCGTTAACACTATTCAAATATGATGTGGCAGACCATCTATTTGTAGTGATCCTTTTGTGTGAGAAAGGTGTACTTTGGTTACTCTGATGATTGAAAGGTTTGGCAAGTACCTATAAACTTGGCCACAAACGCTCTCAAAATGAAAAGCTTGGAAGAGCTGTAAGATGCAAGCTTGTGTTGAAGAAGCAAGAGGACGGTTGCCCCACATGAATGGCAAAGGGGGTGATTGTTAGGTTGGTTATCATTGCATGTGCAACAAATGGACGGCATCAACCATTGACTATTGACAGCCACCATTGTTGAATGAGTTGGAGTTGGTGGCCATCAATATTGACAACAAAGCAAGAAGAATGCCTATAAATATAGGCATATGTAAGAAAGCAAAATGAGAGATATAGTAGAGCTAAAGATGTGAGAAATGTAGGAGAGAGTGTACTGCCAAGAGCAGTAAGCAGTAGCTGTCATTACAGCACTACAAAGAGAGAAAAAAGTGAGGTTGAGAGTTGCTAAAAGAGTGAATGATTCCTCCTCCTCTATTGTTGTAAATCTTGTACTTTCCCTACATAATGCAATGGCTTCTCTCATGGATACAGGTGATTTGTCAAACCATGTTAAATATTGTCTCAGTGTGCTTCCTCTTCTTGAGCAAATATCAATACATCACCGATCGGATTTCTCAACATATATATTATATTATGATTGTTCTTCTGCTCATTTTGTATGAGATAAACGTGTCTGCTATATTTTTCTAGATATTCCACGCTATTCTATTAATAATTATGTAAAGTTGCATAAAAAAGAAGAAGTTACAGTCTAATTCGAAAATCAAGTAAAAATTAAATGCTATTATATTAAAATGTCACAAATTTTTTTAATTAATTTATTTTTATGTAATGTCAATTAAACTTGAATACGTATGTCATCCATTCCACACTTTTATTTAATTAATCTAAATTAATTAATTCAAAAAATAAAGTTAAAAGATGAAAAGCATATCTAATATTAATGTGCCTAGCCTGAGAAGCTCATGCATGTTGGCTTGCAAGGATTTTCTTTATTTTTCTTCACCTGTTTAAAAAAACAAATGCCTCCACATCTATCGGGCTTGCCTAATAAACATTATTAGAACATTAAAAAATCAATTTTTTCATTGGTCTTCTCTTCCTAAGCTTATGAATTGATAACATGCATTTTTCATATAGATTTCAAATTTACTCAAGAACATTTCAGGTTATTGAAGATTTCAAAACATAGAAAATTAAAATTATATTTTCACAAGTGTATGATTTTAGGTCTTACGCTTACATGTTAATTCATTAAAAATAAAGAAATAAGAACTATAATAGGACTTATAAAATGAGAAAAAGATAGCTACTTGACTTAGATATGTTTTGTTGCAAACCAAACAAGTATTATGAATAAAAAATTACTAGAATCAATTCTTTTTGTTAAGACACAAAGATTAAAAGCCTTTTATTTGCCTACAAAAAAGAACTTGAGGATGACTCCTATTGATTTTCTAAATCTTGTGTCTAATAGTATACTTTGAGTCAAATTGTCATATAGAAGGCCACCTGTCCAATCACGTGTCTTTTTAGTTTCTTTCTTTATATTCGCTCTCCTCCCTTCCTCATTTTCTTTGATTTTTTATTTTTTATCTTCTTCTTCCCTTTATGCTCCTCCTTTTATTTTATTGTTCTCCCCCCTCCTTTTAAGTGTATGAAAGTAGCCTTTTATAGGAGAGGACTTTTTGCTTGAATTTTATTCATAATGGCTATCAATCTCACACGATATCAGTCTTTTAAAGAATGGATGAACCTAAGGTTAAACATGAATTAAATGATGACCTCCTAGATCTCTTTGCTTGACCCACTCATAGGGAGAGAATAATGGCAAAAAAGAAGTTATATTGCTTTAGTGTAGTGGACCATATGTTTCATATTATCAACGTATGTGTTTTTACCTATAGGAAGGATCAATTTAGAGTTGAAATTGGGGGGAAAACATAAACAAAAAGTTTGCCTAATACATATGATTATAGAAAAAGTAGATTTCCACAAATTTTAGGAACAAAACGATGTCACTATCCTTTAAATGTTCAAAGATTATTCTTCCCTTTTCCAAGCAAAAGACATTATTTTAATTGTTGTGTTTTAGGTTTTCTTTAATTGAAATTATATCAAATTTTATATTCATCCTATCATTTCAGTGCCTTTTACGTTTTAGTCTTTAATCTTTGAATCTTGTTTCATTTATAGCTTAGATGGAATTAAGGCAACCCCTCTGATTTCTCTATTGTATTCATTTGGCTCCTGGTCTTCTAATTTTTTGATTTGTAAGTCGATTTGGTGCCCAATTTTAAGAACAAAACGATGTCACTATCCTTTGAATGTTCAAAGATTATTCTTCCATTTTCCAAGCAAAACACATCGTTTCACTTGTTGTGTTTTAGGTTTTCTTTAATTGAAATTATATCAAATTTTATATTCGTCATATCATTTCAATGCCTTTTACGTTTTAGTTCTTAATCTTTGAATCTTGTTTCATTTATACCTTAGATAGAATTAAAGCAACCCCTCTGATTTCTCTATTGTCTTCATTTGGCCCCTGGTCTTCTAATTTTTCCATTTTTAAGTTGATTTGGTGCCCAATTTCAAAAAAAAATTCAATTAAGCCCTTAAATGATTTTCTAACTTGACTATTTATTTTGAACTCATCCTTAAACTTTAATTTCTTTCAATTTCAGCCAAATTAAACCAATTTAAACCCTTTTCTTCAATTCAATTTTCAATTGTGGCCTAAAAATTCTCAAACTCAGTTTTTGCTTGTAATACTTAATTTTGGTCCAATTTTAAACCCCAATTGTGTATGTTTTTATTTTTTTTTACTTTTATATATTTTTTTTGTACTTTTTATGATTACTTATAAGCATAAATTTTTTTAATAAAAATGATGAAAAAAACCTAAAAAAATAACTAAGTTTGATGAAAAGAGACATTTTATGGATTTTCTATTTTTCAATATAAGAAAAATAAAGGTAAAAACTTAGGTTATAACATTGAAAATAATGTTTTTTTTTGTTAGGGATCTAATAACTACAAATGTGCTTTTTTCTATTCAAAGCATGGATGGTTTTTATGTTATTGTTTGGTTTTTTGCAATATTTTTACCTTAAGCTTTCTTATTTGTATATGTTTTTGTCTTTACTGATATCTTACATCATTTGCTTAGACATCTTAATTTATGAATTTTGAGTCTTTTAGTGCCAAATAAAAAAGGTGGTATGTAATTTAAAACATCTTAATTTTAATTGTTCAACATGTCCTTTAAAAAAAATATCACATTTATCTTTATAACTTAAAGGTGAACATAACTTCTTCTTCTTTTGAATTGATATTTAGTAATATTTAAAGACCTTTTTTTTATGTTCTCTTATGATAGTTTTTGCTATTTTGCTATTTTCATGAATACTTATACTAAATATATTTGGTTCTTTCTTTTGATTATCAAGTATGATATTTTTACTATTTTTCAATAATTTCAAGCTTAAGTTGAAGATAATTTTTGCCAAAATTAAACATGTACAAATGGATTAAGGTGGCAAGTATAGAAAATTGAATATTTATTTTAAAATTATTGGTATTTAACATATATTTTTATTTGTCCACATACTCATAAATAAAATGGCATAGTTAAACATCAATACGAATATATTGTTAAAATTTGTCTCAACTTTCTTGGTCAATGTAAGGCATCCTTAATTTATTTTATTTTTTTGCATTTGAAACATATGTTTATTTAATAAATTCCATGCCAACACTTGTTTTATAAATAATAAAACATATTTAATATCTTTTCAAGTCTACATCAAATTATAGTTTCCTCTGTATTTTTTAGGTGTCTATATTTTCCTTACCTTCTTCCATATAATGATCATAAGTTATATTTTCATTCTACTTATTTTATTTTTCTTAGTTATAGCTCATTTTATTTGGGTTATCAATATCTTAATTTTTCTTCAAAATGAATATACATTGCTTGGCATGTTAGATTTCATGAAAATATTTTTTTTCTTTTGAAAAATCTAAACATAAAGTAACATTATTTGCACCATATATGAGTTCCTACCTTGACACCTTCTTCCTTTTCATCTCTCAATCTAAAATTTTCACATATTTTACCTAATCAACTAATTTAAATGAGCAACATTCTTGATGATCCATTGTTGCGATGTTATGGTCGCATAAATTAATTATCCTAACTTAAAGCACAATACACAAGATAGTATAAAATAAGTAAGAGGTTGATCCCACAAGAAAGATTTAGTTCAGATTTTTATGCTATACGTTATGCAATTGGAGGGTTTTGATTTGTAATGATCTAAATTATGAAAGAAATTACACTAGCAAATAAAATCAATTGAAACCAAAATTTATTAAGAAAACAAACCTTAGTCATAAGCACATATCCACCAATGAAAATTAGAACTAATTCTTGAAATGAAATTATAATTTATATTCTGAATTTTTATCTTTTCTTAATATTAGTTAATTAACAGATCTGTTGTATAACTAATCCTAACCAACAAACAATCACAATGTTTACATTAATGATTTAGTTCAATGGTAGCCCTAAGAACTAGATATTTAAGTGTTCTCCCTAAGTTTAATAACGTAGTTCTACCACAATTATCAAGCTTAGTTGCTTCATAAGTTCATATATCACAACTCCGGTTTTGATATCAAACTTAGCAATAAATTGTTCATAATAATAACTTAGAGTCTACTCTAGCAATTATCAACAACAATCATAGAAAATATGCATAGAAAAACAATCATACTCATTCATAATATAAACTGAAAATAAAAGGAAGAATAAATCTCATAGTTCTTAAAATTTGAAAGTTTGTTGTGTCCTTGCAACCAAGAAAAGAGATTAGCCTTGCATAATTATTAAATAACTACTCCTAAAGAATAAATAGATATGATTTTTTGGGTTTGTAGAGGAGATAATTTATGTTTATTCTTTACTGGTTGTTGCCTCCTTCTGCTCTCCCTTTTTTCTATTGGCTGCCAGCCTTTTCTCTCTTTCTTTCTATATGTTAAGAAACTCTAGTCTCTATTTTACAAAATAGTCCTCCCTTAAGTTGTTAGTTTACATTTAAATACTTTAATAACTATTTTCTTTAAAAAGGAGAAATAGTCTTGCATGAAATCTTCAAACTCTGACTTAGAGGAGCTAAATTGCTAATATAAAAACTTGGATGTCAGTTTAGAAGCTTCAAAAAGTAATTTGAACTTGTTTCTTCACGAAACCCATTTGCTGGTAGAATTCAGCTGTCATCTTTGAAAAATCATATCTCCCTCAAATGACATCATTTTTGGATGAAATTTTGAGAACTTATATAAATTTGAGTCAGAAATCCAAAAAATTTAGTTTTCATCAATTGAACGTCTATAACTTCAGATATTGAATTTTGAATGGACAAAGGTTAACAGTAGTAGAATGCAAAATTTAATTTTAAAGGAAGTGATTTCCATAATCTTTCGCTTTTTATTTTTCTTGCATTACATTTCTAAAAAGGTATGGATGCTAGATTTTTAATGCCACTAGAATCACTTCATTTTGATCTCTAGAACTCATGTTTTGCACAAAACATCAACTAAACATCAAATCTGTTAATTACTTTCAATTTACTCCATTTTGTATCTTTCATCCAAAAGTACCTTCAAAACATAAAACAAAAAAAAAATCAAGGCATTTTACATATAAAACATGAACAAAACATTAGGTAAATATGGATGAAACTATCGAATAATATGGTTATATCGATAATCTATCTCCTTACACTTTCTCCCCAACTAATCACTATCAAGGTATAAGTTCTTTCTCTTCATGTTCATATAGCTTTCTTCTTTCCATGTACTGACATGAGATGGTTAAGCTTTAGGTTTTCCTTTACCATCCATATTTACCTTGTCATCTCCTAGCTTAAATCTAGTGGTTGATCATTCTAATTATTCTTTTAAACAGGTTTTGAATTTTGATCAAATTTCTCATGCTTAAGTTCTATGTCAACATTCTATGTTCCCATAAAAGCTTAAAATAACTAATTTCACACTCTTATTTATTGCTTAGATTACTTATTTACCTGAATAGAAACCAATTACTTTTCAGAGAGCCAATTGTTATCTGATATGGCATCAAGCCATGCAAGAGAAAAATTCAGGCTTTACACTATAATCGTACATGAACTTTAATTCCTTTTTACTTATCTATAAATTTATTAGTAGTCGGTAAGTGTATAAAATTAAGAGGTGAGTTGATTGTAGTGTTAAGAGATGCAAAGATTATTTAATTGCTAAAGTGTTTACTCAACAATAGGGGATTTAGTTACTAAAGTAATATCTTTTACTTGTTTGTTTACGTTGATGGTTTTTTGCTTATTGAGAGTAATTTGATTTTACTAAAAAATCTTATCTCTTTACTGAGCTTAGACTTCAAGCTCCATGACATCTTTATATAATTTCTTGGGAATTAAGTTAAACCTACTTCTATAAGTCTTATGGTTACTCAACAGAGATATGCTCTTGATCTTTTTTTATAGAGCCAATATATCTTCTTGTAAATTTATTGATATTCTTACCTCCTTTTCTTCTAAGATAGTCGTGGTGTCTGATGCTTTGTACTATGATCCTACACGTTACATGTATTTTATTGATGCTCTCTAGTATATTACTTTCACCAGACTTGATATATGTTACGTAATAAAAATAATTTGACATTTTACATATGCTTTTACCAGTGTTTATTGGGTCATTGTTAAATATATATATTGCGTTATTTGAATGCTATAACTAATCATAGTTTGCAGATAACTTGTAATTCTTTATTTTTTCGTTATATCTTCATTGATGTTAATTATGCTATTTCCTGAAAGTCTAGGAAATAAAAATTTACAGCTGGTTCTTTTATTCACAAAATTTAATTAATGGTATTTTAAAAAGGTTGTTGTAATTTATCTTATTTTTTCTTTTTATATTTTATAAAAATAAATTTTTTTTTCATGATATATTTATAAAAATAAAATTCATATGTTCTTGGTTAAAAAAACTCCAAGATAAAATAAATAAAGATATTAAAAAAACATGATATTTTTTAAAGAAAAAATCCACAATATTAACACATTCTCTTATAACTTCTATCCCCGGGAGCACATCAAACTTGTAATTTACTATAGTAGAAATCACACTCTCCACAGTAGAGATTAGAGCTTAGTCTCCTTTCTTTACATTTATATTGCATATATATTTGACACGAAATCAAATGGATCTGGCTAAAGAAATAACTTCTTTTTTCTTTCGAATGGAGGCAAATTACGAATTTTCGATCATCATCTATTATGTGTGTGTGTGTTTATTTTTCAATTCCAGAACATACTAAATGCACTTTTTCCCCAATATTTATAAAATCCATGCTTACAAGTGTTGTTTTAGCATCATTAAATACACTATGGTTTTATTGGTTTGATTTTATAACTTGATATAAGTTGTATTTAACTTTCGATTTATCAAACAAATATAAATATATTTAGTTAAAAATAACATTTTACTTTAACCAAAAGTTTGTTACAAATTAAATTAATATTTTTTATATAAAATATGAAAATATTTTACAAATATTTAAATAAAAAAATAAAAATCACTGCCCACTTAGACACTAGTTTTGACCGGCATGTTAAACCCAAAACTATATGTTAAATCCAATCTATAGGATGATCATGAATGAAGATCTTCGCTGCATTTATTTTTCACTTATTTGTTGTTGTAAATTATATATAAAAAGTATTATGTTTATCATTTATTCAAGTAAATCCTTCATTTAATTAATTTTGCTAACTAACGGGATAATGCGATAGTGTCATAGATGGGGAACATCATTTATAACAGCCTCAACTATATATAAAAAAACCAATTATGTGTCAAAATACTTAATTTAATAAAAATATCTTTAATTCTTTTCTAAGCGTGAAAAGAATTTCTTAGTATTTATAAAATATATTTCCTTTTCTTAAGCAAATTCTACGTACCAAAATTAAAATCTAAAAGGCAAAACTCTATATCAGAATATTTTTTTCTAATATTACAACGCACCATTTATGCCTATGTTAATATGTAGATTAAAATATATTTTCTAATAAGAAATATATATTAATACTAATATTTAAACTAATATATGTTTTAATTATGAAAGAGATTAAAATATTAATATCATTCTTAAAAAATATATTATTCCTGTTTTTTAAACACATGAATATTTATACGTAACGTAAAAAAATAAATATTCTTAAATAATCTTTAACTTATTTAATATCTCATTGACATTTATTTTATTTTGACTATTAAAATATTAAAAATAATTTTCAAAAAGTTAACAAAAGCCAACAGTTAAAAGCTAAAAAATAATTAAATTACATGAAATTTATCAAATTATTAAATCGGACTCTTGGTTACTGTCATGTTATCTTTAACTTCTTTTTACAAGTGTTAATAATATTAAAACAAGTCTCATTTAAACAAAATATATTATAAGATTTTTACTCGTGCCTATATTTTAATTTATACTTACACCACATATAATTATTGAAATATGAAATAATAAAATTTTATTAATAATCAATAAATAATAAATTGGACCATAGTTATTTATTCTTATACGAGACTCTTGATAGTTATATCAAGTACTATGAAAAATATTGTATTTTATAATATCAAAAATATAAATATTAGTATATAGATCCAATATTTTATATATTTTTATTCATTTGGGGTTTTTGAAAAAAATTTCAATTATATATATATATATTACTAATTACGAATAATAAAAATTAAATGAAAAAATAAAATACAAATTATCATATTTTACTCTTATAATCAGTCATAATATTAAAAAGACTCATTTAAACAAAATGATGCATAAAATTTCTATTCACACATTCTTAATTTATATTCACTCCATAGTTTATTAAAATTAAAAAATGATAAAATAATATTAAAATGTAGTAAATTATTAAGGTGGACAGTATGTTTTTTATATAGGACCGTTTGTTATCATCTTATGTTATCTTTAACTAATTTAGATGAAATGATATATACATATTGATAAATTCTATTAATATTAAAATGGAACTCTTTATTCAATAGATTACATAAAATCTTTATCCACGCCTATATTTTCAGTATTTTCCATGAATATAATAAAAATAGAAATTTTAAAATATATATATAGAGAGAGAATTCAATTACTTAACTGAAGGGTGAAATTATCAATAAATTAAAATATAATTAAAATTAAAATTATTAATAAATTTCAATTATCAATCAATTAAATATTGAAAGATGAAATTTAAAAAATTAAAATTAAAATTAAAATAAATTTTATATTTAATTGAAGGGTGAAATTGAAAAAAACATGAATTAAAATTGACATAAAAATAAAAATAATATGTAATTAAAAGTTTAAATTGAGAAAAATAATAAATTTTATAAAAGGACCAAGAGAAAAATTAGAAATCAAATTAATAAAAATCAAATTGAAAAACATAATATCATTAATTTGAATTGAATGATAAAACTGAAAATCACTAAAACTTTTATGAAAGGGTGAGGAAAAAAATTACAAATCTAAACAATGAAGACTACATTGAAAAATATAATATTTGATAAATTGATATTAAATAATAAAATTAAAAATAAATAAAAATTTTACAAAATTGTTAAGATAAAAAATTAAGAATCAAAAAAATAAAAACTAAAGTTGGAATACCAACAACTAAAGTCAAGTTATAATTCTTTAAGGAGAATATAAAGAAAAAAAATTTATTGGTGCTAAATTAAATTGCCACCAGTGACACCTGTTGTACCAACTGGAAGAGAATAAGATGTTGTTTCTAATGGAAAGGATATTTTTTAATGTTGGGAGGTGCCACGTCCTTTTATTTTATTTTGCCAAATAGATAATTACCTCAGAGCTAACATAATTGTCCCTTGTTTTTATGTTGAAGTTCTTTTTAAAGGTATTTTTTTGTTGATCTTTGGGTCTTATATTAATATTTAATGTATTTTGATGATAATAATTAAATAGAAATGAACTAATAATATGTTTATATAAAATTAAATTTAAACAGGTTTATATGAAAATCACATAAATACGCATAAGGTGTTAAATGGAGAACTCAATCAATAAATCCAAAATAAAAAGCAAAGACTTAAAAAGTTTTTAAGTGTTTGTTTTAGTATTTAAATGTAAATCTTTATACCATACTTGATAGCATAAATTAAAATGAATACATGCACTTCATTTGACATGCATATAAAAATGATTGATAGAACCATTCTAAGAATTCTTTAGAGTTAAAATTGATAAATCTAGATTTTTATATGAATCGATTGACTATTCGATTGTACCGAATGAACTAGGCGACCTCTTGTTCATACATGTTAAACACTTGAGAATATACAAGAATTGATCGATTAATTGACTTTATCAATCTAAACTTGTCGATCATTTAAGTTGTTAAAGAAATAATAACGATTATAAACAACTAGTCTTTGTTCTCTCTCTCTCTCTCTCTATATATATATATATATATTGCTTATCTAATTGCAGAATTAGATACAAAAATTGAATATAAATCATACACAAGCTATTTTAAAAGGAAAAACAACTTCAAATCATGAATCATGTATCATACTAATATTTGTTCATTAAAATCTTAATATTTTTGCACAAGAATATAAATTCTCAAATTCATTATAATTAAACAATTTCATCCATTTTAAGTGCTATTGAATGAACTATATAAATGTAAACTTCAATTGTATTATCTATTATTTAAGAGAGTGTTGTTGCATTTCAAACAATTATAAACCTTTAAAAATTCAAGTGAAGAACTCTTGGTCATTAATAAGATATATCACTAAAATAATAAATCTTGAAGATGATATTTCTTCAAGTGGTGGAAAAAGACTTAGTGAGAATTCATCAAGGAAATTATAGTCTTTGACTTGGATTGGTAAAAAATACAATACTTAAGACTAGTTTGGTATTTAAGATGTGGATATAAGCTTGTCCAACCACATTAAATCCAAGTTTGCAATCCTTATACTTTTTATTTTAAACATTTTAATTATATTGTTGGTTAATTGTATTTAATTAAGTTAATTTTAATTTTTGTTGTTATTAGTGGAAAACTTAATTCATCACTCTTTAAATGTTATTGTTTTTTTAATTCAAAAATAAAAATTTCATCATTTCACCATGTATTAATTGCTTGTTTTTTATATTTGATTAAATATCAAAATGTCTCTTAACTTACGTTATCATAACCAAAATACTAAAATACCTCTTAACATCATATTTATTTATTTATTATTTTAATAATATTTAAGTATTTTTGTTATATAATTCAAATAAAAAATATTTATTCATCCTGGTTGTTTTCAATAGTGTTTGTGTTAAGTTTCTGGATGAATTTTTTTAAAAAAAAAAACGTTTACAGTGTTTCAGTGAAGAATGATCATATCTCGAAAGGTTATTTTTGCAAGCAACTAGTTTAGTAAAAAATATTATTGAAGGCGTCATTGTCATGCCTGGAGTGAGCCGGGCATATTGACAGCATAGAAAAACAAATATGGAGGGAGCACGAATATCTTAGATTTGACTTTGTAATAATATTTAAATAGCATACACGTGATATAATAAATGTTCTTGAATTCTACGTATTTAATAAGATATAAAATATTGTATTGTAGAAAAAATTGTCATTTACTTAGTTATTAAATCATTTTTTAAAATATATTTAATAATAAAATAAATAACTAAACCAATCATATGTTTATCATAAATACATTTTTTTTAACGACTCAATCACCACCTTTTCATTATTAAATTCAATTTATTTGAAAATAAAGCTAATTTTTATTTTTTAATATTATATTTTTTTAATTATTATATTTTTTTTATAATTATATTCAATTTCTTTTATAATGTTAAGAAAATCACTCATTAAATTAAAGAATTCTTGCACTTTTTAATAAGAATCACTCTTTGGTTAATTAAATTTATTAATTCAAAAGAAAATTATTTACTCTAATTTATTCATTTTTGAAAATATAACAAGTTATTAAATTTTATAAAATAATTTAATGTTTATTTCAAAAAATAATAATTTTTTTTCATATTAATTTGATGAAATGAGAAAAACAAGATTTTAAAAATAATCATATTCTTTAAAAATTATTTTTAAAGATTTAAATATTGACATTTGTGTGTGATAAAATATTTTTGAGAATTAACACTATTAGACAGTTGATAAATATAAAAGAAAATACCAAGGGAATATTTCCGTAAAAAATATAATGATGGATTTTATTGATGGAAATATTTCATCAATATATACAAAGAGAATTATAGTGAAAAAAATAATTAAAACAAAAAAAATGATGATGTGATGATTTTACCGACAAAATTACCAATATAATTTATTTCATCGGTTTATTGGCAAAACTGATGATAAATTTGGAACACTATTTATGATGTCAATTACAAAAGGAATTACCAATAAAAAATTTTGTTGTATTTTCCAGAAAGTTCTGGAATTGTTTACTTTTCAATTGCACTATTAATTACTATTTTACAGAAAAAATCACCGACGAATTGAAAAGTTGTCGATATTATTTAGTAGTTTTCTAAAAAATTTAGATTAAATTAAAATTTTAATTTAAATATTACTTATGAAATCACCAACAGATTGAAAAGTCGTTGGTGATATTTTATGGTTTTAAAATTTTTTAATTAAATTAAAAATTTTAATAAAATATTATAGATGAAATCACTTACGAACTGATTAAAAATATTAATATTTAATTATCCGTCAGTAAACACCTCAATAAAAAACCTAGAATCTCTAATTTCACAACAAACTCGTCTCCCTTATTCTTCTTTTTCTTCCTTTTCTCATATGTAAAAAATGTTAATATCCATTTTTTTTTGTTCTTTTCTCTCCTCAACTCTTTCTCTTCTTCTCTATGCTTGGATATGTCCTGTTCTCTTTTTTCTTCTCAATTTTTTTCATTAATATACTTTACAAGTTTGTTTTTTTTCTTCCTAACTTCACTTGCGACTATACTAAGATAAGATTTTTTGTGTGTGTTTTTTTCATTATATTTATTTTTTATTTTATTTTTAATTATTTTAATTATTAATAATTGTATGAATGTTGTTGTAGGATTTTTTTTTGTCATAGGAGATCAATTTTTAGTTGATTTATTTATAAAAATTTTAAATTTTTTCATATGAATTTTTTTAGTTGAATTTATTTGTTGCAAATTATTTTGAGTTGATTTTCTTCTTCTTTTTTTCAAGTATTTTGATTATTATAAAGTGTTGATTTATATTAATTTAATTGTTTTATATTTTTGTAAATTAGATTTTTTAAAATATTTTTAAATAATTACCAAAAAAATTAGATACAATATTTTTCCAAGAAAAATACCGACAGAGTAAAGTTGGTAACTTTTTTTTCTTGTCTTTTATGTCAGTAAATTTATCAATAATAATATTTTTTTATTACTAACAAACTCACTAATAAAAAAATTATCGATGCAATATTTATTGATGGAGTATTTTTATTGGTAATTTTGTTGGTAAATTAAATACTAACAAAATAATAATGTAAATATTAATAAAAAATTATATTAATAAATCTAAAAATTACGACATTATAATAATAATAATAAAAGTTTAAAGTAACATTTGTGGAAAATTGCATGTTCTTGCCTGTTAAATGAACCATATCTCGGATTTTCATATGCTTTGCCCTTTTGTTTTTTCTACGAGAGCTAAAATCAACGTCGTTCTGCCCGTTGAGAGAATATTACGAGATCTTTGCTTCTTTTATATGATCGACAGTGAAATCAGGACATCCTGCTGCTGTCTTGGAATCACCAAAGAAAGCAACTTATTAGCTAATCAATAATTTAAAATAATGCCAGTTTCCTGGCCTGGTTTATTTTAATCTATTATGTTTTTTTTTAAAAAAAATAATTTAAATAATGGGTGGTCAAACTAGCGTGGCATTTCAAGGGATTTAATTAAATAAGAGTTTATTACTAAAGAATTAAACATTTCATTGCTTGTCTGAAAATGGGTTAACATGGTTTACTCAGAGGCGAAACGTCAAGGTTCTCACGAGGGTTTGGGTCGTTAAAGATAACGCTTTTTGACGGATCAGACAGGATCTTTATGCGGAGATTTTGAATAGTTTTGCTCCAAACCAATATCATGCAGAACCCACGTTACCCTTGGAAAGTTCAACAATGTGATTACGTATGGAGCAGCCAGCCACTCGCAATCAATTAATAATAATTAAAAAAAAAACTAAGAAATAATGATTTGCACCTACCATTTTAGCAGTCTTAAGTAAAGATTGCGCTCGGAGGTGTTTAATTGAAATGCAAATATAAAATAAACAAAATTTTGAGTGAATTAATTTTGGTTTAAGTAATAAGTAAACATTGTTTTTTGTTTATTTTTATGTTTTAAATGTATTTTTTATTTTAAATTAATTTTTGTAGTGTTTTTAGATTTATTTGGTGTGCTGATTAGTTAAAAAAATATTTTAAAAATAAAAAAAAAATATTTTAAATAAAAATAATTATTACTGTAACCTAAAAAATTAATTATTTATTAGAAAGGGCCTGATTCGATTACAAGTTACAACCATGCATCTTGTGATTAGGTTACACACAATAATTACCATGGGTACATGCGTGGGGGACACAAAGATTCACCAGCCACCACCCGACAGGATTAACCCCTTGAGAATTTACCACCGCACTCTTCACTGAGCCGGACAGTAAAATGTAAATCAATTTACTCTGGGCTTTTTAATAAAACTTCAAAATCTAGATTTTAATTTTACTGAAGATAAAAGAGTCTTCTGGTGAGTAATTATGATTTAAAATATTTTTTATTTTAAAAAAAATATTTTTAATATAAATATATTAAAATAATTTAAAAATATACAAAATAATTTTAAATTTTTTAACAATACAAGTTGAATCGGGTTCCAAAACATGCTCTCTATAAATCATATATAAATGGTGTTTTTCTTCTTCTTTTCACGTTACCCTAAAGAAAAAAAGAAAGGTATTGGTATGACCTGATACCCAAGAGTAAGTTTCTGCAACCCACTACAAATTATCGTATCTTTGTAATAAACCTTGTTTAATAGTATTTATTTTACAATTGATTCATGAGGGCCCCTGATCCTTAACTAGCTGCTATAAATGACATTTAAAAACCATATATGGAGGAACATTACTCTTCATAAATATTATCCCTGTGCAGTAATCATTAAATAAATGGGAGTTATTATTACAATGGAGGCAAGAAAATCCATGGAAATCTTTCGAAAGAAAGGATCTGAAATTTTGTCACTTTCTGCTCTCAGCCCTCACTCTCGCCTTTTTCTCTTTTTGTAATATATTCATTACCCTCCCCTCCTTGCTCCTGACACTGTGTGTTCATATGTGTCTGTATATATCTATCTGCTCCTTGTCTGACTTGCGCCAGGTGATACGGTGGAGATGTATAGTAACATCAACAGTAGTAAAATAATAATAACAACACATGTATGTAAAGGAAGGCATGATAAACACTCTGTAAAAGGTTGCCGGAATATGCACAGGGTGCTGTCGGTGGACATGCATTTGACAGTTCACACAACCACACGCTTATATATCCTTAATAACATATATTTTGCTTCATGAAATGAGAATTTATAGAAGTTCAACCACTACAGGCCACCCCTCCCAGAAAGTTTTGGTCAATATATAGAAATTAGTTTCGAAATATAAAAAATAGGCTTGAAAATCCGGATATCGTAAGCAAAAATACCTAGTCTTACTTAAATACATTTACTTCAAAAATATTATATTTTTGTTTAGATAAAATCCAATAATGTAAAAATCATAAAAAAATTAAAAATTTGTGTTGAAGAATCCTTATCTAATTAAATAGTTAGATTATGTTAGTTACATGAGTAATCTCCATATAAATATAAGTCATTACAGTTGAAATTTAAGTATGTTAAGGGAAAAAAAGAGAACATGTTGTTCAATAAAGCTTGAGAGGTCTAAATACTTGTGTGTTTTGTTTCTAACAATTGGTATTATTACTACATTTGATTAGGAGAAAAAAACACAGATTAAAAAGAATATGTATTTTTAAGCTTTTCAATTAAAAGAATGAGTTCCAAAACAAAATTTAAAGATTGTTTAGTGTTTAAATTTGATGGCAAAAACAACTTTGAACATTAAAAATTCAGATGCAATCTTTCTTTTTATATATTACTGCTTAAGATGTTGTCAAGAACAAAATTTCAAAGTTAGTGAATGTGTATAAAACAAATCGAGTCAATAAAAAAAACCTAATATTATATCTTTCAAAAGATGAAATTATTTGTTTTTGAGAAAATAATGCATGTTAAAAGTGCAAAGAAAGCTTGGGATATTTTAGACAAAACTTACAAAGGTTCCAAGACAAAGACAGAAAAGATAAATTTACGGATTTTAAGCATAAAATTTGATTTTTTTCCAAAATAAAAACAATAAAACTATTGAAGAGTATTTTTTACAACCATAAAAATTAGTTAATCAAATAAAAGTCAAATAATAAATGATAATAAATTTTGTAGTAACAGAGAAAATTCTTCAAAACCTAACACTTCATTCTGAGTATATGGTAATAGCTATTGAAGAATCAAAAGATTTGAGTGAGATGTCAATTACGGAATTACAAGGTTCATTGGTAGCTAATTAGCATAGCTTGAATTTGAAAAAGTAGCAATAAAGATGCATTGTAATTTTACTTGAACTTGATGAGAAAATCTTAAACAAATTTGAGCATAATTAACATGGTGAAAATAGCATAGATAAAAGATGAAAGAAATAATGATATAATAAAAGAACAAATAACAATTTTGATAAAAAAAAGTGTTATAATGGAAGAACAAATAATAAAAGTGGAGTAGATTTAAATTAGCATAACAAATCTCAAATTCAATGCCATGAATGTTAGAATTATAGTCACTATAAAAAAAAATATTGTAACTCTAGTATTCAATAATATCTTTGCAAAAAGTTTAGTCATTATTTATGAGTGTTGGCTTAAAAACTCAAAAAATTAAAAAGATGCATGTCAAATTTATAAAGATTAATAATGATGCTTTGAAGACTTTGTTTTTGCAAGCTGTAAAAAAAAAAAAATCTTTATTAATGACTTGTCATATAAACAAGAAAAATAAAAAGAAAAAATTTAAGATTGAGTGAGAGTTGATTAATAAACAAAAAAGAGGGGTAAGAAAGGAAGTCAAACATGTAACTAAAGAGAGAGAGAGAAACTATTTCTAGATTGTTTAAAAATAAACATGATAACCATAAATTATAAATTAGAGAAAAAAATATAGGATCAATATAAGAATAATGTTGATTAACTTAATCATTAGCATAAATATTTAATGAATAAAATTGAGCATAAATATTTAATGAATAAAATTGAGTAAGAATATATGATTGGTTCAACAAGATTAAGAAGGAATATAAAAACTTCTTATTGGATATTGAGTTACAGGAGAGGGAATTGAAAAGCAATATTGATAAAAGATGAGAAGAGATAAAAAGCTATTTAAGAGATAAAAAAAAACATTTAAATTAGAAAAGAAAAGCGAGCTTACATATTTTGCTTCTCTTAGAGAAAAAGTAGAAAAAAGAGTTGGAAAAGGTTTCTTTTAAAAAAAATTTTAATGATGAGAAAAAAAGCCTAGAAAATGTATCAAAACCAATGGATGATTAAAGCCCATTTATAACATTAGTAAATAATGATCAAATAAGTTGTTTTAGAAAAAAAAAACTTAATGATGAGAAACAAAAAGATACCTATGGAAAACGCTTCATATATAATAGATAATCAAAGCCAATTTGTAACATAAGTAAATAATGATCAAATATCACAAAATATTAGAGAAAAAATTATATGTATGAGTAATTATGAGATAATTAAAATCAATCAATCTAATACTTATGTTTTTTTACTCGTATGTTGTGATCTTATAACTTTTAAAGATGTTATAAAAAAATAAAAGGATGAAAAATTATAAATAATAAAATTGATATCATCGAGAGAAACAATATATGAGAGGGTTTGAAAATAAAAGACGAAACTTTCAAAAGATAAAATATAATCAATGTAAAATGAATATCTAAAACAAGGTTAAAGAAAACCTTTCATTGTTAAATTAAGTGTTTAAGAACATTTGTATAAGAGAAAGATTGTTAGATAAAATTCTAGTTAATGCAGGAATTCTTGATATAGAAAAAAAAATTGTGCTAGAGTAGTTTGTTAGAATCATTATTTCATTAAATAGTTAGATTCTTAACTAGATTATAATAGTTAGATGGTTAATCTCTATAAATATAAGAACTAATGCATTTAAAATTTAAGTATGTTAAGAAAAGAGAGTGTATTACGAGTTGGATATCAATCATCAAAGCTCAAGAGATTTAAAAGGTTTAAATACTTACATGTGTTTTGTGTCTAACATTTTACACTAAATTAAATGTTTTATTTGTAACCTTCCTTTAAAAAAAAAAAGAAGACTAGTGAATTAACATCTTAAAAAAATAAAATTGAAGAAAATATTTATTTTACACAACTCAATTCAGAATAGAAATATATATAAAAAAATTTAATTAATTTTTTTAAAGGTATAATATTTATTAACATACATGCAAGTCTTATAGTTCATAAAAAAATAATAATTAAGAAATGATTTGATTTAGATTTAAGAAAAAAGAAAAAAAAAAGAAGAAGTGGGTAACATCCATCACTGGTTCATTGTTGGATTCTATTTGTTTTATTAAAAACAATTTTTTTAAAATTATTTTCTAATTATTTTATATTTATTTATTATTAAAAAATTAATCAATGAAAAATATTTTTCAATTAAAAATAAATTTAACTTAGTTTTGAGAAAATATATTTTTTGATGGAAAATATTTTATAAAAGTTGTAAAAAATTTAAAAATATCTTATTATATGTTGATTATATCAAATTTAATCCTCAATCTTTTATTGGCTATTTTGTTTTATTTTTTTTTTACAATTTTATCATTTAGAATTTGATTTTTATATCAACTTTAGTCCTTATTTTTTTTATTTTTTAATTAAAATTCTTTATCTATCAGATTTAGTCTTTATTTTTTTATATTTATTAATTTAGAATAAAATTATATATTTTTTAATTTCATCATTTTTCAACTTTTTTATTTGTTGAATTTTATATCTATTATTTTAATTATTATTTATTTTATTTGAAATAACTTATAAAAATAAATTTTTTAATTTTATCATTCTTCAACTTATTTGTTAGATTTAGTCTCTGTTCTTTTAATAAACTAGAAAAAAAATTAAAATATTATTAAGTTATTTTCAAATTTATTTTTTATGGTATAGTAAAAAAACTAGAAAGTGTTTTTTAATTTATTTTTCATGAAATTATCAAATTAAAAAATAAAATTTACTTTTTAAATTATTTTTATAAAAATATTTTATTTTACAACAAATGAGTGTTTCTGTATTCTAAATAAATAAGCGAATAATAAAGGAGAATTCTTCTTGCCTTTTGATTTTATGCCACTCTTATGAAAGAGATTTTGCACAAAAACAAGGTTTATAGTTTTTTTTTCCTGCTTTTATTCGACGGCTAGGATATACTTATAAAGCAATTTTATTATTATTATTATTATTTTATATAATGACTAAATAAATGATAATATAGCGTGATTTAGTCGATTTGCTGGATGAATTTATAACACGTGATTCACTTTTGTTTCTATAAAATAATATCATTATATTTCTTTTTAAATCTTGAACGATAGTATTTTAAATCATTACAAATCCATGACTTTGGATTAACTTGTTTAATCCATGAATTTGATATTAAATCTAAGCTGAATTTTATAAATGTTGGGCAGAGCACACCCGAGCAATAATCAGATTAACCCTTTTAGCTTTTACCTTAACGATTAATGATTTTTCTTAACAAAATTTGATCCCCAGATTTTTATTTTTTTTTTAAGAAAAAGCAAAGTAGCAACAACAGGGCGAAGAAGGTTCTTTCCTGCATTAACAAAAGCCAGCACTTGCAGAAGCAAGCAAACAAGACAGCCTCTCCCTCTCTCTAATCTCTCTCTCTCTCTGAAACCATTCTGTTTATTCTCTCTTCTCATTGTGCAAAAACCTCTCAACCTTCCGCTGCTCTATATTTTCACTACTTCTGTGACCAACTTTGATGTCTTCTATTCCAAAGGAACATGATTACATAGGCTTGTCAGAGACTCCTTCAATGGAAAAAATCTCTGACAAGCTCTCCTCTTCCTCCTCTACCCTCTCCACTGAAGAGAATATCAACAGCAACAGCAACAGCAACAGCAACAGCACCAATACTTCTCTCAACTTGAAAGAAACTGAGCTAAGGCTTGGCTTGCCAGGTTCTCAGTCTCCAGAGAGAAAACTAACACTACCTGCAACTGGGATGTCTCTTTTTGGAAAAGATATTGACACCAACAACACTAATGGTTATCCTCTTAGGCCGCTAAAGAATTTAGTGTCAGGAACTAAGAGAGGTTTCTCAGATGCCATTGTTGGGTCTTCTGGGAAATGGGTTTTCTCTGGGAGTAATGGATCTGAAGTTGATTTGGGTAAAGTAGCTATTTTGTTTTCTCCCAGAGAAGATAATGGTAATTCCCAGAAATCTTGTGTTTCAGGACCTGCCAAGAAAGATGATGTTGCTCAATCTCCAAAGCCAGTTCAAGAGAAAATCAACCAAATGGCTGCTGCAAATGAGAACAGCAGTGCTCCTGCTGCAAAGTAAGCTCGCTTTAATTGCCTTTCTGCTATTCTAGTTATTTTCTTTATTGTGTTGTCTTTTGGTTTCATACTTTGTGTGTTTGTTGCTGTGACCAATCTTTAATTTCTGTGCGAATTGTGAAGAAGAGGAGGAAAACCAGACCATTAGTTCCAAGGAAATACAGCTGTGAGCAAATCAAACTGTATTAAAATGAGTTTTGGCTTGGGAAACATAAATGGAATTATGAACCTCATCTTTAGCCATACTGCTGCATATAGCTCAGTTGAGTGTATTTAACTTAGTTTCTGAGAACCTTGGAAAGAAAGGATTGATGGTAAGTTTAATTTCTTTTCCCTTCCTAATTGCGTGCTTCTTGGATTTATTTTCTTGTCAGTTTTGTCTTTTCCTTGAATTATGTTCATCAACTGATTTCTGGTTAGAATTTTTTTCGCTTTGAGGTTGTTGATGTCTGTATATTGGATCGTGCCTAACCTCTTGTTTATGGTGTCACTGTGATGTGATATTTATCATGGTTATAAATTTGCTTGTAGCTTGTAATAATTTTTCTCGTATGTGGTCGTCAAAGTGATTTACTCCGAAGAATTTGGGAGGCACTTACATAAACTGATGAAAATAAGTAGTGGGTATTTGTTGTATCTTTGTGATCTTTTGCATGCAATTTATGAAATCTTCAAGCTTGATTTTTTTCCCCAATCTAAACAGCGTTAGTCTTTACCTTATTTTGTCTTGGTCAATCAACATATCTACATGTTACGGTAACTTTGGTGAATTGCTGATCTAAAAGTTTTTGTAACAGGGCACAGGTGGTAGGATGGCCACCTATTCGCTCATTCCGGAAGAATACCATGGCCTCTAGTTTGATGAAGAACAATGAAGATGTCGATGGCAAAACAGGTTATGGTTGCCTGTACGTAAAGGTTAGCATGGATGGTGCTCCATACCTCAGGAAGGTTGACCTTAAAACTTACAGCAACTATCTGGAACTCTCATCTGCTCTTGAAAAAATGTTCAGCTGCTTCACCATTGGTACCCTCTCTCCCTCCCTCCCTCCCTCCCCCTCCTCCTTCCTCTCTCTCTCTCTCTCTCTCTCTCTCTGCACACACAACCCTCGCCCCCACCCACACTCCAACTTGTAGGGTTCATAGGCAAAATTCCAATAACAAGTTACCTACTTTGTTTTGGTATGGTCCAGAAAAGAGAGTTGCTTAACTCATAATAAAAATCAAGGAAGGGGATTTTTACTCGTTAGAGCCACTGCCTGTAATGTACCAAAGGACATATGATGAATAATTGGTTTTCCCATGTTATCCTGTTGTAACGAACCAATTCCATAACTGGGGATTGGAATTGTCTGGTTGACTGGTGGTTTTGTTCCCTGAAAACAGTAATGAAATATTTATAATTATTTCTTGCTCACTGCAATTTCCAGCCTACAGTCCAATTAAACTACCGCCTGGTGATGTATTTACCGATATATATACCAACAGGTGTTGGAAGTTGCATTGTGAAGTTGTTGACTCCTGTTTATGTATGAATGACCCAGGACAATGTGGTTCTCATGGGCTTCGAGGGCAAGATGGTCTAACTGAGAGTCGTTTGAAGGATATTCTTCATGGTTCTGAATATGTTCTCACATACGAAGACAAGGATGATGATTGGATGCTTGTTGGTGATGTCCCTTGGGGGTAAGTGCTGTCCCCATTTATTTCAAATTAAGAGTTCAGCATTGAAGTCCTTGGATGAGTTTTTTTTCATGAGATGAAATTGCATGATTTGTTCTCTGAAAACACACTTTGCTGTGGTTAACAGAATTGAACACATGTTTTGAAGCTGAATTATAGTTGATTTGATCTGGACACTCGTGGCATAAACATGCAACTTGGATAGGGAATTGCTCTTTCTTAGTTGGAATGCATCGTTCAAGATCAAAATCCTATGATCTGACAATTAAACAGTTTATTGTTCATCGTTACTGTAAATTGTTCCTTTCTAATTTTGTTATTGTTTGGTGTTACAGTATGTTTACCGACTCGTGCAGGAGATTGAGGATCATGAAAGGTTCAGAAGCAATTGGACTTGGTAGGTATTCCAAGTTTTAATGCTACATTTAAAGCTTGTAAAATTTGTTCATCCAATTGTTTAACATGGCTGAACTCTGAACACAATTCTTTGATAATCCATTAGTCTCTTTTTGCGGATACAGGAACCAGATCGGATGAACTTGCTAAGCTTCTGATTGTATCTTCATATCTGAACATGTATGCATTTGCTTGAAATTGATTTTTGTCCATCTGCTTGTTTGCAGCCCCCAGGGCCATGGAGAAATGCAAGAACCGGAATTAGCAAAGGAGTGCATGAAGTCATGAAGCTTAAGTAGGATGTTTTCTAGATTTAAAGAGAGCCTCATAGTGTGTTGGGGTGAGCTCTTTGCTCATGGAGCATGTGCTTGGAAATTCTATCTAGTGTATGGGGAAAGAAAAAAACTCCTTGCTAGAGAGAGGATGTCATTGAACATGCATCCAATTTATTCTTAAGTATGTTTAGTTTGCATTGTTTACTTCTTAGCTTTCCTTCTTCCACCTGTACTTTAATTTGTGTAAATGAATGGATTGCTTGTGGGTATAAGGCCTGAGCTCCATCTATCTCTTCATAAGATGGAGCAGAAAACAATATGAAACAAACAATGCAGAGCATCATAGAAAATTTTCTTGGCTCCATCCTTCCCTTCGAGAAGCGGCGCAGTGAGAAGCGAGAAGAAAACAAAATGAGCACCACCATCAAATTCTAAGAACAAACCAACTTCGAATTCAGTCAGGCTTCAAGCTTCACTACCAGGAAAAAAACGTTTTGGTCAATTTATTTCTGAACCTAAACCTATTAAAATAATGCTGTGCGTCTAACTTCTTTGAAAATGCTTTTCAATTATATTAAAATAATATTTTTTCAGACATCATTTAGAAAACATTTTAAAAAGCATGACATTCTTGAGGATGTGATGGTGCCAAAATGGCAGGAGTGCCTGCTTTTCATTAATATAGAAAACGGTGTTGTCAACTGATATGAGATTTCTCCAATTGCATGCCACAGTAGACGAGTTGCACGTTCATGTCAGAGTAGAAATTCAAAAACACCAAACAGGAATACATATTAACAAACAAATTCCTAAAACATGTCAAAACAAATGTAACAGCATGCATCTGAAAATCGCATGGAGAAAATAATAATCATGATAAAAGGCTCCAACTGCAGCTATGGAGAAAAGATATAAATATTAACAAATCCGTGTTTCAGTCTAGAGCAAAACTAAATAAGCTCTCTTATATTCTAGACAGCTTCAAGATTCTAGTTCTGAGATTTCAATATATACCATCTGGGTATAACCGTTAAATACAGAAGCCTCAAGCCGACCTAATCCCAGCTGCTGGAACAAGCCATAACGACCATCTTCAACAATAGGACTGGTAGCACGAGCAGGATCATATCGTGTTTGATGGGTGAGGGACGGGCCAGCCACTGGAGGGAGCTCCCAATAAACATCAAGAGTTGATTCAATAAACCTGCTGTTCTGAAAATGTTCTGCATAGGAAATTGGCTTTTTACTGTGATTAAAGTTGTCCCGCATCCAGCCCCTAACACCCCACCAAGCTTCATTCGGTCCACAAAGTTCATCTATATCAACTGCTTTCTCCCAGAACAACTTCCTCTTCGATCTAACCCTAGCTTCATCACTGTCCCTAAAGCAACTATGGCCACCCCCTGCAATTTTTTTTAGGAAAAAAAGAAGTGCACAGTGAAGTGAACTTTCAGAGCCCCCAATTCAATTTCCCACTCACAATCAGATGCAGATTACAATATTATTTTAAAAACACGAGGGAGGGAAAATTCTATGCTGGAGTGAGTTAAAATTCAATTTGAAATATGTTTTAAGTTACTTCATAGCAAATATCAAATCCAAAGTTGAGATGTTAGATTTGTTTTGTTTAGATCCTACATCTGATGAATGTGAAATTAGGAACCACAGGATCAGTTAGCCGATTTTCCATAACATTCTCAAATCCTAAGTATTATCAGTTACAGTCTGCTACTCTTTGTTTTGTGAAATTTCACAAAGCAGCATGAAAGCTTTTGCAGTCCATGTTAATGGAAGAACAACGTTCACGTTGTGGATTTCCAGCAAAAGGCAAAAAATGCAACCAGGGAAATCATTAAAACAAAAGGGGAAGTACATGCACCTCTTATATAAGATTGATCGCATATCTGCCTCAAGGAATAATGATCTCCAGTTCCAGTATCATAATTATCCTCAAACACAAGATGCCGAAAACCAGCATTTAGTGCCTGCTTTACTCTGCCCATAAAATCAAAATTTGAGAAAAAAAATATATCAAGCTAATTTAGAAGGGTAAAAAACATGAAACACATAAAATATGTGAGGTAAAAAGGACTAGACAGATACTACGAGTACCTCTTCAATTCATTCTGATGGTCATCGAAAAAGATAAGAATTCGACTGGTATCAGTAATCCCATGTTTATTCATCACGCTCTTCCAATCAACATTACCAAAATCTACAAAATCTTTCCCAGCAAAGTATGTACAATTACCATCAACATAAGCAGGTCCCTTCTTTAGGTACTTCCCAGGATGCCTGGGTGAAAGTGAAATAATTGGTGTGTCTGGCATTGCTTGTCGCAGAACCCAAGTGGAATGCCCCTTAAAAACACCACTCTCAATCATTAGAACTGGCTTCAGCCACTTTGCAATGAACCAAAGCCCAAAGCTGTGGTCAAAACCCATCCCATAAATGTTGTTTTTTATTGGCCGAGTTTCATAAATTGGTACAAACTCTTCCAAGCCTTTGAGTAAATCCTTGGATGTCCACTGAACAGTTTTTCCATGTTTCGATCTGCCTTTTGCCAAGGACAAGAATCAAATGGGAGTGGATTATAAGAACCCATATTATGCACTCAAACTCAGTTTTTCAGTAGACTAGCAATATAGCATCCAATGCCACAAAATTTTAAAAAGTGAACCAGATCAAAAACTGACTGAGCAAATAATAATTACATAATATCATGAAATGAAAGAAGAAAATGAAAAAAAAAAAAAATAATAACCCCAAATTCACAAAAATTAACATACATGGACTCCACACCAACTACAGACTAAAAAATGGTAAAGAGTTGTCAGAGTGGAGTGCGTAAAGTGAAAGACACCAGAAAAACATTCAAGAATCATGTAGTTGGGTTGGTCATTAATTAAAATGAAATGTTTCGAGGGTATTATCTAGTTCTGCAGAATATCTCAAAAATTTCAACCATCAAGTGGCAGTTAGCAATAAGCCTTCTGCAAAAGCTATATCCCTTTTAATTAAAGACTTCGAGGACAAGTAGCATCCTCTCCCACATCCTCCAAATCCCCTGAATATCTCTCTCTCACACACACATTTGCATGTGGGAAAAATCTTCAACACTCCCTTTCAAAGCATACATCTTTCAGATTTCAATAGTTGCAGGTCCCATCATGTTGGACCCACAAGTACATAAATTTGAACAGAAGATGCGTCAGTGGTTATTGGTACAACGACAATACCACATTTTCCCTCCCTGTGCACCCATAAAAGCACAAATGCAGTTCCTTTTGAGGTAATTACACTAAGTTAAGCAACTTTCAGGAAAATAAACCAGTAAAATGAAGAATTACAACAACCAAGAACATGCACCCTAAACTGGAAATTCCAGCTTGGTGAACTCAAAGACAACATCTTTGAACAATCAACCAAGTCTGATGTCAATGCTGCAGTTTTACAGAGATCCAAATCGGGCTTAGATTACATATCAAAACAAGAAAACCCCATTTCCAATTCTCATTTTTTATTACAAACCCATTAATTGAACCAAGCCAAGAAGATAAGAAGTAGATTTCCTTATAATTTCTCATATTTATAATCCCTACATTTTCTCAGCCACCAAACGGAAATAATCAAACTCAAGATCCATATCTCCTCAGTTGCCACCCAATTAGCAAAACCAAATCTGACTCCAACCCAGATACCCGGATTTACATACACAAAACAATTACAAATGTATAGATAGATAAATTCATCAAAGGCTAGATGAGATAGAGACTTACACCAGGGAACACCAAGTGATCCAAAGTCGGACCCGAGACCATCGAGACCGAAGAAGCCAACGCGAGAACCGGGATCAGAGACGCAGACAAAACTCCGGGAATGAAAAGCGAGAGAAGTGATCAAAACGATAGCTAGTAAGAGACAGAGAAGGAGAGAAGCAGTGGGACAGAAGCAGAAATGGGACAAGCGAGAGAGGTAATTAGAAGCCAATAAGGAGAGGTTCTGTTTCTTGGTCTTGGAATCGTCGGCAGAGGCGTCAGTATCGGAGTCGTCAAGGTGAGAAGGGACACGGCGGGAAGAGAGGACTCGGTCCAGCATCTTGGTGGTGGCAGTGATGGCGTTTTTGGGACTGTGTGCTAGAGTGTGCATGTTCTGTTTTGTTGATTATAGATTCTTACATTTTTAAGTTTGATGAAACTGGAGATTGAGTTTATAACCTCCAATGGCCGGAAAGTTGGGCTCCCGTCTGAAAATTAAAAATCAAAATTTTAACTTGTTTTAACATTAAAAAAAAAAACACTCTAGGAAACTAACTACAAAACCATTTATTTTCAATCTTAAAACATCATTTAATTGGTTTAAGATTAAACCAAGGAAAATAAAATTGACAGGTCATTATCTATTTTTTAATGCATGTTTAATGAGAAAAATAAGTCCTCATCTTTTCTAAATGAACTAATTGATGAAAATTTTGATTTTTTTTTTGCAACTTTTGCTCTCATTTATAACTATTTAGGGACTAAAACATGATACAAATAAAATTTAAGTCTACAATGTGAAAAGCTAAAGTAAAATGGATCATAAATTAAAACTTTATAGACCAAGGATTTTTGTGCTTTTAAAAGTAAAAATAAGGAGGAGTTTTTTTCCCATTAAATTTGATCATTTTTCTTTCAATTATTTTTAACTCTAACAAAAAAAATTCTTTTTTTTCAAAATAATCTTTAACCTAACATCTGAATATTAATACTTTACATTGCAAATTTAAAAAAAAATCCGTCCACATGAAACCATGCTAATATATCTTTTATGGATGAAATTATATATAAAAATTAGTTTGATAAAAAAGGATTAATTACACCAAGCCTTCTATAATTTGCTTATTTTTTTTTACTTTGCCTTTATTTTTTCAGAAATTACATTTTATATTCTAAAGTTTATATGATTATAATACTTGACATCCTTTAAACAAGCACATAAAAAAAAGTCAACAAAAACTATAAATTATTAACTAGAATGCAATTATATTTCACTTCATGTATAATTTTTTTTATTTTAAAATAATGAAAACACTACTAAAGTTACCATTGGTATTTTTTTTTTGAAAAAGTAGTCATTGTTTAATGCCTTTATAAATACAAAAATACCATCATTTATATATTCTTAACAAAATACCTCCCTCTTTTCTCACCATTTTTCAATTATAATAAGCATAAAATTCTCCATTTTTTAAAACAACTTTCTCAACAATTCCTAACAAAAATTTGCAACCATGTTATCAAAACAAGCACACAATTTAAGTACAAAACTCACTATCATATTAAAGAATACAAATAACAAAAATTCAAGCAAACTAAAACACAAAATTTTAGCAAATACTTTGCCACAAATCCAGTAAATACATCATCTAGAATTCAAGCAAACACAACCAACATTTCAAGAAAAAACTCGTCCTAATTCCAAAAACTACCATTGCCAAAATTCCAGGAAACACAACCAACATTTCGAGCAAACATTCTACCCAAAATTAAAGCAAACACAACTATATATTTTTAGCAAATCAATTTCTAGCTTAGATATAACCAAAAAAAACCAAACCATGCATTGTCAATCATCTAAAATTTATAGCAAATTTAATACTAATTAAAAGTACATATTATTAGCATGTCATCATATTCATAAAAACTAATAGTTTATAAATTTACAATAACTTGGATATACTAGATTTCAAGAATAGAGTGCATGAAATATATATATATATATATAAAGCAGATGTTTGGATATAAAAATAAAAAAACAAGTAAAAAGCAAGATATTATACAAATGTGATAAGAAATCATGTGACAATATATTCATTAATTGGTATAAAACTATAAATAAAATTGAAATAGTTACCAAAAGGGAAGAAAGTACTAATAAAATTGGTTGAATGCTAGATGAAGTGAAGAAAATGAAAGATGAATTACATAGTTTGGATAAAAAAATTACCATATGAAAGCTAGTTTTTCAAGTGCAAAGTTGTTGGTGATAGTTAATTAAGAGTATGTAATGTTAATGTTTTTAATTTTGATATTGGTCAACATAAACAAATAAAATAAAATACATGTATTCCATAGCAAAGAAAATCCATGAAACATAAATATCAAATATTACCAAAAAAAAGCACATTAAATAAAGTAAAATCCATAATTTAAACTTGAAATAACAACAATGATGCATAATATTTATGTTCTTACTAGCTTTAAACATTTTAAAACAAAATCTATATATTGGTTCTTCTACACCTTTCAATCAATGTAACTAGTTTGGGTTGAGTACTGAGAGGAGAAAACACCAACACCAGTATGTAATTTCAAAGAATATTGATTAATAATAGAACAATCATTAAACTAAATGAAACATCATGCATATTTACAAGACTCACCTATGTTTGTGTTCAGGGTTTAAATTGATATGGACTACTGACCCTCCCACCATTTATACCAGCTCTTTAACATTCAAAATCTCTTGACCTTTTTGTAGCGTTGAATCCTTTAATTTCAGCATTATCTCTTTGATATATTTTGGAATTGTAGTTATTGTTATAACACATTTTTGAGTTATTTTCTAAATTTTATTATTTTTTAAAAATAAAATAAATAAATAATAAATAATAATAGCTATGGACTAGTGATTTGGCAAAAGTAGGTTAAGGATAATTTCAAATATACAAAAAAATAAAATAAAATCAAACTATAGATTTAAATAAAATTTGGAGCCTAATCATACTATATTATACCCAAAATTGGAGAGACGATACAAATTCAAGGTTAAATTAATTGATTACTAGACAAATTTGCATTAAAATTAAGCCAAGGAACATAATTATATTTTTAATAGGCAATTTAATTCAATCATGGGCCAAATTAAATGATTTAATTAAGTGTAAAGATTTAATTATACTTTAAATGGGTCAAATTAAATTTATTAAGGACTTAATTGGTGAAACATTAAGTTTGAGAGCCAAATTTAAGCTTATTTGAGAATATTAGAATTTTAGATGACCAAACTTGATTTTTACAAAGTTAATTGTTTAAAATCAAGGGTAAAATTTCTAGAATAAAAGTTAAGGGTAAATTAAAGGTTAAATTAAAGAAGTTTGTAGCGAAGGATCAAAATAAAAAAGGTGTTGAAATTTAGGGACTAAATTAATCAAAATTAGGAATGAAATTGAAGAAAAATGAAAATTTAATGATAAATTGAGGGTCAATGTGTATAAATTCAAAACTAAGGACCAAAATATGTATAAATTCAAAACTAAGAATCAAAATAAAAAACAGGTGCTAAAATATCATGCTGATGTTAAAGTTTGGCAGGGGCAAGATTACATAAAATTAAAAGTTCTAGGACAATTAGGGTGCAATTGAAAGAAATTGAAAGCTGAAGGACAAAATATATACCACCATGATAACCTGACATTTGATTATATCCCGATATGGTTTTGTTTGGCTGATTGACACCACAGTGCCGCGACACTATCCTTAAAAGACCAACTCAGACAACCTTTAATTGTTAGAATTTGATAGTTCATGATGACCACTTTGAGCAACTATTAAAATTCTTTCAAATTGACTTACGGGCTAAGATTTATCCTCAATAAAGATAAAATGTCCCTATTTCATCTTTTATAAAAAAAGGTGAATTTTATGTATTAAGGAAGAAGGAATTCAAGTGCAAAGTTTGGCGAAAAACTAACCCTCCTAGTTTTATTTCTGCCATTGTCGCCAAGTTTATTCTCTCTCCACCATGACTTCAGCTTCTACAACCATCTAACCACCTAGGACCACCAGTCTTTACCACCAACTTACCCTTAACCTTTGGTGAGCAGCCACACCATTATGAGATTCTTCTTCTTTCTTTTTATTGCACATTCCCCCTTCTCCAATAATTAATGCTAGCTGTTAACTCCTTCACCAATGCCGCCTCCAATCTCACATTGTGACCCATCAGCCAACCACTCTTTCCATGCCAGGTAGTCTTATTCTCTCATTTTCTTCTTTTTCCCCTGGCCACTACATGCAAAATTCATTCTGGATGCAGCGACTAAAATAATTAACATGGTTGCTGAGTTAGGCTAATGACCATGTGGGCTGGATCCATTTCAGTCCAACCTAAATGGCTAGACTGGGTTTAGCCCATCAAAGAGAGAGAGGAGCGAAGGTTTTTAATAAACAACAACTGAGTTGGGTTGGACCGATTTCAGCCTATTTAGTGAATAAATAATATAATAATATTAAAAAAATTTAAATTTTCCAAAGAGAATTTTAAAGATATTTATGGGCCCTTGCATGTTTTTTCAACTATTTTGCATAATATCATACTATAGACTGGCATTGTAAGATATATACCCAATATTAAAAATATTTGATTTTTTATGAAATGTTTTAAATTAAATAAAAAATTCAAAAAAAAATAATCATACAGTGTCAGTCTATAGCCTAAATTAATCCTAAAATTACAAAAAATTAATATAAATTAACAAAAATTCAAAGTAATTGTTAAAATTAATCCTACATATTTAATTTCAATTAAACAATAGAATTGAAAAAAATAACCAAAATTCTTTAAAATATTGAAAAAAATATTTAAATAACAACTAAAATTCAACATAAAATTAAAAAACAATAATGTAAAAAAAAAACACAAATAAAGAAGAAAAAAAATGAAAAATTCTTACCTTTATAGCGTGCTTAGTGTTGGATAAGAAAAAAAACAAAAACAAAATAAATAAAAAATAAATTGTTAAAAAACCTGAAAAATATAAAAATAAGTAGAAAAATAAAGAAAGATAACATATCTTAGGATAAAAACAAAAGATGATGCTTGATTTCATCTGAGGTTATGAATAAAAATAAGAGTGAAGAAGAAGAGAGAAAAAAAGAGAGAGAATGAAAGAAGAATAATGAAGAAGATAAAGCTTGTTTGATGTGTTTATGATCTTTTATATTAGGTTTTACTGATAAAATTCCCAACAGAATATTAAATATTAAAATCTTTAAAATTTTTATTTGTGATTTTGTTTGTGAAATCAAAGTAAAGTTTTTGTTTTACATGAAAAATTTCAGAAACTCTTCTAAATATTACCAATGACTTTTTATTCTATCGGTAAAAGAGTAAATAGTCAATAATTAGAAAGAGCATAATTACCAACGCTTTAAAACTCACATTCCGTTAGGGAATATGTACAGTAGTCAGAAGAAGCATTAATAATTAGTGCGCTGGAATTCACATTTTGTCAATGATTTTGTTGATAATATATCAATAGAAACATTTCATCAAATGTTTGTGTGTGATTAACATAATGAATAATATTAGAAAAAAAAGAACAATTCTTATAACCATTAGAATATATTGACAAAAACATTATCTCGGTATATTTATATGTAATTAACACTATGAATAATGTCAGGTAGAAAGGGAATAATTCCCTTCACTTTTGGAATATAACGACAAATACATTCCATCAATATATTCGTATGTAAATAACACCATAAATAGTGTTAGGAAAAAGGAAAAAGAAAAATAGTTCCCTTCACTTAAAAAATATATCGATAAACACATTTTATTGGTATATCTATCAATGTAAAACAATATCTGATACCAGATTATATTTGTATTTCTTATCTATCCATCCTACAAATACTTTAACTATAACTGCACTCAGAACACAATAATGTTTGCTTATATCACAATAATAAAATAAATATTTCCTTGCAATTCAATAAATATTATATTATATTTTTTGTCATTACAATTTTGTGCTATTCAAATTAATCAGAATTGTCTTCTTCTTTATCAATTGACATGCCCTCATCTTCATTGCAATCTTCTACATTGATTCTGTCATTATTATCTATTTTTCAACTTGTTTATGTCCGATGGAGCTAAAAACACCATTCAATTTCTCAACATCAATATCAACACCAACAAAAATATTATCGGTGATGTAAAAATTTGAATTTTCTTCTAAATTATTAAATAGAAAAATTTGATATGGATTAATTAATTAACAAAGTTGAAAGACATTATCTCCCATAGTTAATTTATCGTTCTCATCTTGAACAACCTCGATATGACTGCTAAGTTTGGGTTTCACTATAGATAACCAATCAACTCTAATAAACTTGCTAAAGGAAGGAATGTAGGCATAATAAACTTGCTAACATTGCTTGACAAAAACACAAACATTAGAAAAATACAAAATTTTAAGCTTTTGATAGACAAGTAATTTTGCATTCTTATTTAAGAAACTAATTTTAGGCTTTGTAACCCATGACCCAACATAAACCAACTCCATGTTTTTACGATGACAAAAAAAAATATATTCATTATAGGCTTAATATTGTCCTTTTTCTTTTCTTTCACTTCTATAACCGTGTTGAAAATATTCTCAAACACGTTCTTTTCTATGTGTATAACATCAAGGTTATGACAAAGAAAATAGAAAGCTTCTAGAAAATACTTCACTTAATCTAATTGTGGATAAAACCAAAATAATGAAACTTTTACTTATAGGATTGAAAACCAACAACAATGTAACTGCACTCCAACACCACATCATACAATTCCTCATCTGAAAAAAATGATGGTGCAACATCCTTTTCAACTCTTTCAATAAAGAACAACTTTTTCAATAAAGAAGTTATTCTTCTTCTTTCTGTACTTGTGATTTGTTGGAAAGAACCTCTGGTGGCAGTAAAAAAAAAAGATGTTTTACCATTGTTTATTAATGTGAATGTGTTGTTATTTTCCATACAATATAGATATGTTATTTTTCCATACATGCTCTAATTATAAGCCATTTTCTAAGCAAAAAAATCATTGATAGTCCACATTAAAACTACCTTCATCATGAAATTTTGTTTCCCTGATACATCATTAGTTAAAGCCCCAAATGACCACAGCTACTTCAACTTATCAATCAATGACTTAAGACAAACATCTATATTCCGACTTGGACTATTAGGACTAGGTATGACCATAAATAAAAACATGAACTCTAACCTCATACACAATTTTAGTGGCAAGTTGTTAACTATGAGTCGACCAATAAGAATAAATAATAATAAATGACCTAAATGAATTGATTCCTTCTGTACATAATCCAATATGCACGTTCTTTAATTCCACTGAATACTGAGGATGCACACTGTTAAAATTTTTCCAAGCTTTATCATAAAAAAGAAGCACCAATACTCTATCTACCACATCATGTGATCGGTACCATATTATGGGCTTAATAGTCTTTGGTGAGATGAATAACTTCTGTAGTCTAATTGTGATTGAAAAGTATCTAAGATTTTTGTGTGCAACAATAATCCTTTCTTTGCTAGTTCTAGATTTATATTAAAAATACCTACATGTTCTGCACTCCATTGACTCTGCATTTTCAAGGTAGTATAATATGCAGAAGTTTGGACACATGTTAATTTTATAGTATTCTAGACTAAGAGGTTTCATCATGGACTTAGAGTTATAGAATATCTCTTTAAGCCTGTTCCCTTTAGGTAAAATACTTATCATTCATTTCATAATTATGTCATAACTAGCCTTATTAACCCATGATTCTACTTGATGGTGAAAACTTGTGCAATGATCAATGATTTATTGTAATTTTGCAATCATCCCATAACGGTTCATCAGAATTTTTCAAAAGATCAAAAAACCTTACCATGTCTACATTAGGTTCATCTATAATTGAATATTGATTGATATGACTTTGATTTATTCTCATCGTATCTATAATTATATTCCTATAAGGAATACTATTGTCATCTATAACTCCATGCATATTCCTAGCACTAAAAGTTGATCCAACCATCCTTTCTACCATGGTATCGTAAGAAACATATGGTTCCTCGTATGCATACCAACACAAATATTTCTCTATGAATCTTTTTTATAGAAAATACATCATTACAATAACTAGACCAGCAATCTTTTTATTCTTACACCTCTCACATGAACATCTAATACCACCTCCACTAATATTTTTTGGATTAGATAATATGTAATTAATAAATTTCATTATAATAATTCATCCTTTGCAATCCTGAGGTGAATCTTGATATATTGATTACTTATATTAAACCTATTTAAATAATGATGACAACATGTATTAATTAACTACATTAACTAAATAAATTTACAAAAATATTTGTTTAGCTAAATATTATTCAATCTATTTTAATAGTTCTCTTAATTCATTATCAATTATATATCTATATAAATTTAAATTTCTACATATTTATCAAAAATTAAAACTCAACAATAAAATTAACAAAATATAAAGACAAACCCGTTAAATAAGTCATTATTTATTTCATCACAAAACACCAAAGTAAAAAATTCAACATAGGTTTCATAAATTTACAAACAAATATAATTTTATAAAATCTAAAACAAACCATAACATGTACAAATCATAAATTTATGCAACATAATTGTATGAGAAAAAACTATAAAATAAGTAAACACCCAAACAAAATAAATATACTATAAAAATATGTAATAATAATAGTAATAATAATAATTAACATTTAAAAATTATGTTTAAATAAAAAAAAGGTAGATTTGCATACTTAAAGTGAAGAATCCTTAATACAACTTGAATTAGAACATGAATGCTGACAAACCAAGTGTTATGTTGACTGAATTTGTTATGGAAAGTTGAATATGTTGAGATTAAAGGGGTTGACTTTTCGCAAAAAAATACATAAGAAAAAAGGAGAAATGGGGGAGGGGGAGAGGAGGGTCGATTGCCAAGTTATAAATTAAATATTATCGATGGATTTACCTATAAAATTATTAGGCATTCCATCAGTTATTCTATCCATAAAAAGTGTTATGTCACCGTACAATTTACCTTTTTGAATTCCACTATAATATTATCTATAATTATGTTAATATATACTAATGAATTATTTTTGTTTGTATATTTATGGACAAACATTATCGTCGAGCTTATATCATCATTTAAGCCATTGGTAAATGTTACATGTCATCGTACTTTTATACCATTTGTTTCTTCCTTTCTTTTCCAATGCAATAACCGCAGTATATACTGATGAAATATTTCTATTCGTGCTTACTACTGAATGTAGAGATGGAAAATTTTGTCAATAAAATTCATCGTAATATACTAATTAGAAAATTTATTCTGTAATTCTATTTGTATTTGCCACATTTCTGATAGTGTAAGAGCATATGCATGTTCGCATGACCTTTTTAAAATGGGCCAAACATGTAAGCCTGATTTGTTGGGCCTAGCATCATTTGTCCTTTTTCTTTGTTTTTATTTATCTTTAATTAACATCCTTTGTTTTTTTTTTATATGTAGTTTTTGTTTGCTGATTGATACTTAAAAGTGTATTTTTATCAAGGTTTTATATCATTATTTTGCACTTAAAGTATCAAGAACTCCTTAACTAAAACATGTTTTATAATAATATATCTAATAATATAAGATACCTTTAATTTATGGTAAATATTTATTTTAAATGCAGGTTTATCACATAAATGAAAGGATTGATTGATGAATTTAAGAACCGAAATTGAAAGGACAAAGAGATGGCCAAACATAGAAAAAAGATGTCGGTGTAGTCCAAACCATAATACTATCTAGAGCTGTAGATCTTAGATTTATGTCTACTTTATATGGATGGAAAGGTAAGATATAGGTCTATAACTTTCATTGGAGCTCAAGATCTAAAAAGGCCATTTTCAAGTTCAAATTTGAGAAACAACAAAAAAGTCTGAATCTATCTTTCAGCCCGAGTATTGTTCAGTATTTTGGTCATATCTAGAGTTCTAAAAATTAAAATAATTTGAATGTTTTACACAAGACAGTTGAGATAATTTGCTACAACTTTTATGTTTTCAAATGGTTCCAATTATGACGTTATCAATGACGTTTTGGGCAGACAAAAGAAGATAAAGATTGTCATCAAGTCAAGAGTTGGTCACCTACTCATCAATTAGTCATCAAATTAATAGTTTTCAATTTTGGCCTATAAAAGGAGGTATTTGCTATGTATTTAGGCATCCTGGTTTCCATATGAAAATTATGCTCTTGCTTTCTCTCTTTGTATTTTTTGTAATGTTTATGCTTTGCTTTCATTAATATCAAGTTTATGCCATTATTTCCTTTCCTTTACTTAGTTAATTTTTATCTTATTTATGTTCTTATTTGTTTATCTATTTTTCTTTTTCTTTTTATTATGTCTAGCTAAGTTTATTATGTCAAGGTGAAAAGGTTACACTAATGGTGTAAGAATAAGTATAGTATAAACTTAATATGGACTTTAATGTTTGATACTAACATGTTTTATATTTGTTTTAATGTTTGATACTAACGTTGACACTAGTCAAAAAGTTTTGTTCTATAATTCTTAACTCTATTCATTCCCTAGAGAGCTAAGATCAAGATGGAGCAATCATTATAGGGTCTTTGATATTGAGAATTCAATGAATGACAATGTTTTTAAGAAAAATAGACATCCTTTGAAAGCTTACTTTGATAATTTTTTTAGTGAAAATGAATCAACTAGTTTGAATGATCTTGTAGATAAAGGTTGATTATTTTATTTTTCTTACTAGTTTCTCTCACCTCGGTCAAATGGTGGATAATGGTACTCCGTGACTTAAATCGGTTCTTTTAGTTTCCCATAATAAATGATATCTATGTATATATTTGTGCAATTCTTTGAATCTCTCTTTCAATTCTCATTTGAAAATGGACACTAATCTTGAAAAATTGAAAAAGTATTTTCCCACTCTTCCTTAGAATGCGATTATAAAAATTTACCATGCTAGACGTGCAAGATTAAGATTGTTAATGAATCATGAAATTCTTGAAGATATTCACTGGTTGATTGAAGCAAAGGTTTGATTATCAGGTTAGTCCTCTAACTCCTTCATTTCACAGTTGCCTAGAACATGTAAAAGCACTTTTACAAAGAAACATCGTGCAAAATGATTGAAAGTCTGTCATCGATGTGCTAGATGAACTTGTAATGCACAATATCATTTTTTAGGAATGATATCTATAACCCGTGAAGATAAAATACAATTCATTAAGGATGACCTGAGTAAGGAGTCTTTAGATAATCTTCTATTGACTCTTGAGACGCATCCTAGTGAAGATGTGCATTGTGCAATTCATAATTTATGGCCACTATTTCATAAAAAAACATGATCAACTTAATCTTGGGAATCTGACTAAAAAAGACCCTATTTACTAGTTTTTAAGAAAACTAGATGGGAAGGCTATCCCAACCCATAAAGGGCGTTTAAGCCATTCTTGGACGTAAAACCAAAGAAAGATGTGAGCTACAATCATAACTACCTGTACATACACATGCTTTTTCAAAAGTAAATAAATAAATAAATAAAGAGAGAGAGAGAGTGTAGGACTTTAGCTGGCCTACATATAGGTGATATGATTGTCTTTCTAATTTCTCATCTATAAAATCCTCTCTTCTTTCCTTTCATTTCTATTTAACCTATACATTTAAAAAATATAGAAGTGTGTAAAAATGGCAAGTTCCTCAGGTCATCATATAAGAAATATTTGTGTTTTCGGTGGATCTAGTCCTAGGAAAGAAAAGGAGTTTTTTGAATCAGTAAATCATCTTGGTCAAGTGCTAGATGAGAGAAAGATTCATTTAGTGTATGAGGGAGGCAGTTTTGGGTTAATGGGAGTTATGTCAATAACTGTATTTTTAGAAGGTAGTCAAGTTTTAGGGGTTGTCCTCGAAGCTTTAGCATAAGGGGACATCATTGAAAAAACAATTGGAGAGGAACTTTAGGTCTCCATAATGTTAGCTCGAATGAATGCGATGTTTAACCATGTTGATACCTTCATTGCTTTACCAGGTGGTCTAGACACATTGAAAGAGATCTTTCATATTTCCTCTTGGGCCCAACTGTACATTCACTATAAACCCACAATTACTCAGTTGTATTTATTAATTTTTTTTATTAACATTAATTATTTATTCAATCAATTGATAATAAATATAGATATATATATATATGAAATTGATTAAATAAAATAAAAAAAATATTATGCAAGGTTGCACACATTATAGATATTATCTAAAATTAACTATTTTTTATTTTTAATAATAAATTTCATCTATATAAAACATAAACAAAGTTATTGATGTATAAGAAGAATATCTAAAAAAAATTAAATACATGCAAAATAATTTAATACAAGCCTCCATTCAACAAAAAGCAAAATAAAAAAATGTTAATGGTTATTATGATAAGTTATTGTTTTTTCTTGATCATGCTATGGAATAGGAATTTTTAACATCTTCTGCACAATAAATCATAATCTCTACTGCTATTGCTGAACAATTGATTGACCAACTACAATATTTCATTCTTGTAATTGATCCTTTTATGAGTCGCATAAATTGGTCATTTAAGGAAAGCCGTAAAAAGCTTAGATTAGATTTGAGCCTTCATTTATGAATCTTTGTGTCTTTTGGTTTTATTATTGTGTTTTGTTGTTTCTTATATTTGTTTTAGTGTGTTTCAGGTTTGTCAGTGTTTGTTATTTGAGGTGATATCTTCTATATTCTATCTTTCTACCTTTAAACGTTGAGGACAATGTCTCCTTTTAGTTGGGATGAGATGGTAGTAGCTATTAAAAAAAAACTAACTGTGTTTTCTATTTCATAAAGCATGTGCAAAATTGTTGTTACTATGATGGCAGAGTAAGGAGAACTTTTTATGACTCTTGAGATGCATCTTAGTAATCATTTATAACAAGGTCTATCATAATACTTTTTGAAATATTCAGATTTATAAACTCTTGCATTATTATCGCTTAATTCTGCTCATATACTTATTTAACATGTATTTTTAAACCTTAATTTACACACACACTTTAACATATGATTGTGGGTTGCGTATTCGATTATTACATTATTTATGTTCTTTTGTTAAAGGTAACAACTAAGGGAAAAAGATAGTATATAATTAAAAAAAAAGAAAAAAGAAAAAAGAAAAATAATAATAATAAAAATATAGATAAGTTTGGTTTCATTGCTTCTCTAACCTAAGCAATTAAGCACAAAGGGCTGTTTTAATACCTAATACCCTAAAGTCAACTGACTTGGGAGCTATTGGCCCAACGCTTGTTACATGGTTGAGGAGAAAAACGTAAAGAAATCAAACATTGCACTATCTAATATCAGTATCTGCGACCCGAGTTACTAAGCTCGTAAGGGTGTCTTAACACCTAATGCCTTAAGACCAACTAGTCTAAAAGTCATTAGCTAAAAGCTTATTACATGAGTTAAAGATGCATGGTGTTTTAAATTATATGTGTATGTATATATATATATATATATATATTAAAAAAACAGAAAAAAAAGAGAAGACAAAAATAATAATCCTAACCCAAGGAACTTAACCTTAAATATTAGAACAAAAATTTTATTTTCCAAGACAAGCCCCATAATTATGTATTGATACATTAAGTATAAAAGAAAGTTTTATGAATATCCTGTTAAGAGGTATTGAGCAGGTATATAAATTTAATGAGAGTTTGTTTATCTGGATAAATTAATGGAAGTTAAATGATAACTACCTTGCTTTGTGGAATTTGCAAAGTATTTTTTTTTAAATGCTTTGATTACTAGGGACTAGTAATAAGCTAGTTGGGAGGGTGTGATTGATACTTAAAAGTGTATTTTTATCAAGGTTTTATATCATCATTTTGCACTTGAAGTATCAATAACTCCTTAACTAAAGCATATTTTATAATAATATATCTAATAATATAAGATACCTTTAATTTATGGTAAATGTTCATTTTAAATGCAGGCCTATCTTATAAATAAAAGGATTGATTGATGAATTTAAGAACTGAAATTAAAAGGACAAAGAGATGACCAAACCTAAAAAAGAGATGTTGGTGTAGTCCAAACTGGAACACTGTTCAGTAATTAGATCATATCTAGAGCTGTAAATCTCAGATTTATGTCTACTTTATATGGATAGAAAGGTAAGACATAGGCCTACAATTTTCATATAGAGCCTAAATATAAAAAAGCCATTTTCAAGTTCAAATTGGAGCAACAACAAATAAGTTTGAATCTGTCTTCCAGCCCAAGTACTATTCGGTAGTGTGGCTATATCTGGAGTTCTAGAAGTCGAAATGATCTAAATTTTTTACACAAGATAGCTGAGATAATTTTCTACAACTTTCATGTTTTCAGGTAGTTCCAATTTTGACGTTATCAATGATGTTTTGGGCAGACAAAAGAAGATAAGGATTGTCACCAAGTCAAGAGTTGACCATTTACTTATCAATTAGTCATCAAATCAATAGTTGCCAATTTTGGCCTATAAAAGAAGGCATTTGCTATACGTTTAGATATCTTGGTTTTCAGATCAAGATCATGCTCTCACTTTCTCTCTTTGTATTTTTTTGTAATGTTTATGCTTTGCTTTCATTAATATCAAGTTTATGCCTTTTATTTCCTTTCCTTTACGTAGTTAACTTTTATCTTATTTATGTTTTTATTTTATTTATCTATTTTTCTTTCTTTCATTATGTCTAGCTAAGTTTATTATGTCAAGGTGAAAATGTTACACTAATGGTGTAAGAATAAGTATAGTATAAATTTAATATGAACTTTAATGTTTGATACTAACATATTTTATATTTGTTATCTTGTTCATTCTTTAATACTTTGCTTGTTAAATGACTAATCTTGATTTATGTTGTATAACACTTGGTATAACAAATGCTTGGCATTTTCATAGTTCATACTATATGATATAACCAACACCTGAGCTATGAAAGGAACTTGATTTGTTGTTAACATAAGTTATAATCATCCTCTCTTAATGAAATTTATAAGTATTATCATCAATTGAATAAGATGACTAATGTAATCATGTTAACAATCCATAATCCGATTGGAATCTCATTTGTGTGTGGTTTCTAATTGAACAATAAGAGTTTATACTATACTTTTTTGACATACCATTAGTGGAATTTCTAACCTTGACATTTGTTATTATCATTGTTTAATCCTTACATTGATATTTCATCTCAAAGTTCTCATATTCTTTTTCTTCTTCTTCATCTTTTTCTTTACTATTACTACTACTACTATTTTTTCTATTAGTGTTGTTGTTGTTGTGATTACTATTGTTGTTGTTTATAATTTGTACAATTAACCTCTCTGTAGTTCGATCCCGGTCTTGCCGGGTTATTTATTACTTTGACACTCGTGCACCTGGAAAAAGATATTAATCTTGTAGTCGTGTCATTTGCATTAATATCTTTTTATCTATATTTAAATTAATAATCTCTTTCTCTTTTTGATTTTTTAAATTAATGATTTCATCTTTGTTAAATAGCAATTGTTTTTTATGTATTTAATATTTCAAAGATATTTTTCTAATTTATTTATATTTTTTATTTTATTTTTTACATAAATAAACTTTATATTCGTTTATAAAACTAAGAATTATTTATTCTTAAGAAAAAGTAATATTTAAGATAATATAAAAAACATGTATGTTAGAGAGAAACATTGAGGTCAAATATTATACTTATTTATTTTATTTTTATTTTTATGAGATTAATTAGTTTTTTATTTTAGCATTTAATTAGCAATATTAAATTTTTTTTAACAGTTTATCAGTTCATATATTTTAAAACTTATTTTATTTAGTATAAACAATGTTTTAATTTTTACAATTAAAAAAATCATAACATAATAAAACATTATTGTAATATTATTTTATTTTTTATTGCGATAAAAATTAACTTCAAACTCTACTATAACGTTATGTTAATAACTTTTTTTTGTATTTATTAATATATATAAATTTTATTTTATTTTATTATATGAAGGCACCAACTTTTTAGTTCATAATTAAATTATTTTGTTATTGTAAAAAAATACATTAATAACACTTATATATTTATTTTTTTTGCATTAAAAGAAGTATCTGAGCCATGTATAAACTGACTAGTGATATCTAAAGCAGACAAGGAAGCAAATAATCAATAATAAATAGTAACCTGAACCCTTTAAAAATATTAAATAACAAAATCTTTCTCGCGAATTGATCAAAATTATCTTTTAGAAAATTACTGTTAATCCATCAAGCTATAAGAATCGCCATCGCCCTCCCATTCTAGGTGTCAGCTATTAACTGGACTATTCTTTTTAAAATAATAACACCTGTCCATTGTTTATTTCCAGTATTTACAAATAAATAAGTAAAAAGTTTAAACAATTAACTGGTATGTAAACAAACAACGAGCTTTCGTACCTAACTTGCGCCTGTGGAGAACGCAAGTTAAACTTGAACATTTCTAAAATTAGATTAAATGAGAGATTAATGAGCAAATTACAAAAACAATCTTGCACTGTAAAAAAGAGAGTGATTCTTACATATTAAAATCGTAGTAATATTTTCCGGGGAAAAAGCCTTTAAATGTTTTAGGGTTCCATATCTGGGGAATTATTCTTCAGGACCCAGCTGATGTTGCATTAAATACCTTTTCCTACCGAAAGTAATTAATTCATGAAACCATATGACAATGCCATGAACGAATCCTTTCTCACAATATCTGCACTCGCATTTGCGTTGAGAGACAAAAACAAAGGACAAATCATGGCCTCATTAGACTCTCCGAACTCACCTCCGAACCCATCTTTTGCAATAAGAGAAACCGCAGCCCACAAGCTGCTGAGAAGCATCTCCATAGGAGAAGCACCCTCATTCTCACATTTTCCTTGTAGCCCATCACCTCGCCTAAGCACTAATTCAAACATCCACACCTCTCCAATATTCTCCTCTCCTCCTCGTCAAGGCTCTTGCACTCCTGTTGATAACCTTGTCACCAACTCTGAAAGCGCTAATTATGCTTATAGGTGCCTATCTTCAGTCCTCAAAAGAGATGGCCAGATATTATCCATGGCAATGTCAAATAGCCTTATCTATTCTGGTTCTTCAACCAATATCATTCGGCTATGGAAACTACCTGAGTTCAGTGAGTGTGGTCAACTTAAGACAAAGGCCCGCATGGTTGTTGCATTACAAGTTTCACATGATAGGGTTTATGCTGCCTATGCCGATGGCAAGATTCGAATTTGGAGGAGAACATGGGATGGAGCTTTCAAACACATCCGGTTGGCAACGATTCCTAGCTCCGGCGGATATATCCGAAGCCTTATTGCCCGGAAAGATAAAATGGTAATTTTTAATCCTTTTGGTACATATTTATGATTTCATTTATTGTTTCTTATGCTGCATGGTCTGTGTGAACTGGATATAATGTTAAGGTGTAATTTCATCACCGACCAGAAAAATCAGAAGTTAATTACAATTAATGTATTTGTGCTTATTATGTGAAAGAGGTGATGGAGGTAAGAGTCCAGGGACAGTACAGTAGTAATTATTTTGTCACGCCAGACCTTAAATAGTTATATGATTTATTTATTTTATTTATACCAAGGACTTCTAGTTGTCCTTGGTTAGAAAATGTGTGGATTAAACTGGGTTTTAATTCTGTACTGGGAACATCCAGAAGATTAAAATTCGGACCACCGGTGGTGGTGGTTGGGCAACTAATACGTAGACTCCAAAACTGCAAGCACAAACTATGAAATATTGTGCTAAGAATTGATCTTAATTAATGTTCTCACCTTCTTCCTGCTGCATACCCCATCCTCTGCATTTATGTTTTCAAAGGGTACGTAATGATTATTGGCTGATATTTGAAGTAGTTACACTGCCCTTTATATAAGTACTCGTGTTATATTTTAGTTTTTTTTTTCATTTGAAAAATCCTTAATATTTTGAAGTATAAAACTCATGTAAGCATTTAATCAAATAAACTAATAATTATTTATATAAATAATTTTTTTTAATAATAACAAAAAATTGAAAAAATTGAGATATAGATGTATATCAATATATTTAATATCATAATATGGATCACTTACTCAATTGTATTTAATGAATTTATTTATGAAAATTAATTTATAACAAAAATAAACACACATATAAAATTTATTGAATAAAATAAAAATATTATATAAAATATAAAAAGATAATAGATGAATCTCATAAAAAACTAAATACACTCAATATAATAAAAAAAAATCATCATCTCAAAAAGGCTAAATAAGCAAAAGAAAATAAAAAAATATTAATTAAAATATAAATAAAAAAATATTAAAAGTAGTCATTTAAAAAATAAATAAAACCAAGTGTTAGAGTCTGGTAAGTCAAACCTAGTACTTAGCCCACAAAAAAAGCGCTTGCATGCAGACATTTTTTTTTTTAAGTTAATGAGATTGCATCTATTTTTTGTTTTTTTATAAAAAAACAAGCAGATATGTTGTTTATTTAAAATCCAGCTACATAGTACTCTTGTATTTTCAACTTATTATTTACTCAGAAGATCTAAGAAACACAATTGGAACCTTGTTTAAAATATATGATTTTTAAAAACTTAAAAACCACCCAAAAACCCATAACCAACCTAAAATCTAAAATCTTTCAAAGTTTAAATATGTTTTATTAGGTGTTTTCAAGATAAAAAAAAAAACTTAACCTTAACTCTTTTTATCATATCAAATAATTTGATAAAAAAATCAACTATTTTAAAGGCTGGAATTGTTTTCAATGACAAGATTTCTTTTTAAATTGGAATCTAATGACCCCTCTTTCTTCTTTATTGAAAAAAAACAAGAAAAAAAAAGAAGAGAGAAATGAAGCATGGTATCAAAGTGCAAATTTCAATAATTACAAGGATCAACTACCTAATAACTTAAAAGATTGGGGACTAAAATAAAATTTTCAAACACATTGCAGAGTCACTACCCATATTGCTCTTGTTTTTCACTAAAATCCATTTATACTTAAAATAGCTATTCAACTATATATATATATATATATATATATATTTTAAATCTCACTGTTACCATTCACAATGAAATGTGAGATGAGAAACAGTAAAGATAGCAACGGGAAAAACACCTCACGATTTATATTATAGCTAATATGTGTCCCGTCGAGTGTGTGTGTATATATATATCAATCTTATTTGTTTATAATTATTCTTAAAAAAACATTACTAGTAACACAAAACGTAGAAATGAATTGATATTTGACCTGCACTGTCCATGAGTTATTTTCTAAATTTTCATTAAGAAAAAAATAGATATAAAAGCTTTTTTGATAAGGTTTTTTACATAAAAAATTCTTAGTGTAAATAAAAAAATTAATGCAAGCATTTAATTAAATAAATTAATAACTATTTTTGTAAATAAATAAATAAATAAAAGAGTCATATAAAAATATTTAATCTCATAACATGAAACAATTACTCAGTTGTATTTATTAATTTTTTTTATTAACATTAATTATTTATTCAATCAATTGATAATAAATATAGATATATATATATATGAAATTGATTAAATAAAATAAAAAAAATATTATGCAAGGTTGCACACATTATAGATATTATCTAAAATTAACTATTTTTTATTTTTAATAATAAATTTCATCTATATAAAACATAAACAAAGTTATTGATGTATAAGAAGAATATCTAAAAAAAATTAAATACATGCAAAATAATTTAATACAAGCCTCCATTCAACAAAAAGCAAAATAAAAAAATGTTAAAAAATTATAGAGAAGGGATATCAATTGAAACATAAAGTGAAAAATAATTAAAAAATACATTAAAAAAGTATCAATTAAAATAAAAACCAATTTCAGAATTAAAAAAATTAAAAAAGGCATTGATAGTCTAGGTGCTACAAACATGTTTAAAATAAATAAAGAAATTAATGATTCAGGTTATATCCCTGATTGGGTTCAATAAGTTGATTTTTTTTTAGACAATATAAAATGGGCAATGATAGTAAAAAAATAATAATTTTTTTCAGAAAAAGATCAGGATATCTTAAAAAAAAACCTTTGTATGCATAAAATTAAAAAAAGAAGCTTAAATCAACCTGAAAATAGTGTGATAAACATGTAACTTGGATAATAAGAGACGAGCCAACCCAAGTTAATCCATAAAACTCGTGATCCATGCTATAAAATCAAAATAACTTAATAAAAAAGAAAGTGAATAAAACCATAAAATCATTCTCTTTTTTTTTCAAAACAATTATTCAATAATAAAATCAAAAGAGAAAAAAATCCATAAAAAGGATGTTAACTCGTGTTAATTTTTCAAACATATAAGCCATGTTATTAGATTGGAAGCATCATATATGAGAAATCCCATGAAACTTAATCACAAGCAAATCAAATACAAAAAGATAAAATAAAAAATAAAAATTAATTACATAAAAGGAGGATCTAAGATAAAAAAAATGACAATTAAAAAAATAAGAGTGAAATTAAAATACAAAATAAATAAGAGGGTAACCCAAAACTTTTTATTGGAGGGTTAAATTGAAATGAAGAATAACTTCAACAAAAAAAAATAATCAAAAGAACAAGGATCAAATTGAAAAAAAACCGTAAACTTTAATTGAAGAATGAAATTAAAAACCAATACTTTTTTTTTTATAAAAGATCTAAGAAAAAAACATTTGAAATCAAAAGAATAAGAATGGAATTGAAAAAAAAATGACAAATATGAATTGAAACATTTAATAAAAAACAAATAAAACTTTATAAAAGAACCAAGAATAAAAAAATATAAATCAAAAAAATAAGGACTGAAATTAAAATATCAAAATTAAAGAAAAATAAACTATTTTTTAAAGGAAAACAAAGGAAAAAAAAGCCTCACCACTAACAAATTACCTTACTTTCATCGATATGCGTTGCACTAAAAAGAAGAGAATGTGAAGGTGTTCCTATCAACATGGTAGAAAAGCATGTTTGTTCATCAGGAGACAATATATATGCGGTGTAGAAAGAGTATAACCATGCACGTGAGGTTCAATAACCAGCAAGTGAGGTTCTAGCCTAGCGGTGGAAGGGGCTTGTCCCCTTCCTCTGCATCAGGGGTTCGAACCTCACTATGCACGCCTGTCACCCCCGCGGTGCCTTACCTGTTCACTGGGCTTGCAGGATGTTCAGTGAGCCGTGTGGATTAGTAGTGGTGCGCGTAAGCTGGCCCGGACATCACACGAAAAAAAAAAAAAAGAAAAAAAAGAAAGGGTATAACCACCTCCCACATATCAACAATTTTTAAAATTTTAATGTTTATTATTTAATTTAAAAAAGTCAAATTATCGTCGATGGTTGTAGAGTTTATAAAAAAACCGGAGTGAAATGACCAAAAGGCTCTTGACACATGTCTTGTTTATTTATTTTACTATATTTTTAAAATAAAATAAAAAACTTAAAAACCTTTAACTGACAATTTAAAAAAATTCATATGAACAAGTAATTAATTCGTTTGTTTCTTCAAATGTCACATAAGCCATTGCACTCGCAATGAATAATGAATTTAGAGTGTGTAAAATGATTTCCACAGGTTTTTGCTACAAGATTTCGAGTTTTTATTTTTTATTTAGATGATAATTAATGAAATAACATAGTTTCGAAATTTCGTCTTCCTTTTCTCTTTTGAGTAAAATGTTTTCCATTTAGAACGATAATTTACTTTGGTCCTTAATTTGGGGTAGTTTTCATGCCCTAAGTTCCACATTGTGCTTGAATAAGAGAAATTCTTTGTCATAAGTACTGTCTATAGTAATTTAAGAAACAATAACCAGTACTTTAATCTGTGGATTAATATGATGATAAGTAATACTAGCTTGAAAATATTCTGGTTACAAGGTTGGTCAATTGAATGCTGTTGATTTTTTAAAACAAAAACATGAATGTTCCGTTAATTGGTTTTTGTTGATGTTAATGTAACAGATGAAGCATGTGGGGCCAATAATATCATTAGCAATCAACCTTTCTGATGACATCATATATTCAGCTTCCCTTGATAGGACAGTGAAGGTATGGAGAATATCAGACCTCAAATGCATTGAGACCATCCATGCGCATTTAGAGCCCGTCAATGCCATTGTTGTGGCCGATGATGGTATACTTTACACCGCCTCCGATGATGCCTCAATTAGAGTTTGGCGGCGCAACTTCTGTAGTGGGGAATGGCCTCATTCGCTCACTGTAACCCTCCCTTCCAAGCACTCACCTGTAAGAACCCTAACCCTAACCTCAGATAACGGGGTGTTGTATGGTGGGTGCACTGATGGTTACATTCATTATTGGCTTAAGGGATGGTTCCCAGGTCAATTACAATACGGTGGTGCCCTCCAGGGTCACACACATGCAATAATGTGCATGGCCAACGTGTCAAAATATGTGATTAGTGGTTCGGCTGATTCAACTAGTAGGGTTTGGGGGAGAGATTCAGATGGACAACACACTTGCCTAGCAGTTTTAGTGGGGCATAGAGGACCTATTAGGTGTGTTACTGCATTTTTGGGGCGATCAGAGGATGATAATGAAGATGGTTGCACGATTTGCACAGGAAGTCTCGACGGGGTCTTGAAATTGTGGCGTGTGACACGTACCAACAAGGAAAGTGGGAATTCATCACAAAATGCAAGCGATTATTTTGATCTGTAGTGGGGACTTTATATTGGATTTCTGGTGCAAAAATGAGCAGTACATAACTATTCTGAGAATTGAAAGTGAAAGGTGAAGTCCAGATGCATGCTATTCAACTCGTCAAAACATGGACGCATGAGGAAGATGAAGCGATCAGTCTTGCCAGTTAATTGTATCATAGAAGATATGTGCAAGATCCTAAGGCACTTGAGTACTATTTTACTGATCCATAGTCTCTAGGTGAGATTGATCTATACTCGCAAGAAAGCTAAACCATAGTCTCTAGGTGAGATTGATCTATATTCGCAAGATAGCTAAACCTTCTCTCTGCCTCCAGTTAAGATCAAATCGAAAGTGGAGACATGGTAAAATGTAGACCCAGTATCTAAACTATTTGTCAGATTTCCTTTCGGGTTACATAGAACAAGCAATCACTGTTTTCGTTGCGCTGTCGAAAAGTGGAATGTCTATGCAGGGCATCAGCTGGTTTTCCCTTTCCTCAATTTCAAGGGAATCAGGATAGCTGCAAAAATCACAATTAAACATGCCATGCTATATGATAATCTCTTAGAACTAACTTTCTTTTTTTATTTATTTTGTATTTGAAATGGAAAGAACAATTAATCCCAAAGTAAATAATCACAAATTACAGCTGAAGAGAAAATCTTAAGCACCGATAGAAGAATATTCATGTATGTAGCAAGCAGGCTGGACACTTAATGAAGTTAAACAACGAACGAAGCAACTCCATCTTCTGCTGGACTAGCAAACTTGCTCTCTGGCAATGCTCTTCGTATGCAAATCCGGTAAGCATGGATCATGGAATATCATAATCAACAAGCAAATTTAGCTGCTCAAATTACGTCATGTTATTATTAACTTCGTTATCCAAATTTGTCAACTATCTTAAACTAAGATTGTTTCCTGGTTTGAAGCAAATTTAGGTGCTCAAATTACGTCATGTTAGTATTAACTTCGTTATCCAAATTTGTCAACTATCTTAAACTAAGATTGTTTCCTGGTTTGTATCACATGTTCTGTATTGGTGGTTCTAATTTAAAACTCCCCACAACATCACCCCCTCCCCCAAACCTAAAAAAGAAAAGAAGAAGAAAACAACAGCAAAAGCAAAAACAAACGAAGAGTGGGAAAACAAGAAGCTAATTCTAAAGATGCATTTGTGAAGCATATGAAGTTTGTTTATAGAGGAAAATGTTAGTTCCTAGATATATGAGTCATTATTTCATCGTATGTAGGCTCTCTCTCAGCCCAGGGATCCATATCTACTGGTTACGACTTATGTGTATAATTATTTTGTTTCCTGACAAAGCAGGATGATACGAGGGCAGAGTGGAGTTTTATTGTGTTTGGGTATTATCCTAGCTTGATGGGACTAAACACAATGGAGATATATACAATTTGAAACCTTAAAAATTAAGACTGCACTTGTCAAAAGCTACTATGATAGAAAATACTAGTAATATTTAATAAAAGAAATAAACTAAAAAATTATTCCCTTAAAAAAACTAGAAAAAAAACATAATAATAGGGAATATGAAAATAAAAAATTAACTAAGAAAAATATATGTTTTCCTAAAATAAAAAGCTAACAGATTAGTTTCTCTGGATTAAAAGGACCTTGTCGTTGAATTTAGACCTAAGTTAGACATCATGGTTCACCATGAATATCATTTTGTGTGGTCCATCCCATCGTGGATTCCCTAACCTCTTTGTACGTGTCATCTCATTGTGGGTCTCCAACATCATAATTTTGTACGAGCCACCCCATTATGTATCCTTAACACAATAACTTTATACAGGTCACGTAATTGTGTGTTAGAAAATAATATAAATTATATATTGAGATTTTACCTAACAGTTTAAGTTATTATATTGAGATGATTATTTGACATGGTATCAAAACCTTGATAATTAGATAAACATGCATGTTATGATGGGTAAGAGATTCAAACTCTTAACTGTTTGGTCATTAAAACTCTGATACCATTCAAAGAATTATTTCAATCGAATAGCTTAAGCTTTTGGGTGAAGTTCTAATATATGATTTATATTATTTTCTATCAAACCCTCTTAAGTGAAAGGTCTTTAGGATTGAAACTTGTATAGGTCCATATTATCTTGTACTTAAGCTGTTAGGTGAGATCCTAAAATATAATTTATATTATTTTCTAACATTGTAGATTCCACCATTAGGACTTTCAATAACAACAACTGATATAGATGAAAACAACTCTAATTTCAGGATTTTTTTTTCTCAAGGGGAAATCTCCTTATCCCTTTTGACATGAGCATGTTTAGTTCTGTGATCTCTTTCAACTATGGTTATTCAATAACATACAATAACTAACCATCAATAATTATTGAGCTATAATACACGTCTTATATTACCTACAACCAAAACTACTAGGAATTATTGGACTCTGATATCAATTAGCATAAATAAAAGCAAAGAATAATGAGATTTGTTACACGTTAAAACCCTTAAGATCATGAACACCATAACTATGAAGAGACTTAAAGACATTCAAAACACTTAATTTTTATTCATTCATGTCTCTAGTTGTCAAAAGGCTATTATAACCCTTTAATTAGAAAAAAGCTAGAAAACCTTAGTGATATTGCATAAAAAAATAAATTAAATAAATTTTTCCATTTAAATAGAAAAAAACTAGAAAAACATAATAATAAAAAATAGGAAAATTGAAATATAAAAAATAAAATTAACTAAAAAAAATATTTATTTTCTTAAAAATGCTATTGCATCAAGTAAATATTTGTTGAGAAGTAATGTTGTGTTTAATAACACTTGTAATATTGAGTTTTAAGGAAGAGTCTAATTTCATAACATCTTTAAGGTTAAGGGTAACAACTGTAGGACTCAAATGATGGGGACAATAAAAATAAAATAAATAGACAATGACATAAAATACTTGAATACTAGAGTTTAGTGCTCATAACTCATCAAGAGGTAAAGTAGAAAAAGATACGAAAGAATAATCATTTAACTTTTAGATTATAAGAACATAGTTTTTAATTGAGCAAGAATATTTGCACCTAACTATAATTCCTACATATATCATCACTTAACATATTATAAGGTCCTAGATTACTAAGCGATATAGGGGTAGAACATGAACTTGTCTTATGGTGCTTTTCTTGAAAAAAACATAGATGGTTCCTTTAAGGGTGTACTTTATAAAGGGTTACTTGGGGTTTTTCTTGCCTTCAATTGAATTTTTTTATATACAACTTATATTTTAAGTTTAGTATAACTATTATCATAAATCTCTATAAAAGAGGCAAAACACAAGAATTTCTTCCTTTCAGTAAATTCTAAAACCCACTTTAACTTTTGTGATACTACCTCTACAATTTTTCTTTATTTAAAAAAGGAAGATAGATATATTACTTATGTTGAAACAAATGTAATTAAAGTTTGGATGTTTAATTGTTAAAGTGAGAATGTTTGTATTTATTTATTTGGTTACAAAGATAGCAAATTCAAAGATTTAGCATTGAGATCTTTAGTTATATAACCTAACAGAGGACATTAAATGTGTGGTGGGTGTCATTAAATAGTGTGACTTAAAAATCCAAAGTTAAAGGCATAGTTAGACAATGGAACATCATCCTCAGACCTATAATAATAAAAATGCTATTGAAAATGGCTCGATCAAATGGCTAACTTGGTGAACCGCTAACCCAAAACTTAATTTAGGTTGTATTTCATTTCAAACTAGATGAGAATTAACCTGATCAAACTCAATAAGCCTTGTCAAAAACTAGGTGAAACCAAATTTGAACTTTTTTTTTAATTTGTTAAAAAATTATTAAAATCATGTCATTTGAATTAATGCAAATTAATCTAGATTAACCCATTCGATCCATGACTCAAGTCTTGAGTTAAGTCATAGGCTAAATTAGGTTTTATAACTATGATAAAAAATGATCCACCTGTACCAAAAAATCCACCAAAGATCCCTTGACCCACAAGATGAAACATATAAAATTGCATCAACCTTTAAACTTTAGCTAACTACAATTTCATATTTTAATAATTTACAAATGCATGATAAATTTTAAAAAATTAATATAGGTGGTTATGATCATTCAGTTGTGGATCTACCACAACTAGGCCATGTGAATAGCGTTACAAAAATATTTATGGATTGATAGGATATGGTTAAACCAAAGAGGTCAAGGTTGCATGGAGTACATGGAGTAATCGACTTAACAAAAAAGCTTATGACTTTTAATTTCATTATTGAATTATACTTAAATCTTTTAGGTGTTTTACATTGCCAAGTTCTATAAGAGAGAATGATTCAGTTACTAGTTGAGATCTTAAAGATTTTTAAATTGGGTTTCAAAGGTGTTTTTTAGATTAATTTTGTTATTTTTCTATTTTTTTCTTTATTTTTAGATTTCCTAGTTAGTTTATGTCAATTCCTGGATTCATTTAAAAAGTCATAAATCTTTTAGAGAGGCAAACTACTTGAAGATAAATATTCAAATATCAAAATTTTGAATTAGAATTTTTATGCGGTAACTTTATTCCTTAAAATTTTGTATTGATTATGTAGACTATATATATTTTTTATTTTTATTTAAGTTGATATCAAAATTTAATATTTCCTAGTGGTTTAATGTTGTAAGTAGAAATGTTGAAAGAAATCATAGAATGGATCTTTCTCATGCAAGAAGGGATAAAAAGGTTCCTTTTTAGGTAAAAGATATCAAGAAGTAGTAAAACAAAAGACATGCATGGACAAATTATAGAATTGCCCAATCAGTTAGCAATAGTAAGGAACTTAAAGGATAGTTAGGGGAGTGATTATGGATTTATAGCTAGTTTTAAAAACTTATTCAAAAGGTGACAGCAGAGGAGGTAATCTTTTTATTGGGATGAGTATCATAAAATTTAGGATTTTAGATAAAGCTACTATGTTCATAGAAACCTTTTAAGTAAATGAGATTGTCAATTAATTGAATAAATTAGAATGAGTTCTCAAGCATAAGAAAGTCTCGGATAAGATGTGAGTGAAGCTAGTCATTGTCAAATTTAAAAGGCAAACTTCTTCTTAATAGAAGTACTTGAATAGGTCTTAAGAAAGATAATGTAAACAAAATATTAGTAATTAAAAAAAAGATGATGAAAAAGATGAAACAACATTTTTTTTTCTTTTAGATATATTCATACTTTATATCAATGACTCTATACATTGAGACAATGAAGAAGAATTATTGATGAATACACTAATGATTTCTATCAATTATTGGCTAGAAATGATTTATTAGAGATGGAAAAATAGTTGGTTACTGGGTAGTTAATAAATTATAACAATTCATTTAGGATGAGTTGTGTTTGTAGTCTTTATAAATGGTTTTTAAAGTGTATCAGAGGACTTTTAATTATAGAAAAATAATAGGTTGATGAAAAGTAGCAAGTTACTGAGATACTAACAAAATTAATTTTTGGATTAAATAGAATAATAGGGGAGTGCACCAATAAATAAAAATGATTCATTGAATATGATTTAAAGCTTAAAAAGTTCTTAAACCTAAAGTAAAGGAATTTAACAATAATTAAGTATGCTTGAAGTTTATTTAGGTTTCTTGTTATGTAGCTATATTAGTGACACGACTAAAAGATTGGTGTCTCCTCCCAAATGCAGGAGTGTCGAAGTAATAAATAAACTGGCAAGACCGGGGTTGAACCACAGGAAGATTAATTATACAAATTATAAATAATAATTATAAACAACAACAATAGTAACAATAACAAGAATAATAATAATAGTAGCAATAACAATACTAATACTACTACTACTACTACTACTAGTAGCAATAGTAGTAGTAATAATAATAATAACAATAACAATAATAAAGAAAAAGAAGAAGAAGAAAAATTGATGAGAACTTTGAGATGAAAAATTAATGTAAGGATTAAACAATGATAATAACAAAGGTCAAGGTTAGAGGTTCCACTAATGGTATGTCAAACAAGTATAGTATAAACTCTTATTATTCAATTGGAAACTACATACAAAGAAGGTTCCAATCAGATTATAGATTGTTAACATGATTACATTAGTCATCTTATTCAATTAATGCTAATACTTGTAAATTTTATCAAGCATTCATGATCATAACTTATGTTAACAACAAATCAAGTTCTTTTCATAGCTCAGGTGTCGGTTATACCATACAATATGGGCTATGAAAGTGCCAAGCATTTTTTGTACCAAGTATTATACAACATAAATCAAGATTAGTCATTTAACAAGCAAAGTATTAAAGAGTGAACAAGATAACAAATATAAAACATGTTAGTATCAAACATTAAAGTCCATATTAAGTTTATACCATACTTATTCTTACACCATTAGTGTACAACCTTTTCACTTGACATAATTAACTTAGCTAGACATAATGGAAGAAAGAAAAATAGATAAACAAAATAAAAATATAAATAAGATAATAGTTACCAAAGCAAAGGAAAGGAATTGAAAGGCATAAACTTGATATTAATGAAACCAAAGCATAAACATTATAAAAAATACAAAGAGAGAAAATAAGAGCATGATTTTGATCTGGACACCAAGATGCCTAAATGCATGGCAAATGCCTCCTTTTATAGGCTAAAATTAGAAACTATTGATTTGATGACTAATTGATGAGTAGGTGGCCAACACTTGACTTGGAGACAAGCTTTATCTTCTCTTGTCTACCCAAAACGTCATTGATAACGTTAAACTTGGAGTCACTTGAACATGAAAGTTGTAGGAAATTGTCTCAGCTTTCTTGTGTAAGAAAATTCAGCTCATTTTGACTTTTAGAACTCCAGATATGGCCAAAATACTGAAAAGTGCTCGAGCTGGAGGATAGATTCGGGCTTTTTTGTTATTGCAACAATTTGGACTTGAAAATGACCTTTTTAGATCTTGGACTCCATATGAAAGTTGTAGGCCTATGTCTTACCTTTCCATCCATATAACGTAGATCTAAATCTGAGATTTATAGCTCTAAATATGACCCAATTACCAAACAGTGTTCTGGTTTGGATTGCACTGACATCTCTTTTCTAAGTTTGACCATCTCTTTATCCTTTTAATTTCAGTTCTTAAATTCATCAATCAATTCTTTCATTTATGTGATAGACCTGTATTTAAAATGAACATTTACCACAAATTAAAGGTATCGTATATTATTAGATATATTATTATAAAACATGCTTTAGTTAAGGAGTTATTGATACTTCAAGTGCAAAATGATGATATAAAACCTTGATAAAAATATACTTTTAAGTATCAATCAATTAACAGCCAATGAAAATCATAAGTGTTGAAGATTTAAAGATGGGTTAAATTATTACATGTGAGATAAGATATTAGTATTATGAATAAAGAGTTATATAAAATTGGTATAAGTAACAATGCATATAGAAAAACTAGGTAGAGAGAAAGAAGTATTAAAAGGAAAAGAAAAGTTGTGTTCCGACAACTAAAAATAAAGATGACAATTTTAGATAGAAGTGGTGGACATTTTCCTTTGAATTATAGATAAAGTTAGTAAGATAGGGTTTTATCAGCAACAGTCATATAATAGACTCCGTAGAACTTTTTAGTCAATGGTTAGTGAAACAGGGATCAATCTAGAATTCTCTTATATGATACTTATGGTAGGTCACACCAAGTTTATAGGGTACTAATATGGAGTGTTTTAAGTATAATAAGGAATAATTTAGGTATGGTAGAATAAAACACATGATAAAAAGATAGCATTAAGGTAACTAGGGGATGCAAATATAAGTCTAAAGGTTTTGTACACCCCTCTAAACTAGGAGAAATATATTGAATAAAGGTGATAAAAGTTAAGTTTATTTAAGTGGTTAGGTCAACGGGTCTCATGCCTCAGAAAAATTACATGTTTTGAAACAAAGTGAAGAATTAGATAAATATAAGGTGGTAATTGGTAAGCTTTTAATATATAATATTAAAGCTCATATATTGATTGAACATAACTTTATACATTTTTAAATGTTAGATTTTTTAATCATATGTATAACGAAAAAGTACGATCCATCAGAGTATGATATATTAATAAGTAATCATATGAGTGCTACTTGGTGGCCAAATGAATATATAGGGTTTACCTTACAAGAGTGTGGTCATAGGGATTAGTAAAAGATTCAATAAAATTACCATTTATAAAGTTTGATATTATATTAGATGTGGATTGGTTATTAACACATAGAGTTATGAAATATTTCTTTAAAAAGAGAGTAACCTTTGATTTTTCTAAAAAATATCCATTAGTACTTGAGAAAGAAAATAAGTAATTCCTTTATATCTAGTTTCTGCTATAGTCGTTAGAAAATGAATTAGATAAGGATGTCAACCTTACTTAACTCATATTAAAGTTGATATTCTTGAGCTTGAATTTATGCATATAGTTTATGTCTTTCTTGATGTATTTTCTAATGATTTGCTTTTATTATCATCAAATAAAGAGGTAGACTTTTCTATGAAGGTATTTTCAAGTACAACCCCTATTTCAATAACCCCAACAAAACTTAAAAAAGTGAAAGGTCCATTTACAGGAATTACTAGATAAGGGTTTATTAAACCTAGTGTATCACCTAAGTAGCGCTAATATTGTTTATAAAAAAAGAAAGATGACATTTTAAGGTTATACATGTATTAAAAATGACTTAAAATAATCACAGTGAACAATAAGTATCTATCAACCCCAATAACATGACTTGTTAAATCAATTATAGGGTGTATAAGTATTTTCTAAGATAGATATCAAATTAGGGATCATCAATCGAGATTAAAAAAGGATGAAATTCTTAAAATAAATTTCAAAACTAGATATGGGCATAATGAGTTTCTAATGATATCTTTTAGGTTGACTAATGCACTCGCAATTGTCATGGAGTTGGTGAAAATAATGTTTCAACCTATAAGTGTTAGACAATTTGTGTAATACGGTTGTGATTCACCTTGACCATGCTAGGAGATGCCTTAGCATTTATATAACGAAATTACAGCTTAAGAGTCCTATATAATACGATTGGATAAGTACAAGTGAACAAACTGATAGATACAATAAATTATATGCTAATTATAGTTGATTTAAGGATGACTCTTATCACCCCTTGCAAGGTAAGTGTGGGAGAAGGAAGAACACGAAGCTTGCTTCGAAAGAGAAAGAACTGTGGTTTGGACACACCTTTTATAAGGGAGTCAACAAGCTGCAAGGAAGAGGGAATGAATTGTAACTTGAGGAAGCCATTAACAACCAGCTCATGGATAAAATGGTAGTCAATGGTAATATGCTTGGACCATGGACATGTAACAGGATTACTAGCCATGAAGATGGCACTTTAATTGTCACAGTACAGAATAGGTGAAGCTGGTAATGTAACATGAAGGTCTTTAAGTAATTGAACAATCTAAGCAATTTCAGTAGTAGCAACAGCTAAAGAGCGATACTCAACTTCTGCACTGAATCGTGAGACAATACTCTGTTTCTTGGAAGACCAAGAAATTAAATTAGCACCAAGAAAGATTGCATAACTAGTGGTAGATCGATGGGTGTCAAGGCAACCGGCCTAGTCAGCATTAGAATAAGTAAGAAGTTCATGAGTAGATTGTTTTTGCAGTTGAACACCATAATGAACAATGCCTTTAATATAGCGTAAAATGCGTTTAAGTGCACAAAAGTGATCCTGTGTTGGAGAGTGCATAAATGGCAAATGGAATTAACACTGAATGACAAATCAGGTCTGGTGATGGTCAAGTATTGTAATGCACCAGCCAAAGAATGAAACAAGGTAGGATTAGTATACAAAGGTCCTTCAGCTATCAAATGTTATCCCACAACAAAGGGTGTAGAGATTAGCTTAGCATCAACCATGGAAGCTCGCTACAAGAGATCAAGGGTATACTTCAACACCAAGAAAATAATGAAGAACACCTAAGTCTTTTAGTGAGAACTCCTTAAAAAGAGAAGAAATAAACTAATAAACTAAAGATATGTTACTGCTAGTAATTACGATGTCATCAATATAGAGTAGATAAACTATCCCGAGAGTAGAGTGATAGACAAATAATGATGAATCAGCTTTGCTGGAAAGAAAACCAATCTAAAGAAGAAAAGAGCTGAAGCGATGGAACCAAGCTCTAGGTGCTTGTTTTAAGCCATATAATGCTCGTTTAAGACGACAAACATGCCAAGTGACATAACTAAAAGATTGATGTCTTCTTCCAAGTGCAGGAGTGTCGAAGTAATAAATAACCCGGCAAGACTGGGGTCGAACCATAAGGAGGTTAATTGTACAAATTATAAACAACAACAACAACAACAATAATACTAGTAGTAGTAGTAATAGTAATAATAATAAAAAAAAGAGATGAAGAAGAAGATTATGAGAACTTGGAGATAGAATGTTAATATAAGGATTAAACAATTATAATAACAAATGTTAAGGTTAGAGGTTCCATTAATGGTATGTCAAACAAGTATAGTATAAACTCTTATTATTCAATTGGAAACCACACATAGAGGAGGTTCCAATCAGATTATAGATTGTTAACATGATTATATTAGTCATCTTATTTGATTAATGCTAATACTTGTAAATCTTGTCAAGCATTCATGATTATAACTTATGTTAACAACAAATCAAGTTTCTTTCATAGCTCAGGTGTCAGTTATACCATACAGTATAAACTATGAAAGTGCCAAGCATTTGTTGTACCAAGTGTTATACAACATAAATCAAGATTAGTCATTTTACAAGCAAAGCATTAAAGAGTGAACAAGATAACAAATATAAAACATGTTAGTATCAAACATTAAAGTCCATATTGAGTTTATATTATACTTATTCTTACACCATTAGTGTAACCTTTTCACCTTGACATAATAAACTCAACTAGACATAATGAAAGAAAGAAAAATAGATAAATAAAATAAGAACATAAATAAGATAAAAGTTAACTACGTAAAGGAAAGGAAATAAAAGGCATAAAATTGATATTAATGAAAGCAAAGCATAAACATTACAAAAAAATACAAAGAGAGAAAGCGAGAGCATGATCTTGATGTGGAAACCAAGATGCCTAAATGTGTGGCAAATACCTCTTTTTATAGGTTAAAATTAAGAACTATTGATTTGATGACTAATTGATGAGTGGGTGACCAATTCTTGACTTGGTGATAATTTTTATCTTCTCTTGTTTGCCCAAAATATCATTGATAACGTTAAAATTAGAGCCACTTGAAAACATAAAAGTTGTAGGAAATTATCTCAGATTTCTTGTATAAAAAAGTTAGGTTATTTGAACATGTAGAACTCTAAATATGGGCCAAACACTGAACAGTGCTTGGGTTGGAAGATAGATTCAGACTTCTTTGTTGTTGCTATAATTTGGACTTGAAAATAGCCTTTTTAGATCTTGGGCTCCATATGAAAGTTGAAGGCTTATGTCTTACCTTTCCATCCATATAAAGTAGACCTAAATCTGAGATCTATAGCTCTAAATATAACCCAATTACCAAATAATGTTCCAATTTGGATTGCACTGACATCTCTTTTCTAAGTTTGGTCATCTCTTTGTCCTTTGAATTTCAGTTTTTAAATTTATTAATCAATCCTTTCATTTATGTGATAGGCCTGCATTTAAAATGAATATTTACCATAAATTAAAGGTATCTAATATTGTTTGATATATAATTATAAAATATCCTTTAGTTAAGGAGTTATTGATACTTCAAGTGCAAAATGATGACATAAAACCTTGATAAAAATGCACTTTTAAGTACTAATCACCAAGGAAATAAGGGATCAATATAGCTTGGAGGTGCTTCCATATAGACTTCATTATGAAGAAGGCCATAGAGAAACGCATTATTGACATTAAGCTAATGTAAATGCCTGTAGATGTAAGTGCCAATGAGAGAATCAGGAGAATAGTAGTTGAGCAAACAACATGACTGAATGTGTCATCAAAATTAAGACCCTTAATTTGAGAAAACCATTAAGCCACAAGACGTGCTTTATGACACTCAATTAACCCATCAGATAAAAGTTTGGTATTAAAAATCCATCGACAGCCAGCTACATTGTGTGATGTAGGATGAAGTACTAGAGTCTAAGTGTCATTCCTCTACAAGGCTTGAATTTCAAAATCCATAGCACCATTCAGGGTGTTTAGTAACTGATTTAAAACCTTGTTGTTCCTTGAGAGCAAGCAGAGTCTAAAAGGGCTGCAAAGAAGAGCAAATAATCATAGCATATTGGACCCGTGGTTTAACAATACCACCCTTCCCTTGAGTAACCATGGATGGCTGTTAGTAAGTAGAAAAGGTTGGGAAGACTCAAGAAATGATGAGGTTAAATTGAAAGATGAGGGAATTGATAATGAAGTGGAAGAGTCTACAGATATGGGAAACAATGGTGCTAGACTATTACTGTAGGGAAAACGTGAGGAACTAGATGGTAATGGTGAGAGAACATAGTCAATAGTTGAAAGAGAAAGATAGACACATATACTGCACATTCAAAAAAAGTATTATAGTTATTGGTGGATGATATGTTAATGACAGAACCATCGATATAGGGAAAAACAGTTTAAAAAAACTTTACATGATGAGAGATATAGACGCGACGTGTCTGTCGATTGAAGCATTAAAAACCCTTATGAAGGGTACTGTAACCTAAAAAATCACATGGAGCAGATTTTAGAGACAATTTTTGTAGTGAATAATCATGTAAATAAGGAAAGCAAAGACACCCAAAGGCACGAAGCATGGAATAATTAGGTTCCTTACCAAATAGTAGATCATAAGGAGTCTTACCACCAAGAGAATGCCTCAACCCAAAAAAATATTGGCAGATGAGCATGAAACATAATTGTAAGGCCTATTTCTATAACATGTCTGTTTGCGTCCTGCAATGCCATTTTGGCTGGAAGTGTATGGACATGCTAGACGCTGAACAATCTCATGACATTGTAAATGATTTTGAAACTTAGTATTAGTAAATTCAGTCCCACCATCATATTTAAATGATTTTATTTTTGCTAAAAATTGTCTGGTAATGTAATTTTGGAAGTTGATGAATATAACAAAAAAATCAGATTTATGTTTCAAAGGAAACATCCAACTGAATCGAGTACAGTCATCGATAAAAAAAACATAGTAACGATAACCATTAACATATGAAATTGGTGATGAGCCTCATAAATTACAATGTAAATGATCAAAAGGAAGGTCACAACATTTATCATTAAGAAAGAAAGGTAAACAATGACTTTTACCAAGTTGACAACCATCGCAACGTGAATAATCTGTTTGAATCAATTTGTCACTTCAAGAAATAGATCTTATTCTAGATAAAGAGACAACTAAATAAAAATATGGATGACCTAGACGTGCATGCCATAGTCGAACTGTGGCCTGTGGCTTATTGGAAGAAAGAATTGAAGTAAAAGCGTAGTGATGTTGATAAAGAATTTAGAGACCATTCTCACATTGACCAACCCCTAGTACCATTCTGGTAGTTACATCCTGACATGACTGAAAGATTGATGTCTTCTTCCAAGTGCAGGAGTGTCGAAGTAATAAATAACTCGACAAGATTGGGGTCGAACCATAGGGAGGTTAATTGTATAAATCATAAACAACAACAATAGTAACAACAACAACAACAATAATAATAGTGGTAATAATAATTCTAATAATACTAATAATAAAACTAGTAGTAGTAGTAATAGTAGTAGTAGTAGTAGTACTAATAATAATAATAATAATAAAGAAAATGAAGAAGAAGAAGAAGAAGAAGAAGAAAAAAAGTTGTTAAGAACTTTGAGATGAAAAATTACTGTAAGGATTAAATAATAATAACAAACAATGTCATGGTTAGAGGATCCACTAATGGTATTTCAAACAAGTATAGTATAAACTTTTATTATTCAATTAGAAGCCACACACAAAGAAGATTCCAATCAGATTATAGATTGTTAACATGATTATATTAGTCATCTTATTCAATTAATGCTAATACTTGTAAATTTCATCAAGCATTCATGATTATAACTTATGTTAACAACAAATCAAGTTCCTTTCATAGCTCAGGTGTCGGTTATACCATGCAGTATGGGCTATGAAAGTGTCAAGAATTTGTTGTACCAAGTGTTATACAACATAAATCAAGATTAGTGATTTAACAAGAAAAGTATTAAAGAGTGAACAAGATAACAAATATAAAACATGTTAGTATCAAACATTAAAGTTCATATTAAGTTTATACCATACCTATTCTTACACCATTAGTGTAACCTTTTCACCTTGACATAATAAACTTAGCTAGACATAATGAAAGAAAGAAAAATAAATAAACAAAATAAGAAATAAATAAGATAAGAGTTAACTAAGTAAAAGAAAGGAAATGAAAGGCATAAACTTGATATTAATGAAACCAAAACATAAACATTATAAAAAATACAAAGAGAGAAAACAAGAGCATGATCTTGATCTGGACACCAAGATGCCTAAATGAATGGCAAATGCCTCCTTTTGTAGGCCAAAATTAGGAACTATTGATTTGATGACTAATTAATGAGTAGGTGACCAACCCTTGACTTGGTGACAATCTTTATCTTCTCTTGTCTACCTAAAACGTCATTGATGATGTCAAATTTAGAGCTACTAGAAAACATGAAAGTTTCAGGAAATTATCTCATCTTTTTTGTGTAAAAACTTCAGCTCATTTTGACTTTTAGAACTCCAAATATGGCCAAAATATTGAACAATGCTCGGGTTGGAGGACAGATTCGGGCTTTTTTATTGTTGCAACAATTTGGACTTGAAAATGGCCTTTTTAGATCTTAGGCTCCATATAAAAGTTATAGGCCTATGTCTTACCTTTCCATCCATATAAAGTAGACCAAAATCTGAGATCTATAGCTTCAGATATGACCCAATTACCAAATAGTGTTCCGGTTTGGATTGCACCGACATCTCTTTTCTAAGTTTGATCATCTTTTTGCCTTTGCAATTGAAGTTCTTAAAGTCATCAATCAATCCTTTCATTTATATGATAGACCTGCATTTAAAATGGATATTTACTATAAATTAAAGGTATCTTATATTATTAGATAGATTATTATAAAACATATTTTAGTTAAGGAGTTATTGATACTTCAAGTGCAAAATGATGATATAAAACCATAATAAAAATACACTTTTGAGTACTAATCACATGCAAGTTGTAGGAATTTATCTCAGCTTTCTTATATAAAACATTCAGCTTATTTTGACTTCTAGAACTCTAGATATAGCCAAAATACTGAACAATGCTTAGGCTGGAGGATAGATTTGGGCTTGTTTGTTGTTGCTACAATTTGGACTTAAAATGGCCTTTTTAGACCTTGGACTCTGTATGAAAATTATAGGCCTATGTCTTACCTTTTCATCCATATAAAATATACCTAAATTTGAGATCTATAGCTCTAGACATGACCCAATTACCGAACAGTGTTCCGGTTTGGATTGCACCGACATCTCTTTTCTAAGTTTGACCATCTCTTTATCCTTTCAATTTTAGTTCTTAAATTCATCAATCAATCCTTTTATTTATGCGATAGGCCTACATTTAAAATGAACATTTACTATAAATTAAAGGTATCTTATATTATTAGATATATTATTATAAAACATCCTTTAGTTAAGAAGTTATTGATACTTCAAGTGCAAAATGATGATATAAAACCTTGATAAAAATACACTTTTAAGTATCAATCACACCCCTCAACTAGCTTATTACTAGTCCCTAGTAATCAAAGCATTAAAATAGAAAAATACTTTGCAAATTCCACATAGCAAGGTAGTCATCATTTAACTTCCATTAATCTATCTAGATAAACAAACTCTCGTTAAATTTATATACCTGCTCAATAACTCTTAACAAGATATTCATAAACCTTTCTTTTATGTTCAATGTATCAACACATAATTATGGGGCTTTTCTTGGAAGAAAACAAAATTTTTGTTCTAATGTTTAAGGTTAACTTCCTTTGGTTGTGATTATTATTTTTGTTTTTTTAATATATATACATATAATTTAAAACACCATGCATCTTTAACCCATGTAACGAGCTTTCAGCTAATGACTCCTAGACCAGTTGGTCTTAGGGCATTGGGTATTAAGACACCCCTACGAGCTTAGTAACTCGTATCGCAGATACTGATATGTAGATAGTGCAATATTTGATTCCCTTAAGCTTTTCTCCTCAACCTATGTAACAAGCATTAGGCCAATAGCTCCCAAGTCAGTTGACTTTAGGGTAGTAAGTGTTAAAACACCATTTCAGGCTTAATTGCTTAGGTTAGGGAGGCTATGAAACCAAGTTTATCTATATTTTTATTATTATTATTATTATTATTAATTATATATTATCCCTTTTCCTTAGTTGTTACCTTTAACAAAAGAATACAAATAATGTAATAATCCAATATGCAACCCACAATCAGATGTTTAAAGTGTGTGTGTGTGTGTGTGTAAATTAAGGTTTAAGAATACATGTTAAATAAGTATATAAGCAGAATTAAGTGATAACAATGCGAGAGTTTGTAAATCTTAATATTTCAAGAAGTATTATGATAGACCTTGTTATGAATGGTTAATAAAATGCGTCTCAAGAGTCATAAAAAGTTCTCCTTACTCTATCATCATAGTAACAACAATTTTGCATATGCTTTATGAAATAGAAATCACAGTTAATTTTATTTTTTTTAGCTACTACCCTTTTCCTCAAACTAAAACGAGACATTGTCCTCAATGTTTAAAGGTAGAAAGATAGAGTATAGAAGATATCACCTGAAATAACGAACACTGACAAACCTAAAACACACTAAAACAAATATAAGAAACAGTAAAACACAATAATAAAACCAAAAGACACAAAGATTCATAAATAAAGGCTCAAATCCAATCTAAGCTTTTTACGGCTTTCCTTAAATGATCAATTTATGTGACTCATGGAAAGATCAATTACAGGAATGAAAGATTGTAGTTGGTTAATCAATTGTTCAATAGTAGCAGCAGAGATTATGATTTGTCATGTAGAAAATGTAAAAAATTCCTATTCCACAGCATGATCAAGAAAAGACAACAACTTATTATAATAACCATTAACATTTAACATACCTATGGGTTTATGGTGAATATGCAGTTGGGCCCAAGAGGAAATATGAAAGATCTCTTCCAATATGTCTAGACCACCTGGTAAAGCAATGAAGGCATCAGCATGGTTAAACATTGCATTCATTCGAGCTGACATTGTGGAGACCTGAAGTTCCTCTCTAATTATTTTTCCAATGATATCCTCTTGTGCTAAAGTTTTGGGGACGACCCCTAAAACTTGACTACCTCCTAAAAATACAGTTATTGACAAACCTCCCATTAACTCAAGACTACCTCCCCTATACACTAAATGAATCTTTCTCTCAGCTAGCACTTGACTAAGATGATTTGCTGATTCTAAAAACTCCTTTTCTTTCCCAGAACTAGATCCACCAAAAACATAAATATTTCTTATATGATGACTTGAGAAACTTGCCATTTCTGCACACTTCTATATTTTGTTGAATGTATGGGTTAAGTAGAAATAAAAGGAAGGAAAAAAGAATTTTATAGATGAGAAATTAGAAAGACAATCATACCACCTATATGTAGGCTAGCTAGAGTCTCACACACACTCTTTCTCTCTATTTATTTATTTACTTTTGAAAAAGCATGTGTATGTACAGGTAGTTGTGATTGTGACTCACATTTGACTAGGGTGAGAGAAACTAACAAAAATCACTTAAAAAGAAACATAAAAAAAATCAATCTTTATATATAGGATCACCCAATTCAATAGAGTCATGTTCAATTAAAAAATTATCAAAGTAAACTTTCAAACGATGCCCATTTACCTTGAAAACATTGTCATTCTTTGGATTCTCGATGTCGTTGGCCGCATATGGATACACATGTTTCACAATAAAAGGACAGCTCCATCTTGATCTTAATTTTCTAGGAAATAAATGCAGTCGAGAATTATAAAGCAATACTTTTCGACCAATATTGAATGTTTTTCTCATTATTTTCTTGTCATGAAACTCTTTAATTCTTCCTTTATGAATTCTTGAATTTTCATATGCATCATTTCTTATTTTCTCAAGCTTATTTATTTGTAAGTTTTGCAGTTGACTAGCATCATTCAGATTTGAATTGAAAGTTTTAATAGCCTAATAAGCTTTATGTTCAAGTTCCATAGGCAAGTGACAAGGTTTTTCATAAATTAGTCTATAAGGTGACATACTTAATGATGTTTTATAAGCAGTTCGATAAACCCAAAGTGCATCATTAAGTCTTAAAGACTAATATTTCATATTAGGCTTTACTGTTTTTTTCTAAAATGTGTTTGATCTCCCTATTAGCAAGCTCTACTTGTCCACTTGTTTGAGGGTAATAAAGGGTGGCAACTTTGTGAGTGATTTCATATTTCTTCATTAAAGACTTAAATGGCTTGTTGCAGAAATGTGTTCTACCATCACTTATTATGGCTCAAGGGACTCCAAATTGACTCAAAATATTTTCTTTCAAAAACTTTATCAAAAACTTGGAATTGCCTTTATACATTTTGAAACATAATCTACTGCGACTAATATGTATAAGAAAACAAATAACTGAAGGAATGAACCCATAAAATCTATACCCCAACAGTCAAAGATCTCAATGATAATAATAGGATTTAAAGGCATCATGTAACGTTTTGAAATAGATCCCAACTTTTGACAATTTTCACAAAACTTGCAGAATGCATGTGAGTCTTTGAACATGGTGGGCCAATAAAATCCACTTTGTAAGATTTTTGTAGTTGTCTTTCTTGACGAGAAATGGCCCCTACATGACTCAGAATGACAAAATTTAATGACACTACTTATCTCATTGTCAGGAATGCATCTTCCAAATATTTGATCAGGATAATATTTGAATAAATAAGGGTAATCCCAATAAAAAGTTCTTCACTTCATTCAAGAACTTTCTTTTATCTTGGGTACTCTAGTAAGCTAGCAATTGTCCTGAAACAAGAAAATTGACAATATTAGCAAACCAAGGCATTGTAAAGATAGAAAGTAAAGATTCATTGGGAAAGTAATCATCGATTGGTGTGATGTTAGTTTTTGAATCTGTTGTCAATCTTGACAAGTGATCTGCGGCAATATTTTCGGTGCCTTTTTCATCCTCAATTTCTTCCTGATTGGTCATGGCATGAGGAAATAGAAATGCTAGCAGGGAATCAATCTTTTCCTTGCAATATTCAGATTCAACCCCTTCCTTACCCTTAAAGATTAACTCATCATCTTTCTCACAAGGTTCAGGAGTGGGTTTTTTAATAACTTTACCACTGTGAAGAGTGATGACTGATTTGACTTGATCTAAGTGTTGACTTTCAGAACTACTTGCATTTGCATTGTATTGCCCCTTGGGATTTTACTGTGGTTGAGATGGAAACTTATCTTTCTCTTGAAAAGTGAGAGCAGATGTGAATTTTGCAAGAGTATCTTTAAAATCTGTCATATTTTAATCAAGTTAAGTATTGATTGTCTCTTGCTTTTCAATGAATGTATGCAAAGTTTCCTCAAAATTTCTTATAGAAAGTAGAGCATAAGGAGGTACATATCCATGATAATTTTAGAAATTATGGTGTACATGAAACTGTGGTTGTGAAATTTATGCATTATCACTCTTCCAACTGAAATTTTCGTGATTTCTCTAACCAGGGTTATATGTTTGTCAGTATAGGTTGTGGTTGGCCCTTTGGAAACTGTTTAAAGCATGGACTTGTTCATGAAGACATTCCTTAAAAAAAGGCAAGGTTGGATAATTATTGGTTGAGTGTTTGTTTGTTTCACATATTTGACACAATGTTTTCAACAGATTTTAATTGACCACTCCTTTTCAATTCTAGTGCCTCGACTTTTCTAGCTAAAGATGCAAACTTGGCTTGGAGGTCATCATCTTCCCTAAGGTTGTACATACCTCCACTAGATATATGAGGCTTGAGTTTTACTCGATGCCTCATAAATACCCGCGGTGTTCTAATTTTGAGCATTTTCAGCTAACAACTCTAAGTACTCCATTGCTTCATAAGGGTTTTTATCTTTAAAAGTTCCATTGCACATCAATTCAACCATTTCTCTATCTCTAGGTGTTAACCATTTATAGAAATGTGAAACCAATCTCCATGTTTCAAAACCATGATAAAGGCAAGTACTAAGCAAGTCTCAATACCTATCCCAATATTGGTAAAATGTTTCTTTTGGTTTTTAAGTGAAAGTGGTGATTTGTCTTTTGAAAGAGTTTGTTCTGTGAGATAGGAAAAACTTCTTTAAAAACTGTTGTTGTATTTCATCCCAAGCACGAATGGATCTTGGTCTTAAATTTTATAATCATGTTTTAGCTTTATCTTTTAATGAAAAAGGAAAAAGCTTTAATATAATGGTGTTCATGCTACAATTTAAATTATTATATATGTTACAGACCTCCTCAAATTCCCTTAAATGCAAGTATGGATTTTCCAATTCTAAGCCATGAAAAAAAGGTAAAAGTTGAATAATGCATGACTTAAAATTAAAATGAAAAGCATCAAGAGAAAAAACTATGCATGATGGTGCACTTGTTCTTATGGGATTCATGTGGTCTCTAAGTGTTCTAGCACGGTTATTCTCATTATTCTCATTATAAAGTGTGTGATTATCTTCTTCAGCTATATTTTCTGAAAATAATGAGGGTACTCTACAAAGTCTACTACTTGATGTACGTGACCATACTCTCATGCACGTATAGGAATAGAATAAAAAGAAAAAGAAAACAAAAGAAAAAAGAATCAAAGTTATATACAAGAAAAGTGAAAAAAGAAAATAAAATAAATATTATAATTTATACAAAAATTACCTCCCTAGTAACGACGCCAAAAACTTGACACGATAAAAAGATTGATGTTTTCTCCCAAGTGTAGGAGTGTTGAAGTAATAAATAACCCGGCAAGACCGAGGTCGAACCATAGGGAGGGTAATTGTACAAATTATAAATAACAATAATACAACAACAACAACAACAACAACAATAGTAATAACAATAATAATAATAATACTAAGGAAAAAGAAGGAGAAGGAGAAGAAGAAGGAGATGAAAACTTTAAGATGAAATATTAATGTAAGGATTAAACAATGATAAAAACAAATGTCAAGGTTAAAGGTTCCACTAATGGTATGTCAAACAAGTATAGTATAAACTTTTATTATTCAATTGGAAACCACACACAAAGAAGGTTCCAATCTAATTATAGATTGTTAACATGATTACATTAGTCATCTTATTCGATTAAGGTTAATGCTTATAAATCTTGTTAAGCATTCATGATTATAACTTATGTTAATAACAAATCAAGTTCCTTTTATAGCTCAGGTGTCAGTTATACCATACAGTATGGGCTATAAAAATGTCAAGCATTTGTTGTACCAATTATTATACAACAAAAATCAAGATTAGTCATTTAACAAGCAATGTATTAAAGAGTGAACAAGATAATAAATATAAAACATGTTAGTATCAAACATTAAAGTTCATATTAAGTTTATACCATACTTATTCTTACACCATTAGTGTAACCTTTTCACCTTTACATAATAAACTTAGCTAGATATAATGAAAGAAAGAAAAAAAGAAAGAACATAAATAAGATAAAATTTAACTAAGGAAAGGAAATGAAAGGCATAAACTTGATATTAATGAAGGCAAAGCATAAACATTACAAAAAATACAAAGAGAGAAAGCAAGAGCATGATTTTGGTTTGGAAACCAAGATGCCTAAATACATGGCAAATGCCTCCTTTTATAGGCCAAAATTAGGAACTATTAATTTGATGATTACTTGATGAGAGGCTGACCAACTCTTGACTTGGTGATAATTTTTATCTTCTCTTGTCTGCCCAAAACGTCATTGATAACATTAAAATCGAAGCCACTTGAAAACATGAAAGTTGTAGGAAATTATCTCCGCTTTCTTGTGTAAAACATTCAGCTCATTTCGACTTCTAGAACTCCAGATATGGCAAAAATACTAAATAGTGCTCAGGCTGGAGGACAGATTCGAGCTTCTTTGTTGTTGCTACAATTTGGACTTGAAAATGACCTTTTTAGATCTTGGGCCCCGATGAAATTTATAGGTCTATATCTTACTTTTCCATCCAAATAAAGTAGACCTAAATCTAAGATCTATAGCTCCAGATATGACCCAATTACTAAACAGTGTTCTAGTTTGGATTGCACCGACATCTCTTTTCTAAGTTTGGCCATCTTTTTATCCTTTTAATTTCAATTCTTAAATTTATCAATCAATCCTTTTGTTTATATGATAGACCTCCATTTAAAATGAACATTTACCACAAATTAAAGGTATCTTATATCATTAGATATATTATTATAAAGCATGCTTTAGTTAAGGAGTTATTGATACTTCAAATGCAAAATAATGATATAAAGCCTTGATAAAAATACATTTTTAAGTATCAATCAGATCCTGTGTCACAAAACCAGAAGAATCAAATATAACCTAACAATTAAGTTGTTTTGTGAGTTGACTAATAGAAATAAGATTTTTTGTAATGTCTGGAACGACAAGAACATTAGACAAAACAAGGGAACTTTGAAGAACAATATTAGAAACAGAACCTTTGTGAGAAATTGGAAGAGATTGTTTATTACCAATTAGGACACGTTCATTGCCAGTGTAAATAGTAGATACATCCAAATTTTCCATGTTATTTGTTATGTGAGAGATGGCACCAGAATCAGTATACCACTCATGATTATTGAAGTCTTTGACAGTGCATGCAGAAAGGCTTTAGTGATGTTAGCAAACTATTTCTTTTTAAGCTTCAGGAAATCCAGCAATGTTTAGCCAAGTGACCCTCTTTGTCACATAGTTGACAGTAAACTGTAGTGTTGGATGGTGGTTTAACACTGCTAGATAATGTAGAGGTCGTGGAAAATCACGGCTTTCCTTTTTTTGGTTCTGACTTGTGAGAAATCTGTTATGTATAATAAATATAAATGGATGGTGAGTGGGAAATAGACTTTTCAAAGATCTCATGACTCAATGCTTTTGGAACAATCTCGGAGAAGAAGGGTAATGAAAGCTGTGAGATCATTGTGGTAGAGAAAATTTTGTAGTCTAGTCCCAATGCTTGTAAATACCAATGGACTTTATCTGTGTTATCAACAGGTCGACCAATGGATGCCAGTTGATCACAAAATCCTTTGAAAATTTTGGAGAACTCAGCAACAGATTAAGATCCTCATTACATTAGTTGAAGTTCATTTTTGAGTTGCAGTCACGAGTCTTTGATCGGTGTGAGAAGGAAACTATAAGAGCTTGTCAAGCCTCATACGAGTGTCACAAACCTAATAACTCACTCATGGACTCTTCTGTGAGGGAAGAAAACAACAAACACAGAAGCATTTGGTTTGTATGTAGCCAAGAATTGTGAGCAGGATTTAGCTTTGTGACTTCATTGGAATCAGTGATCATAGTACATAGAGCAACAACGCTCCCATTCAAGAAACCAAAGAGTTCTTGAATAGTTAATAGGGGAACAAATTGATTTCTCCATAATAGATAATTGGAGGATATATATCAAATATTAAAATAGAGTTATTAGTAGAAAGGAATGAAATAGGATATAGAAGAATTTTTGTATAGATATTTGGTATAACAACAAGTTAGAGCTGAGCACCTTTGTCTCTTTAGAGTTTTGCAACCACTTTACATTCTTAATTAAAAATGAAACAGAGTTGTTATAGAGTTTGTAACAAAACTACCATGTACTTAGAAGAATCATGATGCCATTTAAGTGATTTATTATAAGTTTACTAATTTTACATATTTCATAGCAGTTCAAGTTGAACATTCTCTAGATAGACTTATAGACTTATATATAAATAAAATCATGAGATTATATGGAATTCCTTTGTGTATAATTTTGGACAGGGATATGAGGTTTATTTTTTAATTGTTGATAAGCTTGTAAAGGATATTGAAGACTAGTTTAAATTGTAGTTTAGCTATGGATATATAACAAATGAAAAGGAGTACTTTAAGTATTTGAAGATATATTGAGATTATTTGTAAATGAGTTCAATGTTTATTGTGATTGGTATTTACCTTTGATGGACTTTGCATATTGTTGCGATGTCGCGGTCGTACAAATTAATTACCCTAGCTTAAAACACACAAGATAGTATAGAGCAAGCAAGGGATCGATCCCACGAGGAAGATTTAGTTCAGATTTTTATGCTATACGTTATGCAATTGGGGGGGTTTTGATTTGTGATAATCTAAAATATGGAAGAAATTAAACTAGTGAACACAATCAATTAAAACTGAAATTTATCAAGAAAACAAACCTTAGTCACAAGCACACATCCACCTACAGAAATCAGAACTGATCCTTGAAACGAAACTCCAGTTTATATTTTGAATTTTTATCTTTTCTTAACTTT
>SRLM01001636.1:0-42616 GCA_015708895.1 Populus ilicifolia | reverse complement strand
GCATTAATCCTTCATAGAAATATTGAATGAGCAGTTGATCGGGTATTTGATGATGAGGACATTGAATGCACAGTTGCTCAAACCTTTCCCAATACTCGGAGAGTGTCTCTCCATGAGATTGCCGAATCCCACATATTTCTTTCCTTATGTTGGCAACTCGAGATGCTGGGAAATACTTCTCAAGGAAAATCTTCTTCATTGCATTCCAAGTTCCAATAGATCCTGGGAGAATAGAGAAAAGCCATGCCTTTGCTGCCCCTTTTAAAGAGAAAGGGAAAGCTTTCAACTTAACTTGTTCTTCATCAACTCCATTCGGTTTCATGCCAACGCAAACCATATGGAACTCCTTGAGATGAGTATGTGGATCTTCTCCTGCAAGACCATTAAATGTTGGTAACAAATGTATAAAACCAGATTTGAGCTCAAAGTTTACATTATTGTCAATGTTTATGCATAGTGGCTGATTTTCCACATTAGGAGCAGCAAGCTCCTTGAGTGTTTGTTGTCGTGCAATAGCCATGGAGTTGAAGCGAGCTTCCTTTCTTAACCTGCGTAAAGTGCTTTCTATTTCAAAATCAACCTGCACTTGAATTTGATTAGTAGAACGGGTCACAGGCATCAATCACTAAGAAAACTCAAAAGAAACCAATCACATAAGAAACCAAAAACAATGCAAATTGTACGAAAATCTTACGCTAGAAAACTAAAACTACCTAAAACCCTTAGAAAACAGTGGAATTTGGCCTCAATAGGGTGGGGCTAGTAATACATTACTAGTCTTGTTCAGAACGTCGTGTTCCTTCAGGAAAAGAAAACCAGAAACCTAATTCCACAAATAATTCTGTTTTGAACAGTAACGCCACCGCAAACAACAAAAAAAAAATTGTTTTTTTTTTTTAGAAATATAAATACAAAATCACAGCAACTAAAAATAATAGTACAAGCACAAGAATCAACTAAAATTACCTCCCCGGCAACGGCGCCAAAATTTGTTGCGATGTCGCGGTCGCACAAATTAATTACCCTAGCTTAAAACACACAAGATAGTATAGAGCAAGCAAGGGATCGATCCCACGAGGAAGATTTAGTTCAGATTTTTATGCTATACGTTATGCAATTGGGGGGGTTTTGATTTGTGATAATCTAAAATATGGAAGAAATTAAACTAGTGAACACAATCAATTAAAACTGAAATTTATCAAGAAAACAAACCTTGGTCACAAGCACACATCCACCTACAGAAATCAGAACTGATCCTTGAAACGAAACTCCAGTTTATATTTTGAATTTTTATCTTTTCTTAACTTTGGTTAATTAACGGATCTGCCGTATAACTAGCTCTAACCAACAAATAATCACAGTATCCGCACTAATGATTTAATCTAATGGCAGCCTTAAGATCTAGATAAATTCATTAATCTTAACAACCAAGTTGTCTGCTTGTGTTGCTTTGATTGAATGTTTTCCCTAAGTTTAATAACGTAGTTCCGCCACAATTATCAAGCTTAGTTGCTTCACAAGTTTATATACCCTAACTCCGGTTTTGATATCAAACTTAGCAATAGATTGTTCACAATAATAACTTAGAGTCCGCTCTAGCAATTATCAACAACAATCATAGAAAATATGCATAGGAAAACATTCATACTCATTCATAATACAAACTGAAAATAAATGGAAGAATAAATCTCACAGTTCTTGAAATCTGAAAGTTTCTACGTCCTTGCAACCAAGAAAAGAGCTTAGCCTTGCATATCTATTGAACAACTACTCCTAAAGATAAAAGAAGCATTATTTCTAGTATGTAGAGAGGAGAGTTTGTGTTTCTTCACTTCTAGTTGCTACCACCTTTCTTTGGTTCTATTGCACTCCCCTCCTCTCCTTTCTTGGCTCTCTTGGTGTCTATATATAGGCTTCAATGGCAGCTTCTCTTGCTTTTTTATCAATAATGGTGGCTACCAAACTTGCCAAACTTTGACATTAGTAGTCACCACAAACAATCCACCATTGCAGCCTCCTTCTTTGACAATGGCAGCATTCCAACTTGCAGCTGGTTTGTGGTTGGTGATTTGAGGTTGGTGGATTGAGGTTGGTGGCTACTTTTCTTGACCTTCTAGATTGGTTTACTAGAGGGGCTAAATTGCTGAAATTATAACTTGGATGATAGTTTAGAAGCTTCGAAACATAATTTGGATTCATTTCTTCACGAAACCTGATTGCTGGCAGAATTTAGTTGTCATCTTTGAAAAATCATATCGCCCTCATCTGACATCGTTTTTGGCTGAAACTTAGAGCGTTTCTAGACCTTTGAATCAAGAATCCAACAAAATTGAGTTTGCATCAATTGGACTTCTATAGCTCCAGATATGGAATTTTGAATGGACAAAGGTCAACAGTGGCAGAATACGAGATTTGACTTTGAAGGATGTGATTTCCATGATCTTCCTCTTCTTATTTTTCTTGCATTACATTTCCAGAAAGGTATGGATGTTAGCTTTTTAAAGTCACTAGAATCACTTCATTTTGATCTCTAGAACTCACGCTCTGCACAAAACATCGATTGAACGTCAAATCTACCAATTATCTCCAATTTACTCCTTTTTACTTTTTTCATCCAAATGTGCCTTCAAAACATAAAACAAAGAATATCAAGACATTTTACATATAAAACATGGACAAAACATTAGGTAAATATGGGTGAAACTATCGAATAATATGGTTATATCACATATAACAATAATTTTCAATCTAGTATTGATATGACCACCTACGAGGCACTATACCATAGAAAATATAAGACCTTTTTATGTTAGGATGAAATTAGGGTTAAGTTATTGGAATTTGAGTTAGTGTAATATATTTTAGAGAAAGTTCAAGTGATAAAAAATAAATTAAAATTTGCAAGCAATAGATAAAAGTCATACATTAACTTGAAATGTAGTGATATTAAGTACAAAGTAGGTGATGAGGTGTTCTTGAAAGTGTCTTAGGGAAATATAATATAAAATATAGAAGAAATGGAAGTTAAGCTCCAAATATATAGCTTTGTATGAGATTTTAGACAAAGTTGGACCACTAGTATACAAATTAGCATTACATATCAAACTAGCCAAAAATCATAATATTTTTTATGCGTCAATGCTGAAAAAGCATCATTCAGATCTATCCTATATTTTACAAATATAATCATTTGAACTCTAAGACAACATAACCTATAATATGAAACACGTAAAAATATTAGCTTTATAGATCAAAAGGATTAAAAATAAGTCCCTGTTATGAAAATATTATGAGAAACCATTCTAAAAATAAAAGGGACTTATAAGCTTGAGAAAGGGATGGGACTTTAATACCATAATCTTTTTAGAGACATAAATATATAAATCTAGGGGAAAATCTTTAAAGAAAGAAAATTGTAACACTCTAAATTTGCATTGCTATAAATAGTGAATATATCATGATTTATATAAGTAGTAAATTATAAATAGATTAAATGATGTAAAAATACATGAGGATATAACTAAATGTCAAATAATATAGGGTTAAAGAAAGTTAGGGGATGAAAAATATAGAATCAAAGAAAAGAAAGGCTCAAAATACAATTAGCCAATCCAAATAGGTGAAGTATGATAATTTTTGCATGGCTAAATAGATGAAGTGGGATGATTTCTACTTTGTCATGTTTCTGAAATGTTAGAAAGCACCGAGGGACATGCTTTTTTTTTTACTATTTTTATTTTTTCCCTTCACTTCTAGTACCTAAAAGTTAAACATTATTCCTACAAACTATGCATGTAGAGTTTAAAAACTAACAATAACAAACTATGCATCCCAAGAGCAAATTGTAAAGTGTTTAAGCTTGAATTGAATAGAATTGCTAAAAGGTAAATCAAATATAGATTATGATAGGTTAGGAAAGGAAAGGAAAGGAAGAAATAGAAAAAAAAAGGAAAAATAGGCTAAAGTTTAAAATGAGTGATTAAACTAATAGGTATGCATAAATTCTTTTGTTTAATATGTTTTTATATGGAGAATTCTCTTAAATGATTGATTAATATATAGAATTGATATATGAATTCTAACCTAATTGTTTGAATGCAAACTTCATATGATAATTATTAATTAAGAGTATGCTTTTAAAAGATTGAACAATGATTTGTTCTATTAAAGTGAATGGTGTGTTTTGCCCAAATGTGTTGACATAATTGCACATGACATGTGAAAAAGAGAACTTGTTTCGTGTGAAATTGTGACCACCTAAATGCTACATGTATTGCCTTTAAGGTAGCATACAAATAAATTAAAGATACAAAAATTGAACTTTCATACATTTTGCCATTTGATGTCAACACGTTGTTGTGCTTAAATGGTGAAAACTCTTTAAAGCTTCTCATGCTTATTAATTTAATTATTCATTGAGCTATACTCATTAACAATTAATAAATTATTTTAAATGAGAAAGAAAGACAGCTTGCGTAGCAGGTTTCCAAACAAAGTGAAGCGAGGGTGCTAACTTAAAGTAGTGTCTTGAGTTTTGTTATCGTAACCTTTTCAATGGTAGTTTTGTGCATCGGTCCTTACGTATATTATGTATGAACTCCTTTCGTACGCATTTGATACAATGTATAAAAATGTTGACGACAAGATAAAATGTGAGTTTGTTTAGTTAATAAAAGTTGCGTGTGTATTCATCTGTTTAGCGAAGACAAACAATAAAAAATGATGTCAGTTTACTTGACTAATGAAATCAAGGGGCATGTTTCTAAAATGAATGCAAGTGATGTTACTTTCTAAGATGAGTGGTTTGAAAAGGGAAAGGAAAAAGGAGACCACGTCGTGATTAAGGTTAATGATGGAACTAGGGTAGGTGAACTTTAGAAAAGTTTAACAACACAGGGGTTGGATTGGGTTACTGAGGAATCTTTGGTAACATAAAAGAAAAGGAGAGGGTGTGGAAAACAAGAACGAAGAAGACTGCGACGAGTGATTGCTAGCAGCTGCAGCGGGTGTCTCTTCTTGTCGGTGTTGATAGTAGAAGAAGAGATTTGAATTTGTTATCTGGGAAGCAGAGTTGACTGCGCTCTCACATCATATCTGAAATCGAAGTCACTTACTTACTCTGAGGTTGGTTGTTTCTCCTTTGTTGTTCTGTTTTTAATGTTTATATGACAACAATAGTAATTTTAAGTTGTGAGCTGTCAATTAAATAACAAGAAGAGGATTGGTGGGGTTGGCAAGGATAATTCTGTGATGGATAGGAACAAGAATTACAACAAGAAGAAGCAGCAGCACAAAGCAGCTGGTATTAGTCAATTTCAATGGAGACCCGTCTCTGTCTCTTCTTCTTCTTCTAATATTGGAGGTTTGTTTTTCTTTCCTCTTTAATACACTTTTCATGCCTTCTGAAACCATTCTTCTTCATTATTTAATTACAAGACTAACCATTTTGTTTTCGAGTTTTATGAGCAATTTCAATGCTGCATGCTAGTATACTCTCTCTTTTCTTCTTCTTATTGATATATAATTCTTGCAACAACAATAAACCATAAAGATGATACTTTTTTACTACTTACTACTAAATGGACCTTATTGCTTCTCAGCTGATAGTTGACAATGGATTGGCCTTTGTCAACAAAGCAGTCTGTTTCAAAACGTTGTGTTTGTTAAGAGTATATGCTTGGCGTTACTAATTGTTTGTTTTAAACGATCTGCACTCTGGTGTTACTTAAGAATTATTTAATGTAAATAAGCAGAATCCCTGGTCAAAGATGTTGCAAATGAGTCAGAAGATGGCAATCATGTTCAAGAAGTGATAAAGGTTGCTCAAGTGGTGGCTGATAATTCTGACTCAACCATCGGACCTTGTGTGCTGGATGATTGTGTTGAGCCCGTGCTTTCTGCTGAGAAGCATTCACTTTCGCTTCAGGTAGCTTTTAACTCGTTCAAGTTTAAATAGTTTACACACGGTATGCTTTCTCATTTTGAAGTGGGACTTTTCATCTGCTTGTATTTTCATGCAAGGAATTTGATCTGAATAACAGCTGCCTTAGTTCTCACTCATTAGTTTTCTTTTTATAGTGCATGTCTTGCTTTCTTAAGAAACTGCCTCGCAGAATGTGCTGTTACAAAAAGTATCCTGTCTTGCTTAGAATATCTGATGGTGCAATGTTGGGATCAAGTATAGATTTCTTCCCTAACCCTCTTGTAGTCTTCACGGTAGTTCTTTAATGGCTTCTCTCAACTTTGATCTTATGTGTTATTCTTATTCTATTACTCATCTTGATATTACTGCGTTGTACATGGTCCATTTCTCTTCTAATTCTCAAATTCCTTGATATTTGTTGCTAGACTCTGGCTTTCCAAGATTTTGCGTTATAGCTGGAAAACTTTGTTACCCATTTGAAGATTGTATTAATCATCTCTATCATTTCCAGCTGCTGCAAACTTTAAAATGAAACCTAAATACGGTATAGATATGACGCTTAGACCTTGTGAAGCCCATTGTGAATTATGTCATTAAGTACTATCTACCTGCGAGCACCTTAATCATCCAGTAATTATTGCTATCTTGTTGTTTTCTCTCATGTCTTTAATTTTTTTAATCTCATTTCTGTGTTTTGCTTTGAAGGTGGATGCTTCTCTGATTCATTTCATTCAAGGAAAAGTGTATGAATTTCAGCTTAACTTTTTTTCTCTTCTATCTTTAATTTGAACATAAGTTACATCCATATTCACCTGTACTTATAAGCTCCCTGCTCAGAGGATCTGCTCAAAAAAGGATTGAAGAGGAGATGGCTGTTAAGATTGTTTTTCAATCGTCAATGAATGAAGAATCAATTGGTAAGCTTTCCTGGTTGAAAGTAATTGTCTTGCTTGTATGCAAATGTTACAGCCAGTTTGTCACTTTGAGACTTCAGGGGTGTTACCATGTCTTCCAAGATGGTATCATGACCTGTCCTAATATGTTAATGCTTGAATTTGACAATTTTGATCAATACATTTGAACGTGGTGACCACAACTTTGGTTGTGATTGTTCACTACTTGACATGCTGTCCTCTGCAGTCATTGAAGGCATTTCAACTGATTTTGTGACAAGAGCTTCAGAAAAGATACAAGCTATTATTGATGAGGTCAGTTACAAGTCATTGTGGGTTCAAAAAATTCACTATTTCCTTAAAGTCATTCCATTATCATTTGACACATTTGACACCTAGTTTGATGGTTAACTTTTCTTTGAATTACTCAAGTAGCTCATGACTGACATGAATGTTCTGTAGTGGATAAATCCAATCAATATAGTAGTCTGATAAATGCCATGTTGATTGTTGAGTATGTGGGTTGTAAAAGGTGTGCTTCGCTAGTTAATGTCAGGTTTTGGTATCTGTCATTGGATGCAGGCGACACGCATCTTTTTTTTTTCTCTCTCTCTCTCCTTGTTTCCATCTAAAAATCTCGCACAAAAAGCATATGGTATTTTTTGGAGTGCTTCATTTGTTCTTTTTTTTTTTTTTAAAAAAAAAAGATACATGCTTGACAGATTACTAATAGTTTCTTCTCTTTGTGGGTAAAATCACAGGCAATTAAAACAGATCTCGACTACTCTCACTTTGTATCGCTTCCATTGGGAATATACCCTGAATTGGTTGATAAGCTAGTTGATTTTCAGAACTCCATACTGGGAATTAATTATGTTTCTGTAGATGCAAACGTGGAAAGTGATTATAATGAAGACACTTCAGACATCAACAATAAGGGTCAAGTACTAATTGAAGGAGATGGTGTAGCTGTTGAACTTAAAGCTGAAGATGATAATCAGGTTAAAGTGGGTTTAACTAGCATACCTTTTGTTAGTTATCCTCCTAAACCACGAAGGTTGCCTAATGCTTCTGGTAGGTTTTAAGTTCATCAGTGTAATTCAGAGATTATCCTGGTGTCCCCTATAATAGCATATAGTTCTATACCCACTTTTTAAACTTTGGGCCCTATAAAATTGCTGATAATCCATTTTCCCGTGTTCAAAGTCTTGCTTCCAATTTGTTTATCCTTAATTAAAATGCTTACTTTGCTGTTAGCCAATTTTACCTAAACTAATTTGCTTCTATTTCTTTTGGCAATCACTTTTTTCCCTTCTCTCATTTACTTAAATGAAATCTTATTGATTTATGCGTCGCTTGACAGACTTTGGAATAGACAAAACCATATTCATTAGACCTACAACATTTCACTTGACTGTACTCATGTTGAAGTTGTGGAACAAGGAGCGAGTCAATGCAGCTTCAGATGTTCTGAAGGTATGTTTGTGTTAAATATAAGGTTGGTATTATCTAGTGGTGGCTCTAATAAATCACTGCATGTGTGTTTAGAGTATCTCATCAAAAGTGATTGATGCCTTGGATAATAGACCGGTCTCCATCAGGCTTAAAGGGCTGGTAAGTAGAATATGACTTGAATTGATTCTTCTTGTTTTTTGGATACACGGCAGGATATGTTGGCCTTTCGAATCTCAAGCTCTATCCTTGGTAAATAAGCGTAAGATGCTTTGAAGTTCTAGTGGGTTGTCTTCTGAAAAATGATGGCTTATTTAACATTAGTGTGATGGGTGAATTGCTGTCTTCATGTCCTTCTATTATGTCCTTAAGCCAGCTTTTACCTACTAAAATTTATACTCTTATCCCTTGGTAGGATACCATGAGAGGGTCTTTGTCCAGAGCTCGTGTTCTATATGCTCCTGTTGAAGAAATTGGGAGTGAAGACCGACTTTTACGTGCATGTCGTATCCTAATTATCTAAGCATCAATAATCTGGTGCCACTTCACTGTTCGCTGCACCTGGAATAAAAAAAAGAAAACAGGAAAGAGGGAAAAAAAATGATTCTTAGCTCCATTAGATTAGAAGGTGTTTCTTTCACTTGAATGGAGTCGTCTTTTGAATTTCCTTAGCTTTCTTAGAAGTCATCATTGATGCATTTGTTGAGGCTGGACTTGTTATGGAGAAAGATGCTAAGCATAAATTAAAGGTATGTTACTGACCTTTTGGTCTCATATGGTCATGCTTATATGTCAATTTTAAATTTAGAGGAATAAAAATGTTTCTACCATGTGCTTTGGCTATCTATATATAGTGCTTTCAAACCTTTCCAGTAGAGCATAATGGTGTATTTTTTCAAGCAGCAATCGTGGCATGCTTGCTTAGCTCCTAGGTGTTCAGTTAAATATTGTCCAACAATAGACTTTGTCACTCTTAAACCTGAACATACTGGACCTGATGCAAGTGGGGTGGCGTAGTTGTTTCAGTTTACGTTCCGTTATTTCATATAGGTTTGGTTTTGGAACTACTAATATCAATTTATGTTGTCTCCTTGAAATGCAGTTGCATGCCACAGTGATGAACGCAAGGAACAGGAAAGGGTACTGATTTTATTTCTTTTTGCTCGTTTTGCATTTTCTTTTGGGTAAATTAATTTTTACCAGTCCATGTGCTATCTGTGTTCATCATTAAACTTCAGAATTTGTTCTTTAGTTACATTTTTATGATGCAGTAAAACATCAGCGCCCCCCCACCCCACCCCCTAAAAATAATAATAATAATAATTCTGTTCTGCCGATTATTTTACTTCTTTGGGATCAAAGAATAGTTTTTAAAAGGTTGGGAACTGAAGGCTAAATCTTTAGTAAAATCCCATGGAACAATTAATGATTTACCCTTTTTTATTGGCCTACTTGGTATCTAGTTTTAATTTGGCTTTTGGTCATCTGTTTGGTATTTCTACTATATGATGAACTGAAAATCTCAGGAAGAGACAAAGCAAGAATGATTCCTTTGATGCAAGGGGCATATTCAAGCAGTTCGGATCAGAGGATTGGGGGGAGTATGTTATCCCCGAAGCTCATCTTTCAAAGCGCTTTGTGTATGATGATAACGGATATTACTATTGTTGTGCTTCGATACCTTTTCCAGGGAAAGAAGCTTGCAAATGTAGACTGATCGACGCACATAGCTAAACTACCTTTTGGTTGGGAATAGTTGAAGTATTAACTGCTGAAAATCGTCACAAATTTGGGTTGCTTTTATAGTATTTTAAAGATTTCAGCTTTTAGAACTACAGCAGGAGTAAGTATTTCGTTGCATCGGATATACAAACATTATGCTTAACATTGTACGAGGATCAGTAATGTTAAAGATGTTGTGTTTTATATTCTTCTTTTCCTTGACAAAGTGGAGGTCTGAATTCAAGACTTGTTGAGGCTTCGAAAATAGTAATATCTCATTGGCATAAAATTGTCATTTTGAGGACGTTTGTTCCTTGAAATCTCAGAACGAGCTTTGTCCTAACTATAACCGAAAGGCGATTAGCCCCTCCTGTTAGCTAGGGAATTCCACATCTGCAACAGTGGAGAGAGGCTTTACTCCACCCTCTAATTAGCAAAGGAAAGGAACGAGAGGGTGAGAGTTATTTCCTTTGTGTCGGTAGGAAGAAAGATTAAGATCATGATCATGGAGGAGAAAAGACTTTCCATTCCCAACCTAACAAAATCGTCCCAGTTTCCGTGCAAGAGTAGGAAAAAGACAAGCAGACAGCTATCTGGATAAGCTACATCAATCTGCACAACCCTCTGTTTTAGAGACAGATCATCCAACAAAACATTTTCAATATTCATGGGGCAATTGCCTCTAGTAATTGATAATTCGAGACAGAGCATGTGATGCTGCAATGTTTCCCATGATTAACGTACTTTAATGATTTAGACCTGCAATCCATTTTGATCTGGTGCACCGCCAAGTTCCGATATGAAGAATGGTGGTCGGCAACGATGGACACCTCGCCAATTCACAACCACAATTCCATACTCTTTGGGACAAAAGAATCACGCAGTGGATATCCGTGTCACTTTCCTTTTTCCAAGAGGTGAAAAGGGCAGAACTGGAAAGTAATCACATGTCAAAAAAATAAAAGATAGTAATGGGAAGCCAAATAAAACTCCATTTTTCTTTTTCAGAAAGCCTTGGAGATTCCTTCCTATGCATGTCGTTTCGCTGGCTACACATCTCACCATTGCATTTGCAATTACAATTATAAGAAAAGTTGAATGATGTTGAAAAGCAGTATAGTTTTCATAATGAAAGATTATGCATTGCTGTAATATTTTTTTATATTATATATTTTTTTAAATATGATATTAAAAAAATTATTTTTTAAATTTTATTTTTTAATATTAAAATATTTAAAATTTTAATTTTTTATCTATAAGATAAATATAATTTGCAGATTTATCAAAATAACCCAAGTTGTTTCCGTTTATAGCTGTGGTGTTTTTGTTAATGACGTGGGGAAAGCATTGTAATTTTCCTCACAAAACAGTGTGGATTATTATAGTCTTTTCTCATATTTTTTTTATTTTTTTTACATATGGTTTTTTGTATTTTTTTATGATTTTTTAAATTATTTTTTATTTTATTTTTTTAATAGTGAAATAGTTAATAATTTAGATTTATAATTTTATTTTATCTTTTTATGAGATTAGTATGGTTTGTAAATTTGTCAAAATAGCGCAAATTGCTCTCTTTATAGATGCGGTGTGGCTTTTTCAAATAAACTTAACTTTTTTTATATTTTATTTTTTTCTCATGTTGTTAAAAAAATAATTTTAGAGAAAAATTATATTATTAAATTTTATAAAATAAAAAAATTAAAGGATGAGGGGGAAACCACTATTCACCCAACACTCATTACATTGTGGATTACTATTGTAATTCACAATGTTTTGCTTTTTTTTTTGAATTTTTGTTATAATTTTTTTAAAAAATCTATTTTTATCGATTTCATCTTGTGAAATTGAAATAGTTGAGAATTTAGCTTTATAACTTGCTTTTTATTTATTTATTTTTATTTATATAAGGTTAGCATGGTTTATGAACTTACCAAGAAAACCCAGGTTATCTAGTTTTATGATTGATACTTAAAAGTATATTTTTATCATGGTTTTGTATCATTATTTTGCACTTGAAATATCAATAACTCCTTAACCAAAGCATGTTTTATAATAATATATCTAATAATATAAGATACCTTTAATTTATGGTAAATATTCATTTTAAATGCAGGCCTATCACATAAATGAAAGGATTAATTGATAAATTTAAGAACTGAAATTGAAAGGACAAAGAGATGGCCAAACTTAGAAAAGAGATGTCGGTGTAGTCCAAATCAGAATACTGTTCAGTAATTGGATCATATCTAGAGCTGTAAATCTCATATTTAGGTCTACTTTATATGGATGAAAAGGTAAGAAATAGGCCTACAACTTTCATATGGAGCCCAAGATCTAAAAAGATCATTTTCAAGTTCAAATTTGAGCAACAAAAAAAAAAGTTCGGATCTATTCTCCAGCCCGAGCACTATTCAGTATTTTAGCCATATCTGGTGTTCTAAAAGTTTAAATTATCTAAATTGTTTATACAAGAAAGCTGAGATAATTTCCTACAATATTCATGTTTTCAAGTGGTTTTAATTTTGACGTTATCAATGACATTTTGGGTAGACAAAAAAAGATAAGGATTGTTACCAAGTCAAGAGTTGGTCACTTACTCATTAATTACTCATAAAATCAATAGTTTCTAATTTTGGCCATCAAATTAATGAGATATTTACCATGCATTTAGGCGTCTTGGTTTTCAAATCAAGATCATGTTCTTACTTTCTCTCTTTGTATTTTTTATAATGTTTATGCTTTGCTTTCATTAATATCAAGTTTATACCTTTCATTTTCTTTTATTTACTTAATTAATTTTTATCTTATTTATATTCTTATTTTATTTATTTATTTCATTATGTCTAGCTAAGTTTATTATGTCAAGGTGAAAAGGTTACATTAATGGTGTAAGAATAAGTATAGTGTAAACTTAATATGGATTTTAATGTTTGATACTAACATGTTTTGTATTTGTTATTTTATTCACTTTTTAATAATTTGCTTGTTAAATGACTAATCTTGATTTATATTGTACAACACTTGGAACAACAAATGCTTAACACTTTCATAGCCCATACTGTATGGTATAACCGACACCTGAGCTATGAAAGGAATTTAATTTGTTGTTAACATAAATTATAATCTTTACATTTAATATTTCATCTCAAAGTTCTCTTCTTCTTCTTCTTCTCTTTCTTTTTCTTTATTATTATTATTTGTATTACTACTACTACTACTACTACTACTGTTATTGTTGTTGTTGTTGTTGTTGTTGTCATCTATAATTTATATAATTAATCTCCCTGTATTTCGACCCCGGTTTTGCCAAGTTATTTATTACTTCGACCCTCCTGCACTTGGAAGAAGACATTAATCTTTTCGTTGTGTCACTTTACAAGTTTGGTAAGTTGTTTTTTTTTTAATTAAACTTGATTTTTTTATAATCTAATTTTTTCTTATATAGTTAAAAAATTAGTTTTAGAGAAAAGTCATGTTATTAAACTTTATAAAATTAAAAATTAAAAGGTGTAAAGAAATCATTGTTCACCCACACATATTGCACTGTGAATGACATTAATAATCTATAGTGTTTTGCTTTCTTTTTTTATTTTTATTTTATTTTGTTGATTTTATTTTTTAATATTGAAAAGGTTGAGAATTTGACTTTTTAATTTATCTTTCTATAAGGTTAGAACAATTTGCAAGTTTGTTAGAGTAATCCTAGTTGCTTTGGTTTACGAGTTTGGTGGGGTATCCTTTTTCTAATTAAAATTAACTTTTTTATCATTTATTTTGTTCTCATATAGTTAAAAAAAATAGTTTTAAAAAAATTTATGTTATTAAATTTTATAAAGTTCATGAACTTGTTCACATGTTTGGTTGGTTAACTTGATTCGTGAGTCTAACAAATTTATTTTTAAAAAAATTATTTTTTTATCATCCTTAGATATTGAGTTAATTGAAAATTTAATTTCATAATTAGTTTTGCTTCGTTATTAATGAGGTTATTATGATCTAAAAAAATTCTCGGTATTGAGTTGATGTTTGATTTCGCAATTATCTATTTTTATTATCATATAGTTAAATAAAAAATAGATTTAAAAAACAAATTATAATCATAGTGGAGTCCATAACCCATTTTTATAGGTTTGGTGTCCTAGTCTTGTTTATCCGATTCACATGTTTGACGAGTTTACCTATTAATATGATATGCTTCTCTATTTCAGGTGTATTAATTGTTTTTAATTTTTTTTATTTTATCATTTAATATTAGATTGGTTAGAAAATGGATTGTATTATTAATTTTTATTTACTTTCTAGGTATAATTATCTCAAATAAGTGTTTATATTTTAGGTTAGTATTTAATTTTATGAGCATCAGTTTTTATCATATAATTAAATAAAAAAATTATAAAAAAATTATTAAATCCAATAAAATTCATAACCTCGGTTGAAAAGGGATGAGGTCAATCACTATCTTAATTTTTTTTTAAGAACTTATCTTGAAGTTATTTTAAAAGCCAAGTTATATTTTTATCAATTATTAAAATTATATTTAAACCTATAAAATCAATTCATTTANCCTGCCCTTTTTTGTATTAGGCTAGGCTTATGGACCCAACCACCTTTGGCTAGGTTTCGAGTCTTTTTTTTTTTTATTTTTTTAGTGTTTTTTTATATATATTCTTATATAAATACACTATAAAAAATTATTTTTTATTATTTTTAAACAATATTGTTATTTTTGTCATGATAGTATTATCAATTTTTTTTAATTATTATATACTTGATAGGAAAACAAATTACTCATCAATATCAATACTCAATGAAAATAAAATTCTTGTTTTGTTATTTTATATAGATTTTTTTTAATAATTTTATAATATTAATAAATTATTTTTCCTCAATCATGTTCATACTATTGAGGCGTTATTTAAATGGTTTTTATTCAAACTTATTTTTTATATCATTATAATTTTTTATTTAAAAAATTTGTTCTTCTAATTAAAAAACAAGTTTTTTTTAAATAATTGAAAAATAAATTAATAAGGAAATGGATAGCTACAAAAAATATATTTTTCATACTTATTTCAAATGATTGAGATTTTACAAACCTTTAATTTTATTTTTGTTGCCTTTCATTTTTAAAACGTGGTGCTAATAAGAAAATATTTTATTCAAACCCAAAAACAAATATATGAATAAGAATAATTTGTATAAAAAAAATATTATTTTTTAGAATTTGAACTATTTTGTTCCGTATACATTTATAATTATAAAAAACTAAATAAAAAAGACTAAGGAATTTAAAAGAATATTGTTTTTTTTCAAAGTATTATTGCTCATTTGCCTATATATAACATGAGCAAATCTATTTTTTTAGAATTTCATCATTGTTAAAATTTATCATTTTTATTATTATTTTATCCTTGCATATTATATTTGGTATTAATTTATGCATTGAGACTTTCTTTTCTATTAACATTCTTATAAATTCAAGGTGTTTAATAAGTTTTAAAATTTTAATTTATGGCCAATATAATTCAATTAAATTTAGATTTAAGTTGCACATATTTAAAATAAAGAGGAGCAAATAAAAAAAAAAGTTGTTCCTTTTATTTTTTTCATTTCTCTCCAAAAAATCTTCATTTATGCTTTTTATTATTATTATTTTAGAATCCTGCATTTAGGCGTGTGTTTCTGTGTGTATTCAATTGTTTTGTTTTAAGAGAGAAGAGAGATTTGAATAAAAGGCCGATCTCGATACAATATGAACATCTCGCTAAGGAACATGTTGTTAAGATATTTTTTAATTTTATCTTGTCTAAAAATTGATCAAGGCTTGAGAATATTTTTTTATTTGATTTATTTTTTTTATTTGTTGACTATTTAATGGATAGTTGGAAATAGATTTAATGAGGTGATCTTGGGTGTTTTAAAGTTAGAATTCTAAATAAAATGCATTATAAATATAATAATCAAAATTATATCTGAGATATTATTCAATTAAATATTATTTGATTTTGCCATCATATTCAAATAAGGCTTTTTATATATATATATATAATATTAGCAATCAATTTGTTAATTGCTATATATGTGAACTTGATATACAAAATATTTTAAAAATGTGATCATGAATATTCAATGAAAATAAAATTTTAATTTTTTATTATAAATATTTTGCATAATTTTCTTAGGTTGATTCTTCTTTTGCCCTTAATTGCATTCAAAATATTGACAATGTTTCTAAAAAAAAGCATCTTTTTCATCAAAATAAAAAAAAGTTCATGAATAAGAATATTATGGTTTTGGTTAAGAATATAAATTCTCTTTTCTTTTCTTTTTATTTCTAATCATTATATTTTTTGTGGATATTTGTTTTTCAATTGTTGTTATTTTTTTATTTAGTATACCATATTGCTAATAAAAAGAACGATTTAGGTATAAAGAAAATTACATGAGTTGATTAAAAAATATATTTTTTCTTCTCTATAAATATTTACTTTTATTATTATATAATTAAAGAAAAACTAAATTCCAAAGAATTTCCTGTACACCTCAAATGTAAATACAATTATTTTATGTTTTCCCAAGCTCCTCATTTATATATATATTTTTTTGCATGCTTCCTTCTCAAAGTTGTCACCGGAGGCTTGGTAATTTTATTTCTTATTATTAATTGAATCACTCGGCTGAGACCTCCTAATTATGTTCCATGCAAAATCTTCCATACATTTTTATTTTTTATTTTGTAAAAAGGCAGCATGTTCTTACACTTGACCTCTTATCACGCTCGTGTAGTTTTCGAGAGATGTGATTTATTCATCTGTCCCATTATCCATGTACAAATACTTGAATTTATTTTCCCATGAAGCTTGACTTTCTATAATCACATGGTTTCACAGGCAGTCCCCATCCACAGTGTTGCAGCTGGAGTGGGAGTAATTGAAGGAGTGGTTATGGAGATCATCATCACATTTGCCTTGGTTTACACTGTCTATGCAACTGCTGCGGATCCCAAAAAGTGATCCCTCGGCACCATTGCCCCCATTGCCATCGGTCTCATTGTTGGTGCCAATATCTCGGCTGCAGGCCCATTTTCTGGTGGATCCATGAACCCAGCCCGCTCCTTTGGGCCAGCTGTGGCTAGTGGTGATTTCCATGACAACTGGATCTACTGGGTTGGGCCTCTTATTGGAGGAGGGCTAGCTGGACTCATCACTGATCATTGTCCTTTGTCCCATGAGTTCTAAGCCAGTCTAGAATAAATTACTCAACTTGAGCTTCACTGTGCCGCTTTTGTCTATGTAAGAAAGAAAGCGAAGCAGAGTATGCTATTCTTCCTTGCCCTTTTTTTTCTTTAAAAAAAAAAGACAATTCATCAAGTCTATCATCATGATGTCAAGAACTGAGAATCAAGGGAGTGTGTAGATGCTTCTTTTTCATGTCTTATTATGGTTGTTTCCTTTCTTTCTTTAGATTTTCCTTTTTAGAGGAGGAATAAGAACAAATAAGATCTATATGTGAGCATGACCGAGAAAAAACCCAAACCAGGGAGAGGGTTGGGGAGAGGGTTGGCAGGGGGTAATTGATCTTACTTTTTTTTTAAAAGATATTTTATTATCATAAAATCATCAATAACTCCTTAAGTAAAGTATATTTTATAATAACAAGTCTGATAATATTAGATGTCTTTAATTTATAGTAAATTTTAATTTTAAATGCAGGTATTCTCATAATTTAAAGGATCAATTGTTATGATTGACTATTGAAAATGAAAGGACAAAGAAAAGATTAAGCTTACGAAGGAGATGCCGATTTATTTCAAATTCGAACACTGTTCAATCATCGGATTATATCTAGAGCTATAGATCTTGGATTTCATATTAGTTTATATAGCTGGAAAGATAAGAATTTGGCCTACAACTTTCGTGCTAATTGACAGATCTAAATTTGCTATTTTTAAATTCAAAGTTTGGCCACAAAAGAGAAGTCTGAATTTGTCCTACAATCTAGCTCAAACACTACTTAGAGTTTTACCCATAATTAGAGTTCTAGAAATCTAAATAATCTAAAATTTGGTGGAGGGAAGGAAAAGACAATTTTCAATAATTTTCATGAAGACCAACTCAAATTCGAATGGTAGAAATGACATTTCATCTAGACAAGAGCATGAGGGCTATCCACCACATCCACCAGCAGCACTGCTTAGTATTATAAATATATCTTGAGTTGTAATGCTTCAAATGATTTGAAATTTGATGGGCGAAAGGAAAAGACAGTTTCTAATAACTTTCATGCAGAACACTTTGTCAAATTCTGATTGCATCAATATCAATTCCACCAGCCAAAATGCTTGAGTGATGTTATCCACTAAGTCCACTAATTAATAGTGGCCACTACATCAATTATCAAATGAATAATTCTGAATTTTAGCCTATAAAAGATGATATTTTCCATTTATTTAGGAATTTTTTTTTATATCAAGATCATGTTCTTTCTTCTTCTTTTTTTGTAATGCTTAAGTTTTGCTTTCATTAATATTTTGTTTATGTTTTTCATTTCCTTTACTATACTTAGTTAACTTATATCATGTTTATGTTTTTATATTATTTCTTTAAGTCTTTCTTCTTCATAATGTCTAGCTAAGTAAATTATGTTAAGGTGGAAAGGTTTCACTAATGGATAAGTATAATATAAACTCAATATGAACTTTAATACTTATATCCTAAACAACTTGCTATTAACATGTCTTATCATTTTTATCTTATTAATTTTTAATGCCTTACTTGTTAAATGGTTAATCTAGATTTATGTTGTATAACACTTGGTATATCAAATATTTGATATTTCATAGTCTTTGATCGATATCGTTATTATAAGAGAAACTTGATTTGTTGTCAACATAAGTTAACATCGTGAATACTTAATAAAATTTATAGGTATGGTGTTATGAAAATAAGATGATTAATATGATTATGTTGATAATTAATAAAGAGTTTATACCTTACTTATCTCTAATACTATTAATATATCCTCTAACCTTGATATTTGTTTTTATCATTGCATAATTTTTACATTAATCTTACATCTTAAGGTCCTCGTTAACTCATCTTCACCACCACCATCATTGTTGTTGTTGTTGTTGTTGTTGTTGTTGTTGTTGTTGTTATTGTTATTGTTATATAGTTAACTTCCCTGTAGTTCAATCTCAATCTTGTCGGGTGATTTATTACTTTGACATTTCTGTAATTAGGATAAAATATCAACTCTTTGATCGTGTTAATCATGAAAGAAATTGCATCATACCTGGTTTTCTAAAGCTAAAAACTTATGGTGTGACAGTAGAAATTTAAAGGAAGATGAACTGGATCTGTGAAAATTACCATAAAATCTCCAATTATCTCAACGTTGTTATTACTGTCACAATGTTGATGTTATTTTTGTTTTTCCTCTTTTTGTTTTATTCTAGTTTTATAGGATTGAAAACAAGATTTATGGGTTGATTGTTACTATTTTTCTCATCTCTCACCATGATGAATCTCTCTATTAAACTTTAAAAGAAATAAAAACAGTATGAATGCTATTGTTAAATTTTTGTGATATGGTCCAAGAAAAGATTGAACAAAAAAATTTGAATTTTACTATAATTATGCCTCCTATTTAGTTTTATGATTTTACTTATAACTCTCAATACAATCGTTAGATTAGACTAGAAAATTTTCAAGAGTTTCTATATATATTTTTGTACATGGGATTAAAAGATCAAGTCAATTGAAGTTTGGTAAGGTCTTATAATATAGGTTAGAAAATACAATATAAATTTTGTTATCTATTGTCTTTTGACTTATGAACTTCCTATATGAAGAAAATTCTTTTTCTCATAATACAAGGATATTCAACAACTTATTTTTTGAAGTTTTCTAGTTCTACAAGGATGTATAATGATTAACAACATAGTTTACAAACATGGTAGGGTTTTAATGTTCTAAAAAAATTTTCTTACAAGGATTTCTTATCTATTCTAACTACACAAGAAAATGAGAGTTGGAGTATTTAAAGGTAGATTACTTTTAGGTTGAATTATTTCTTTGTGCTTATATTAATTATTTTAAGGTTTTATTTTATTATTTGGATATTTGCATTCAATTCAGGGCTTGTGTTTTAATTTTGGTTTGTTTTGACTCAAAATAAATGTTTTAGGCATTAAGCTTATGTTAGCTTATAGCTCAATACAGTTCCATTGGGGCCATTTAGGAGGATTATATATTGCTTTTTTTTGCTACAAAATTTAGTAGCCATGATGTTTTAAATAAACTTGTTTGTCTGTATAATACAATAATTTTTTTATTGGTATAAAAAAATAAATTTGATTTATCAAGGTATAACTAATCTTGTGGCATCTTCATATAATTCAAACACTTGATTCGCTATAATCAATAGGTCCGAGTTTGATTTCTAATGCTTTTAATTTTAGGGACATGATTATCTCCAAGTTAATATTTACTTCTCACAAACTTGATTTGTAACTTTTTCAAGTTTGTTATCTATTTCATTGTGGGTTTTTAAATCTTTATATCCATAAGGTTTGTATCATTTGGTTTCTGAACTACGCTCTAAAATCAGGTTTTCATTTTCTAAAATTTTTGTTTTTTATATTTTGTATCTCTCTTTGATTTTAATCTTATACTTACTCTCTTGCTTATGACATTTGCTTTTAAAAAAAGTGTTCTTATTTTTTTTTAAAAAATATTTTTCATACATATCAATAACACTAAATTTAAAAGAAGAAGAAGAAAGACATTAAAAGCTAAAGATCTAGTTTAGTTGTGAAAACACTAATACAAAAAAGATTGAATCAAACCATGTTGGAATCACTTCCAAATTGATATTCTTGGGTTTCTAGGTGCAATAACATCAAATATTAAACTTGGGGTCATTTGGACTTGTTTGGCTTACGTATTAAATTTGGGTATTAGATTGCGTAAATGGGTCTAACTTGCGACAACTTATAAAACATGTTTTGCTACTATTTAAATTGAATTAATTAGTAAAATAAATTTATATTTGGGATATTTGAGTGTTAATAAAGTTATTTTCATTAATTTTGAATCTGATTTATTTCACATCTTCAAAACTCCTATATTTCGTACAAATTTGTTTGCTACTTTTGAAATCATAATCATAGTTTTGTTTTTGCTTATTTTCATGTATTTCTTGTTTCTTAAGTCATTACACATATTCGTATTATATTAATAAGATGTTCTATTTTATTGTGTTAAATTTCAAAGTGAAAAGTATGATTAAGTGAAACATGAGATGAATGTAAGCACACGAGGGAGTAAGTGAGAAAATAGGCTTCTTTTTATCACTAATTTATTTTACAAATCTGAAGATTTCAAACAACACCAAGACTACACCACCAATTGAAAATCAAGCTTTTCAAACTCAAACCTTAGCACAATAAATAAAAATGGTGAACATAGTAATAGGGAATTTAAAGGATAGGATAGTGAGAAAAGAATATGATGTTGGAATTGATGACTTATAAAATAAGGCTGATTTAGGTGGAAATAATGTTAGAAGACATGAAAGGTGTGTTATTCCTATTGTTGATAATGATTTTAATGAGATGGGGGATGAGGATTATGATAATGCACGTTTAGGCCATGAAAATCATTTTAGGCACCCTAGAAACCGTAAGTATAGGTTAATTATGAGAGACGGATAATTCAACCAAGGATATGATTCATGTAATTTTGGATACCATGATAGGATAATAGGAGTTTGCGTAGAATTAAGATGAGAATCCCTAAATTTCAAGGAGAAAGCATTCCTAAGGTGAATTTAGAGTAAAAGAATAAAATAGAGCATATATTTGACTATCACAACTATTTAGAGGGTAAGAAAGTTAAGCTTGTCGTAATCTAGTTCACAAACTATGCCATTATATGGTTGGATCATCATGTGTTGAGTCGTAAATTTTTTTTTGAAAGGCCTGTTAAGACTTTGGAAGAGACAAAGGCTATTATGAGGAGATGATTTATCTTTAGTCATTATTATAGGAAATATTACCAAAATTTATAGTATTTAAGCCAAGATACAAAAAATGTTGATGGTTATCATAAGGAGATAAAGATCGTAATGGTTCAGGCCAATATAATGGAGGATAAGGAGACCATTGTAAGTAGTTTCTTAAATGGAATGAATCGTGATATTACAAATATTACGGAGTTGCAACATTATATAGAACTAAAGAGTATAATGCATATAACAAAATAATGGAGAGACACTCAAGTGTAATAGTAATAGTTCATGACCTAACCAACCATTTACAAATAGTATAGAGTTACAACATTATATGGAGTTAGAGGGTATAATGCATATAACAAAATAATGGAGGGACATTTAAGTGTAAGGGTAGTTAACAACCTAACCAACCATTGGGTTCTTCATTACCTTGGAAACCTAATTACAAGGTTAGTATAGGGGCTCCCAAATCTCAACTGAATATGAGGGAAATAATTAAGTTTCTAAAAGAGAATAATTATATTTTTATTGATAGTAGATATAAAATTAAAACTCCTACATCTTATAATTATGACATAAATTATTTTATTATTATATAAGAGTTGGTCATATTGTTTTACAGTGTCCAAACAAATAAGTTTGATTATGAAGGCTCATAATAAGATTGTGATTGATAAGAAGTTAGTGATGAGGAGGAATACCTCATCTTGAGGATTTTAGTAATGATTATGTTGAGTATCTAGTTGAGAGGAGGCGTTTCTAGTGAAACAGGGACTAATTTGCAGGTTAAGGTGAGAGATTTAAAGGAGCTTCAAAAGAACTTTTTCCATACAAGGCATCATATTTAGAATAAAATATATGATATAATAATTGATAATAGACGTTGCACGTAAATAAGCGACATCAAGGGTTTGTTGGAAGTTACCTAGTTGTTTGATTCAAGGTCACTAAAAAGCCTAGGTATATTGGTTTTATCAAAGATTCAATCGTAAAAGATTGCTTGTAATTACGAAAGGTATTAGCACTCCTAACGCACCCTACTTTAGGTAAGTTACTTTATGTAATTTGATGTGGTTCAGAGTTGTTGATGTCTTAGAATTGAGATTTATTCGAGTGAATGAATCTAGTGTTAAGAATTTATTATGGGCTTGTGTACATAAATAAATTGTTAAGAAAAAGGTTTTTTGTAATTCATTTATTATGGTGAAAAATATTTTCAATTACAGTTGGTGAATATTTAAAATAACTCTAAGAATTTTCTGGTCAACTTTAGATATTTAAATATCAGTCTCATTTAGAACTCCAATATTTATACCAAAATATTAACCATTTATCCCCATGAATGAACATTTAGTGATTGCCAGAATATTAGCTAAATTCTATTAGATTCAATGAACCGATTATTAAACTCAAAATGCATTCTAAATAAATAAAATGAAAAATAACATATATTTTATTTAAAAAATATATATGATTTTTTGTATTTTTAAGAGACTTTGTTATATGCATACAAATAAAACATATTTTTAGTTTTTTTTTTATAGATTCCTTAAAATAAAACTACCCTAAAAAAATTTATAAGGGTTTTGCCCAAACACATCCTTAAACCAAATATTCAATCAATCCAAACAAAGCCTAAAGACAAGTCTCTTTGTTTTTTTAACCAAACTAGGTTGACTCGGTCGGGCTGAATCGAAAGTAGTTGACTTAACATGGTTGACTTGATCGAGTTAACTTAAAAATGAACTAGAAAAGAGAAAACAAAACCAAAACAAATCAAACTTCACAAGAATATAAAAACTTAAAAATCTTTTAGTCAAAATGGATTAAACATATAAAAAAACAAAATTGAAAACAAAGAACATTTTTGGCATTTCATAAGCACAAGTCTTAATCTATACTAGATCTCAAACAAAAAAAAAGCATGGTCTTGTTCATGATCATGCATGGAACAAGAATTGGGAGTTCTTTTGCTTCAATTATCAATGAAGTAACACAAGTTTGTCAAATTAGATTTCGGTTCAAAACCCAAACCCTATAATTAAAACCTATTATTGATGCATAAAGCTCCTTGATTACTTACTAACAGTGACGGATGAACTTAATCAAAATAGAATTTAATCAACACAAGCTTTAAAACTAGTATCTAAAGTATGATTCATCGGATGAATTTGCAAAAATCAAAATCCAGTTAACTAAAAAAATCTAAAAAACTAAAACAAACCTAAAAAGGCCATTCTGAGCTTATAAAGCATGCTTCCTTATTCTCACAAATCACATTATCAATGATAATTATATTTGGGATTAAAAAAATAAAAACAAAAATAGAAACAAAACTAAAAATGTTATCTTCTTTAGAAATTATATCTAAAAGACATTGAATGATGGTTGAATACGCTTTTTGAAAAAAAAAGTATGGGCAATGACCTATTATCCAATATAACAATAGTAGTGAATACTTTTAATATAGAAGAACGTCTTGGTAAAGGAAAAATACATCAGATTAAGCATAATCAACCATAACATATATTAGAATTGATCACTAATGTTTTTATGAGAAAGAGATATATCAATCATGGTAAAACCAAAGAATTAGCACTAAAAGATTAAGAGAAACCTTTTTATAAGTATATTGGTGCCTTATGTATTATACAATTCTACCTAAAAGAAAAGGCATAAAGGTGGGGTTGAATAGAATGGTACTTCATGAAAGTTCAAAACCTTCAGAGTTAAAAGACATATTGATAATGAATGACATGAATATTATCTACAATAAAAGTCACCAAAGCTCAGTGATAAAAATGACAAAAAAAAAAGATAGTAATCACCACCATCTCTTAACCCTAGAAAAAAAAGGAAATAAGGCTGATAAACCAAGATATAATTTAGAAAAGATGTATCATTTTGAATATACAGGTAAGCAAGGACAAAACTAAACCATTTACCAAACTATGAGAATGTGTTTTGGAATGAAAGAACAACAACTCTTTGGTTACCAACATTATATAAATTATTGATTTCTTCTAGAAATATATTAGCTTTAAAACAAAGAACCATAAGGAGGTTAACTATATAAATTATAAATGATAATGATGATGAATTTGAGATATAAGATTAATAAAAAGATTAAACAAGGATAAAATAATTATCAAGTTTAGAGGATCCACTAATGGTATTTTAAATAAGTATAATATAAACTCTTTTTATTATTCAACTAGAAACCACACACAAAGAAGGTTTCAATTGGATTATAAATTATCATATAATTACAATAGTTATCTTATTCGAATAATATTAATACTTGTAAATATTGTCATGTATTCATAATTATAACTTATGTTAACAACAAATCAAGTTTCGTTCATAGCACAGGTATCGGTTATACCATACGGTTAGGCTTTAAAAATGCTAAGTATTTGTTGTAATAAGGGTTATACAATATAAATCTAGATTAACCATTTAACAAGCAAAGTATTAAAAGTGAGTAAAATAACAAAAACAAAATATATTAGTATCAAACATTAAAGTTCATGTTAAGTTTATACTATACTTATTCTTACATCATTAGTGTAACCTTTTCACCTTGACATAATAAACTTAACTAAACATAATGAAAGAAAAAAAATATAAATAAACAAGATAAGAATATAAATAAGAAATAAGTTAACTAAGTAAAGAAAAGGAAATGAAAGACATAAACAAGAGATTAATGAGAGCAAAACTTAAGCATTACAAAAATATAAAGAAAGAGAGCAAGAACATGATGTTGATCTGAAAACTAAGATGCCTAAATGCATGACAAATGCCTCCTTTTATAGGTAAAAATTTTAAACTATTAATTTGTTGATTAATTATTGAGTGGGTGGCTACATCTTGAATTGGTGACAATCCTTATCTTTTCATCTGATTAAAATGTTACTGTTGACATTAAAATATAAACAGATTATCCTCATAAAAGTTTTAGAAAATTATCTCAGCTTTCTAACAAAAAAGAATGAGATCATTTGGACTTTTAAAACTCGAGATAAGGGCTGAACACTAAATAGTGTTTGGGCTGGAGGACATATTCAGACTTCTCCATTGTTGCTAAGATTTGAACTTCCAAACAGCAGAATTGAGTCTTGTATTTCTATGAATGTTTTAGGCCTATGTTTTAGCTTTCTATTCATATAAACCAAATTAAATTCAAGATCTATAGCTCCAAATATGATCCAATAAAACTATTAATTTGTTTGGACTTTTCCAAGCTTCACCCTTTTCTTGTCTTCTTAATTTCACTAGTTGAACTTATCAATTAGTCATTTGATTTATATGGTAAACCTACATTTAAAACGAACATTTATCATAAATTAAAGGTATCTCATATTATCAGACTTATTATTATAAAATATGTTTTAGTTAAAGAATTACTGATACTCCAAGTGCAAAATAATAATATAAAACCTTGGTAAAAATACATTTTTAAGTACCAATCATACATTAATAAGTAGTGCATCCTTTATCTACCATAAATAACTTGTATAATACTCATATTTATAGTTTATATGAAACTCAATCTCTCTAACATTATAAATAGATCATATGGTAGATAAAAAAAAAAGATGAACAATCTAATATAAATAATGTATTATGCAATTTATGAACAACTTTCTACTAATTATTTTCTTTTTCTTTAATAATTTATTTCTTTTATTTACAAGATTTCTCGTATCATTTTTTTTTGTTTTCCAACTTGTAATCTGGCATTACCTTTTTTTATTTTAAACCTATTAAAGCCAAGTTTAAAACTCCATAATTCATTTTATTAAAGATCCCATTATTTGGCATCTCTAAGGACTCAATTCTTAATTGTAATTTCTCCTTGTTAGAAAGAATAATTGAAGAAAAAAATAATATGTTAGTCAAATAATCAATGATCGATCAAATTATCTTTAAGATCAACATAACCGACAACTAAAAGATAAAATTAAAAAAAGGTGTATCACATTTCATTTATAAGTATCAACTAGTCATTGCCACTATAACTTTTAAAAACCAAATGTTATCATAATGTTACCAAAAAAATAAAATGACACTGGTTTTAGCCTCCCACCAAATATTTATAGTATATTTATTAGAAAAGACCTAAAAATCATCTTATAAATATTTCATAATCATTTATAATTTTATAATGCATTTAACTTACTTGAGAAACTCAAAAAATAAATTTGTATCCTAATACCTAATAATCTTTCTAGCCTTGTATCTTTTCTTTTTCTTATAATTTAGGAAGTTGGAACCTTTATCAACAATCTCCTAACATGAAGACAAACACCTATATATCAAGATCATTAAATCACTTACTTAAAATGTGAAACAACAAACAATAATTCTTTGTCATCTCTTTTTTACTCTCTTTCCTCCCATTATAACAAAGAAATAAGTATTAAGAAAATTAAAGTTTTAGATCATTCATTATAAATATATTAACGATAAAAAATCATTAAACATATAATTTATGTAGAAATTAAATTAAAAGAAAAAATGATAAAAAAATCATTAAACATGTAAATATAAACAATGTTTCAATATCAATTTTCATACTAAAAAATAAAAAAAATCATTCCAAAGTTTCAATTAATTACAAATTAACATCAAAGATCTAAACATTCAATCAAATAATATAACATATAAATATAAACATATACTTTATATAATAATTAACTCAAAAGAAAAAATGATGAAAACTAAATAAAAGATTAATTGATAAGGTGATGATTTTGTAATTTATATAGATTATATATATATAGACAACAATTTACATTATATGATGTATATAAATATTATTCTATTTTTGGTTGAAATTGAAAAAAATTAAAATAAAATAAAAAACTAGATTAAAAATTAGATTTGATTTCAAAAAAGAAAATTAAAAAAAAATCAAAACCAAATATTTAATTTCATTTAGTTATTCAATTTAAATATAACTAGCAATTTGACCTATGCTTTGCCGAGAGTCATATAATTTGTTTTCCAAAACATTGAACATGAAGGTATTTTCTTTGTTTTTTTTTAAATCTTAGTAATAAATTGAAAAGTTTATACATGTATCTAAATTTGATTAAATAAATCAAGAATTACTTGTGTAACTGAAAGAAATTATGAAGCTCAATTCTTAATTATTTAAAGTTAACCAGCTAAATCTGTGACCCGAATTATGAATTTAATCGAGTTCAACAACTTTTTTTTATAATATTTTATTTTAGTATCTGATAAGAAAAATAGATATTTATAAAATTAAAAATCAACTAAATATAAAGTTGTTTGTTGGAGATCATAATAAGCCTATAAATATCTAACTAAAGCAAATTACGTTGGCCAATTAAAAATCAATAAAATATTAAGAATAAAATTAAATAAAAACTAATAATATATATATATATATAAATAAAAGGCTACACCACCCCTAGATCAGCTTTATTTTTTGAGTTTTTTAATGGGGTTGAAGAACTATGAATGTTTTAGGAAAAAAAAAAAAGCATGGGATGTATCATTTGCTCTGCTTAGATTTTAACAAATAAAGATCATTTAAAAGTCAAGTTGGGATGTTTTACACCAAAAAAATTCATTTCAACTATATTTTGATCTAAAAACAATATGAAATCCAAATAAATGCATTTATGCTTTCAAATAACTCAATAAATAGTTAAGAAAACAAATTAACCTAAAATTCAAGAATTTTTTGAAGTTAAATCTATTTTTTAGGTAATTTGAAGGTGAAAAAAATATTTTATTAGAGCTTTTATTATTAAATGAAACTCGTTCAAATAAATATCAAAACTCTTATTGGTTAGAATTATTGTCTCTTGCTAGAATTTATTAACTTTCTCTTTTATACCTCAAATAAAAAATAAAAAAAATAAAAGAAATAAAGTTTTAATCTAAAAGTGAATTTTGAAAAAATCAAAGGGATGGGAAATGAGTCTTTTGTAAATTATTAGAATAGAAGTTAACTGTTTTAGTCAATTTTGAAATGGCCTTCTATTTCTATTTCTTTTTCATAATAACGGTTGTTTCACAACAAAAAAAAAATTCTTGTCTCTCTCTCTCTCTCTCTTTCTTTCTTTCTTTCTTTTTTGTGAGGGGGGGTTGCAAATTCATGGTAAACTTTGCAATATAAATATCAGACTTGATCAACAGGCTTTGAGGTTGATAAAATATGCTGTGGGCAAGACTTGTAGAGAATTTAGGAGGGAAATGCAAGGACGCGCTTCAGTAGTTTCACTACAAGGGTCAGATGGATCGTCTGAAGGCTGGGAGGGATATTGCTCGTGAGGCTCTCTGCTATTTTTTTCCAAGGAGAACAACAATAAGCCAGCTACTCCTGCTGAAAATCTTCACAAACGAATTTAAGGATTCGGGAATGCCAGTTTTGAGATGCCATCTGAAGATAGAAAATCGTTCCTTAGTAAGGTAGTGCGTCTATCAAGCAGGAAATTATTAGCTCAACTTGAAGTCATTCGCTAGGGAAGAATGATAATCGGAGCTTCAAGAGCCCGAATCTTCATAGCTCGGTTGACCATAGAAAACGACTACTCTCTGATAGAGATATCAACCAGCGAAGTTGAACAATGAATCTTCCCGGTGGCTGCACCTTGGGGCCAGGACTCCAGACATATGCAGAAATTAACAGAATACAGAGAGGAAGACTCGTGAGGAGAAGTTGCTAGAGACCATGTATATATGTAGTGACATCTGGTGGTTTGCGGCCACAGCCTCCCGGAGATGCCATTCAAGCTTATGTGGAGGCAGCGAAGTTCGATGCATTCATTGGCTTTAAGTCGTGTCCTTGAATCCAAGCTTCAATCTCCTGTGTGGCAGGAATGATTTCTTAAGTTTATTAAATTTTAATGATCTAAACTTATTTCTCTTTCCCATCACCATACATTAACTCCTTTTACCTTATTGATTAATCAATAATTGGATGTTTATTTATTTGGTAACTTCAACTTTTAAAATAAACTGTATGAATTAGATGTTTGGTACAACTCATAATTTTTATATCAAACCGGTGTTTTACACAAGCAGCTGAGAGCTGCTTCTCTAATTATTTTTCTTAATTTACATGGGTATTGTTTATAACAATGTCCATATCAGGTGATGATGCCAGGAGAATTATAATTAACCTTAGCACTGTAAGAATAAACAGTGCTAGGTGAATTATAATTCACTTACGAGAAGCATCACCTGGCATTTTCACATGAATAATGCTAGGTGAATTTTTTTGAACTATTCCCGTGAGTAAAATTTATTGAATTGCATCTGATCTGGTAAAACAAATTTAATTTTTTTAAATTGTGTTTTACTTAAAAAATAATATTTAATAACACTATATAAATTAGAGGAATATCACATGATGACGTAGCATTTATAAAATTTGATCATAATTCCAATTCTATTTCTGATGATCTTTTACATGATTTTGTTGCACACTTAAAAAATTATGGAAACTATAGTTCTTATCAGATAAATGTCATACGCGATGAAATTGTAGAAAATTTAATGGAATAATAAAAAATAATTGATATAAAATATTATTTATTTAATAATGTAATAATGGTAGTTAAATCTATAATATTTAAATTAAAAACCATCAATATTACTATATATATATATATATTATTTTGTAACCTTAATTTGAAAAGCATATTTAACCAAAGATATTAAACTACTTTTTATTCAACCTCAATTTCAACTACAGTTTCAACCAAATATCTATTTTTTTCAAACCAACCTTAACTAAAAGTACTTTTTATAAAATAACTTTTTTCAAACCGCAACCACAATAGCTACCGCAATAATAAAAAATACTAGACATGTGACTGTGACTCATGATATGCAGTGAGTTTAATATTTTTATTTTTTATAAAAGAAATTATATATATATATACATATATATATTAATGTGTTTTTTAGTATCAAAATATAAGTTTAAATAAAAAATTTAATGAATACATGTAATTAAATAAATCAAGAACTATATATGCTAATAAATAAATAAATAAGTTATTAATAATAACTAAAAATAAAACTTGAAAAATTAAGAGATATATATATATCAAGATATTTAATCTCGAAAGACGGGATATCTATCTAGTTATGTTTGCTAAAAATTTTTATTAATTTTTTATTAAAGCAAATAATAATAGAAATAAACATGCAAATCTAGTTGATTGAATAAAATAAAAGCAAAAAAACATCATGCAAGACTGCACATATTAGAAATATTATTTAAAAATAAAATTTTATATTTTCAAAAAATACAAAAGATAAAAAAAAATATAGATGAATCAGAAAAACTCTTAAATCTAAATGTATAACCAAAAAACAAATCATCATTTAAAATAGACTCTTTAAACAAAATAAAAAAGAGAGAACAAGCAATCATCTAAATATAAATTAAAAATAATTAGAGAAAAACTATAAAAAATCATTTGTTTTAAAAAATAATTAAAAAAAATAGAAAAGGCTAGGCTGGCCTACGTGGTCTATTTTATTAGAGCTTGCATGGCTAGACTCCTGTTTTATTTGATTTTAAGAAGAAAAAATAGATAATACATTGTCTATTGTACCTAGATTTTAGCTATTGTAATAATAAAAAAATTAAAGTTTTAGTTTTTTATTTAAAAATTTATTTTTCAACTTATTTTTTTCCAAAACAAAGATTTTATAACTTCTATCTTTTTTTGAAAAAATTTCCTTTGAATTATCGTATCTCAGGTTCAGGTGAAAGGTGTGTGCTTCCTTGAGTCAATTATGATGAGCACCTTTCAATTGTAGATTCCTATTTTAGTGTAAATAAAGATTCTGTTGTGAGATGTTCTGAATCTCCCTAAAATTTTTTCTGTGAAAAGGCGAATAAGGTCATTTACCTCTTGTAAATGTTCTCAGATTCTGTTCTCGGTCCTCTGCTTTGCCTTTTCATTTGTGCTCTGTGCAGCGTGGTTAACTCCAATTTCTGGTGATGTTACGATCAAATCCTTTACTTTGCAGTCATTCTGGTAAGATACACATCATTGGGCTCTACTATTTCTGCTCATGTACAGATGCCTGACTTAGTAGACACTGGAGATTCAGACGATTTATTTGGGGCAGTTGATTCTATTTAGAAGCCAAGTGAACAAGATATAGTGAATTCTACAACATCAACAACCCCTTTCTTTGATGATCTATTTAGTGTAGGCTCGAGTGTGAGGTGGAGACTTCAATTTTTCACTATATATATTTGCTCCTTATCATAATGTCTACCGAGATGCGAGTAAATAAAAACTTTACTAGAAACTTAGGTTGTGTCTATTAATTGTGTATCCTTCAATAATTTGTTCTTGTTGTTTGCCATGATATTTGCCATTGAATTTTATTTTGTACATATTTTCATTTATTTATTTTTGCAATATTAATTTTTATTCATGTTATTTAATCATTGCATACACATGAATCATATTTATAAATGTTCACACACACTTTATAAAAAGTCAATAAAAACTTGGGACCAAGCTTATCTCTTTAAAAGTAAATAGGAAGACTTGATGGCTACTATGATTTATATTTACTTATTCTTATTTAGACTCCTGCTAAAATTAAAACTCATCCTAAAGACCGAATATTATAAAAACTTTCTCATACTTATAGTACATAATATTAAAATATTAGATTACTCCATTAGTAATTTGAAAAATCTAAAAGTCTGAAAAGTGTTTAGGTTTATTCCAACTAAACCCAAAACCTTTATGAGCTAGATTTTTTCTTTTAAGGTTGACCCTTTATTGGACATGAGTAATAATATGATATGATATACTTTTCACTGTATTCTTATTTTATCTTCATTAATCCCTATAGCAAGGTTTTTAAAAATATTTTTTTAACATGACATGGAACATACAATAGAAACTTAAATTATAAACTCGAATTATAAAATTACAAGTAAAAATTTTTAACTAAAAATCATAAAATCGCAAGTAAAATATTTTAACTAGAATCATAAAATTATAAGTATAATATTTTAACTAAATTGCAAGACCCAGTCTAGTAAATAATAATACAATATAATTAAAATAAAAGTAAAATAAGCAATATAAATGTCATGTATCATGAATTCTTATCAACATTTATACTATATTGTTATCTCACGTTAAATTTATTGCCACTAGTAATTTTTTTAGATGCCATGTATCCTACAACTCAATAATAATATGCATGTTGTATCTTGCAATTTAATAAATGAGAAATTATTCTAGTAATTTACGGCCCTAAAGTAATGTAAAGAAAATTATCACAAAATTATGAGCATAAATTGCACTTCTACTTCATAAATTCCATCCTTAGCTTTTTGGTTAATTATATACTATATCTCTTAAACTACATAACCATTCCATATCTAAAATTATAGTCTTGAAAAGCTTTTACAACATCCATAAAAATTCTAGTCTGTAAGGATATTCATTTTGCATTTTCTTTTAAAAAATCCTTCAAAAATAACCAAGTAAGCAAGATCAAACACTTAAATTCTCTTAATTAAGTAACAAGAGAATATCATTGCCAAGTGCTCTAGAGTTCTAGTAGGCCTAGAACATAATTTAGGATATCTTAGTGGCTAACATTGCTAGCATTAATGTTGTAATTACACAAGCTAACCAAAGATGAACAACATATATGTTTAGAAATATCCTTTTTCATCTATTTTGTTATAGCATCGATGAGTTATATCATTTTTTTTTCAATAGTGTAAATTGAACCATTTGCAATCAATAAACAAATGCTTCTCGATTACCTTAGTTTCTTATAACTATTTAATAAGGTGAACCAACCAGAAAAACATACTCAATGTCACCAGAAACGGTAAATAAAGAACCAGAAACAAGAAGAAGGAATTGGAAGTAAATCAATGAGAATGAATAAGTGCTCACAAGGTGATTTTTTTACAGTGGATTTAAATTCAACAACTACAAGGGTTAAGTCCTGCAGCACAGTAAACCACCTATCACTGTGCTTAAAGAAATGTTCACAACTAACAACCTACAATTATTGGATGATTATTTTGTTATTCTTTGCGTCATGGATTTAACAAAACAAAAAACAAACCAATTAATTATAAAAGATAAACATGAAATACCTAGATGCAAACCAATTAATAGTAGAATGTAGAAGATAAACACAGATTCACAGAATACCCAAATAATATTTTTTTTGTCTTTAATCACCACCATTAGACAATAAAAAAAAAACTTACAATTATGAATAAAATCTTACCTTTGTCTGGCTAAGAATGCTTCAAATCTAGGGAAAGTGATTTCTTAATTTGCTAGCGTTGGAGAAAGGGGAAAAGGGAAACTAGAAAGGGAAAAGGGGAAAGGAGTTAAGGAGATAAGGATGAAGTGTTGTGTGTGGCTATGTGTTATGTGGAATCAAAGTGTAGAGTAGAGTGTTGGTCACATGAGCATTTCTATATTTGTTTAAACGAGTAAGTGAAATCGTGCAAACGAAATGTTTTTAATGATTTTTACGAGTTGACTCGTTTTTAGGCAAGTTTGATCAGGTTTAACCGATTTTACTAGTTTTCAAGTTTTAAACCTCATTGCACATGTTTTATGTGTTTAACCTCATAAAATCAGATGATTTACGAGTTAAAACATATTTTTCACAACCATACTTTATAGGAAGTGAGAGATAGGGAAACACATTGCTATTAAGGACTAGGCCAGAGCAAGACTAAACAGACAAAGGAGATTGCTTGTTGATAGGGTATGAGTCATAATTTCATGAATAAGTGAAACTAAACAAAAAAAAAACCCTTCTTGTATTTGTCATTTTTTGGATTACCAGGAAATGTTATCTACACATAACTAGAATGATTTTCAATGACAATATAGAGACATAACCCATCTACTCAGAATTAAGGTATAACATTCTTACTTTTAAGCCATGATAAAGTTTTGGGATCCAAAACATAGGTGCTTTACTTGTGATGTGGTGGATATGATTTCCACTCTCAAAGAATATGACTATTTGCTAATGTCCAAGGTTGAATAAAGTGTACTTCTACATGCTAAGAGAGCATGTTCCATCTAATAATACCTGAATTACTAAGGTAGGCAAGAAAAAAAGCAATCAAATAAGGAAATAGTCAAGGGTGATACTAGAATCTTTTAGAAGTTACATTCAATAGGAATCTTTATGACAAATAAAAATATTAGCGTTGGACATTTATGGTTTGGTTTTATTCCCATTAATAAAATGGATGATTGACTTTGAGGTTGTGAACATATTTGAAAGTATGATTACTCTTAAAATTTTAGTCTTTAATTAAAAATTATTGGATAGATAGAGAATGAGCACTTTAAACTTATAGAAACCTTTATTTATTACTTAATCCAATTATATGGAGCCCAATACCTAAAAATGTCATTTTCAAGTCCAAATTATAGCAACAAGAAAGAAGTTAGAATTTGTCTTCCAGCCCGAGCACTGTTCAGTGTTTGACCCATATCTAAAGTTCTAGAAGTCCAAATGACATAAATTTTTTATAAAAAGTTGAGATAATTTTCTACAACTTTTATGTTTTCAAGTTGTTTCAATTTTGACGTTATCAATGATGTTTCGGGTAGACAAGAGAAGATAATGATTGTCACCAAGTCAAGAATTGGTTACCCACTTATTAATTAGTCATCAAATCAATAGTTTCTAATTTTAGCCTATAAAAAGAGGCATTTGCCATGCATTTAACCATCTTGGTTTCCAGATCAAGATCATGCTCTTGCTTTCTCTCTTTGTATTTTATATAATGTTTATGCTTTGCTTTCATTAATATCAAGTTTATACCTTTCATTTCCTTTCATTTACTTAGTTAACTTTTATCTTATTTTGTTTATTTATTTTTCTTTTTTTCATTCTGTTTAGCTAAGTTTATTATGTCAAGGTGAAAAGGTTGCATTAATGGTGTAAGAATAAGTATAATGTAAACTCAATATGGACTTTAATGTTTGCTACTAACATGTTTTGTATTTGTTATCTTGTTCACTCTTTAATATTTTGCTTATTAAGTGACTAATCTTGATTTATGTTGTATAACACTTGATGCAACAAATGCTTGGTACTTTCATAGCCCATGCTGTATGTTCTAACCAACACTTGAGCTATGAAAAAAACTTGATTTGTTATTAACATAAGTTATAATCATGAATGCTTGATGAGATTTATAAGTATTACCATTAGTCGAATAAGATGACTAATATAATCATGTTAACAATCTATAATCTGATTGGAACCTCTTTTGTGTGTGGTTTCTAATTGAATAATAAGAATTTATATTATACTTGTTTGACATACCATTAGTGGATCCACTAACCTTGACATTTATTGTTATCATTGTTTAATCCTTATATTAATCTTCCATCTTAAAGTTTTCATCAACTTTTCTTCTTCTTCTTATTCTTATTTTTCTTCTTTACTACTATTACTATTATTATTATTATTATTATTATTATTATTATTATTATTATTATTATTATTATTATTGCTACTATTATTATTATTGTTGTTGTTGTTGTTATTGTTACTATTATTTTTTTTTAATAATTTGTACAATCAACCTCCATGTGGTTCAACCCCAATTTTACCGAGTTATTTATTACTTCAACACTCTTGCACCTAGAAGAAGACATCAATCTTTTAGTTGTGTCAAGTTTTTGGCACCGTTGCCAGAGAGGTAAGTTCTTATACAAATTATAATATTTTTTTTCACTTTTCACTTTTCTTGTATATAACTTTGTTTCTTTTATTTTGTTTCTCCTTCTTTCAATTTCTTCTTCCTTTTATTCTATTCCTACACGTGCATAAAAGCACAGTCACATACATTAAGTGGTAGATTTTGTATGGTATTCTCATCATTTTTAGAAAATATAGCCAAAAAAGATAATCAATCACTTCATAATGAGAGTAACCGTGTTAGAATACTTAGAAACCACATGAATCCTACAAGAAAAAAATGCACCATTATACATAGTTTTTCCTCCTGATGTATTTCATTTTAATTTTACGCTAGGTATTATTCAACTTTTGCGTTCCTTTCATGGCTTAGATTTAGAAAATCCTTAGTTGTATTTAAGAGAATTTAAGAAGGTCTGCAACATGTATAATAACTCAAATTGTAGCATGAACACTATCATATTAAAGCTTTTTCTTTTTTTATTAAAAAATAAAACTAAAACATGGCTATAAAATTTGAGACCAGGATCCATTTATGCTTGGGATGAAATGCAACAACAGTTTTTAAAGAAGTTTTTCCCATCTCATAGAACAAACTCTTTCAAAAGATAAATCACCACTTTCACTTAAAAACCAAGAGAAACATTTTACCAATATTGAGATAGGTATAAAGACCTACTTAATATTTGCCCTCATCATGGTTTTGAAACATGGAGATTGGTTTCATATTTTTATAAAGGGTTAACACCTAGAGATAGGCAAATGATTGAATTGATGTGCAATGAAACTTTTAAAGATAAAGACACTGATGAAGCAATGGAATACTTTGACTTGTTAGCTAAAAATGCTCAAAATTAAGACACCGCGAGTACTTATGAGGCACCAAGTAAAACTCAACCTCATACATCTAGTAGAGGTATGTATAACCTTAGAGAAGATCATGACCTACAAGCCAAGTTTGCATATTTAGCAAGAAAAGTCAAGGCACTAGAATTGAAAAAGAGTGGTCAATTAAAATCTGTTGAAAATATTGTGTGTCAAATATATGAAACAAATGAATACTGAACCAATAATTGTCCAACCTTGCCTTCTTTTAAGAAATATCTCCATGAATAAGCCCATGTTTTAAACAGTTTCTAAAGGCCCAACTACAACCTATACTTGCAAACATATAATCCTAGTTTGAGAAATCACCCAAATTTCTGTTAGAAGAGCGATAATAACAATGTACAAACTTCACAACCACCGTTTCAAACACACCATAATTTTCAAAATTCTCATGGATATGTACCTACTTATGCTCCATCTCCTAGAAGAAATCTTGAGGAAACATTACATGTATTCATTGAAAAGCAAGAGACAATCAATACTCAACTTGCTCAAAACATGATAGATTTTAAAAATACTCTTGCAAAATTGATATCTGCTCTGAGCTTCCAAGAGAAAGGTAAGTTTCATCTCAACCACATATAAATTTAAAAGGGCAATATAATATAAATACAAGTAATTCTAGAAGCCAACACATGGATCAAGTCAAATCAGTCACTACTTTTTATAGTGGTAAGATTATTGAAAAACCCACTCTTAAACCTTGTGAGAAAGATGATGAGTCAATCTTTAAGGGTAAGGAAGGGGTTGAATCTGAAATTTATATATACATATATAAAAAAGACTGATTCTCTACCAACGCTTTCATTTCCTTATGTCATGACCAAACAAAGGAAAGTCAATTACAACTTTGAAATCTTTAAAGCTTTCAAACAGGTAAAAATCAATATACCTTTACTAGATGCTATTAAACAGGTTCCTTTCTATGCTAAATTTTTAAAAAATCTATGCATTGTAAAGAGGAAATTGAATGTGAAAAAGAAAGCTTTTTTAGTCGAACAAGTGTCATTCTTCAGAATAATAATGCTTTGAAATATAAAGACTCTGGTTGTCCTATAATTTCTTGCTTTATTAAAGAACATAAAATTAAAAGAGCCTTACTTGATCTTGGAGCCAGTGTGAATTTACTTTCATATTCAGTTTTTTAAAGTCTTAATCTAGGTGAGTTAAAACCAACTTCTATAACTCTTTTACTTGCTGATAGATCTGTAAAAATACCTAAAGGAATAATTAAAGATGTGTTAGTACAACTTGATAAATTCATTTATCTTGTAGATGTTATTATCTTGGACACACAACCTGTTGAAGTATGTAATTTATTTCCTGTTATTTTAGGACGTTCATTTCTTGCAACTTCTAATGTATTGATTAATTATAGGAATAGATTAATGAAACTATCATTTGGAGATATAACATTGGAGATGAATATTTTCAACATTTGCAAGCAACCTGGAGATGATAATGATTTACAGGAAGTGGACTTTACTAAAAAATTAATTCATGATCAATTTCAAACCACTTCCATTGAAATTGAGATTGATGCATCTAATGATTTGCAAATGGTTTATTTTCAGGAAGAATAAAAGGCAAGTAATTGAAGGCCACAAAGTGAGGAATTACCACCACTATCAATTAAGTCCATACCTTCAAGTGTTTAACCATCCAAACCTGATTTAAAGTCATTGTTATTCAATGTCAAATACTCATTTTTAGGAGAAAATAAAACATTTTCGATAATAATCTCTTCCAAACTTAATGCACATTAAGAAGGTAAGTTATTACAAACTCTGAAAATGCATAAAAATGCATTAGGATGGACCATAGCTAACATAAAAGGAATTAGACCTTTGATTTGTACACACATAATTTATTTAGAGGAAAATGCTAAACATTTTAGAGAAATGCAATGAAGGCTCAATCCTAATATGAAAGAAATAATGAAAAATAAAGTCATTAAGCTTTTAGATAATGAAATTATTTATCTTATTTCTGACAGCAAATGGGTAAGTCCTACCTAAGTTATACCTAAAAAGTCTATAGTAACTATGATAACAAATGAGAACAATGAGTTAATTCCCACTATGATTGTTACTGGTTGGCGCATGTACATTGACTATAGAAAACTTAATTCAATTACTAGAAAAGATCATTTTCCTTTACCTTTCATAGATCAAATCCTAGAGAGAGTTGCAGGTCATAAATTTTATTGTTTCCTAAATGGCTATTCAGGTTATAACTAAATTGAAATTCCATTGGAAGATCAAGAGAAGACTACTTTCATAGGTCCATTTGGTATTTTTGCATATCAAAAGATGCCTTTTGGATCATGTAATGCACCAGCCACGTTTTAAAAATGCATACTTAGTATATTTAGTGATATGGTTGAACATTTTGTTGAGATTTTTATGGATGATTTTTTTATTTTTGACGATTCACTTTATGATTGTTTGACTAACTTAGAAAAAATTTTAAGTAGGTGTAAAGAGAAGAATCTTGTACTAAATTGGAAAAAAATGTCACTTTATGGTAACAAACAGCATTGTACTTGATCACATTGTTTCATCAAAAGAAATTGAGGTTGACAAATCTAAAATCGAGTTAATTGTAAACTTGCCAACACCAAAATCTATTAAAGATGTTAGATCATTCCTAGGGCATGCTGGTTTTTATAGAAGGTTCATCAAAGGTTTTAGTGTAATATCAAAACCCTTAAGTAACCTTATGTGATTTACTATGCAAGTAAAACTTTAAATAGTGCTCAAATGAATTATACCACAACTGAAAAAGAATTACTTGCAATAGTATTTACATATGAAAAATTCAAGTCTTATCTTATTGGCTCACCTGTTGTTGTTTTTAGTGATCATGTAGCATTGAAATATCTTCTTTTTAAGAAAGATTTTAAGTTTAGATTGGTGCATTGGATTTTGTTATTTTAAGAATTTGATATCACAATCAAAGATAAAAAAGACAATGAAAACTGACATCACATCAATCAATGACTACTTTCCTGATGAATCTTTACTTTTCATCTCTACAATGCTTTGGTTTACTAATATTGATGAGCACTTAAGATAAAAGAAAGTTCTTGAACAAAGTGAAGAACTTTTATTGGGATGACCCTTATTTATTTAAATATTGTCCTGATCAAATATTTTGAAGATGCATTCCTGACAATGAGGTAAGTAGTGTCATTAAATTTTATCATTTTAAGGCATGTGAGGCTCATTTCTCATCAAGAAAGACAACTACAAAAATATTACAAAGTGGATTTTATTGGTCCACCATGTTCAAGGACTCACGTGCATTCTACAAGATTTGTGAGAATTGTCAAAAGTTAGGATCTATTTCAAAACATCATATGATGCCTTTAAATCCTATTATTATCATTGAGATCTTTGACTGCTGGCTTATAGATTTCATGGGTTCATTTCCTCCATCATTTGGTTTTTTATACATATTAGTTGTAGTAGATTATATTTCAAAATGGATAGAGGCAATTCCAAGTCGAAACAATGATCACAAAATAGTGATAAAGTTTTTGAAAGAAAATATTTTGAGTCGATTTGGAATCCCTTGAGCCATAATAAGTAATGGTGGAACACATTTCTACAACAAGCCATTTGAGTCTTTAATGAAGAAATATGAAATCACATACAAAGTTGTCACCCTTTATCACCCTCAAACAAGTGGACAAGTAGAGCTTGCTAATAAGAAAATCAAACACTTTTAAGAAAAAACAAATAAAGCCTAATATGAAAAATTGGTCTTTAAGACTTTATGATGCACTTTGGGCTTATCAAACTACTTATAAAACATCATTAAACATGTCACCTTATAGACTAGTCTATGGAAAACCTTATCACTTGTATGTGGAACTTGAACATAAAGCTTATTGGGTTATTAAAGCTTTCAATTCAAATCTTGATAATGCCAGTCAACAGCAAAAATTATAAACAAATGAGCTTGAGGAAATAAGAAATGATGCATATGAAAATTTAAAAATTCATAAAACAAGAATCAAAGAGTTTCATGACAAGAATATTCAAAGAAAAACATTCAATGTTGGTCAAAAAATCTTGCTTTATAATTCTTGACTGCATTTATTTCTTGAAAAACTAATATCAAAATGGAGCGGTCCTTTTTTGTGAAACATGTGTATCTATATGAGGCCTGTGATATCGAGAATCCAAATAATGATAATGTTTTCAAGGTAAATGGGCATCGTTTAAAAGTTTACTTTGATAATTTTCCAGATGAAAATCACTCTATTAAATTGGGTGATCCTGTATATAAAGATTGATTTTTTTTTCATATTGTTTTTGTGTTTCTTTTTGAGTGATTTTGCTAGTTTCTCTCACCCCCGTCAAATGGCAGACAACGATACTTCATGACTTAAGTTGGTTCTTTTAATTTCCCATAATAACTAATATTTATGTATATATTTGTGCAATTCTTTGAATCTTTTTCTAATTTTCATTTGAAAATGGATACTAATCTTGAAAAATTGAAAAAGTATTTTCTCACTCTACCTCAGAATACGATTACAAAAATTTATCATGCTAAATGTGCAAGATTGAGGTTGTTAATGAATCATGGAATTCCTAAAGATATTCACTAGTTAATTGAAGCAAAGGTTCGATTATCAGGTGAGTCCTCAAATTTCTTCATTTCACACATGTTTGGAACAGGTAAAAAAACACTTTTGTAAAGAAACGTCATGTAAAACAACTAAAAATCTGTCATCGATGTGCCAGATGGACTTGTAATGCACAATGTCATTCTTTAGGAATAGTATCTATAAACTGTGAAGATAAAATACAATTCAATAAGGATAGTCTAAGGAATCTTTAGATAATCTTCTATTAACTCTTGAGACGCATCCTAGTGGAGATGTGCATCGTACAATTCATGATTTATGGCCCCATTTTCATAAAGAACATAATGGAAGAAAGAAAAATGGATAAACAAAATAAGAACA
>SRLM01001635.1:0-131123 GCA_015708895.1 Populus ilicifolia | reverse complement strand
AAACCATGATAAAAATGCACTTTTGAGTACTAATCAGACTCCTTATTTAAGCCACTCTTAATGAACTGTATTTTATCTTCACGATTTACATACTAGTCCTAAAAAATGACTTTTTGCATTATAAGTCCATCTATCATGTCTGTGATAGATAGTCGTTTTGCACGATGTTTCTTTGCAAAAGTGCTTTTACCTGTTTTAGGCATGCATGAAATGAAAGAATTGGAGGACTCACCTAATAATTAGACCTTTGCGTCAATTAGCTAGAAAATATCTTCAGGAATTTTATGGTTTATTAATAATCTCAATCTTGCACATCTAGCATGGTAATTTTTTGTAATTGCATTTTGAGGCAGAGCATGAAAATACTTTTTCAATTTTTTAAGAGTGGTGTCTATTTTCAATTGAGAAAAGAAGTAAAGAAGGAAGAAAGAGCAAAGAATTGAACAAATATATATCAATTATTATGGGAAACTGGAAGAACCAATTGAAGTTACGGAGTACCATTATCCGCTATTTAACCGGGTTGGAAAAAAAAAACTAGTAAAACAAAGGTCACACCAAAAGGAAACATAAAATCAATATGAGAAAAAAATATCAATTATTATACAAAGGATCACCTAATTCAATAGAATCATTTTCAATTGAAAACTCTCCAAAGAAAGCTTTCAAACAATGTCCATTTACCTTGAAAACATTATCATTCTTTGGATTCTCAATATCACAGGCCACATATAGATACACATGTTTCACAATAAAAGAACTGATCCATCTTGATCTTAGTTTTCTAGGAAATAAATGGAGTTAAGAATACTTTGCTTGTTAAATGACTAATCTAGATTTATGTTATATAACACTTGGTACAACAAATACTTGGCACTCTCATAGCCCATACTATATGGTATAACTGACACCTGAGCTATGAAAGAAACTTGATTTATTCTTAACATAAGTTATAATCATGAATGCCTAACGCAATTTACAAGTATTAACATTAATTAAATGAGATAACTAATGTGATCATGTTAAAAATTTATAATCTGATTAGAACCTCCTTTGTGTGTGGTTTCCAATTGAATAATAAGAGTTTATACTATACTTGTTTAACATACCATTAGTGGAACCTCTAACCTTGACATTTATTATTATCATTGTTTAATCCTTACATTAATATTTCATCTCAAAGTTTTCATTTGCTTCTTCACCTTCTCCTTCTTTTTCTTTACTACTAATACTACTACTACTACTATTACTACTACTACTATTGTTGTTGTTGTTATTGTATTATTGTCATCTATAATTTATATAATTAACCTTCCTATAGTTCGATCCCGGTCTTACCGAGTTATTTGTTACTTCGACACTCCTACACTTGGGAGAAAACATCAATCTTTTAGTCGTGTCAAGTTTTTGGCACTGTTGCTAGGGAGATAAGTTCTTGTACATATTATAGTATTTATTTTATTTTCTCTTTTCACTTTTCTTGTATATAACTTTGTTTCTTTTCTTTTATTTCTTCTTTTTTTGTTTTCTTTTTATTTTATTTCATTCCTACACATACATGAGAGTGTGGTCATGTACATCAAATGGTAGACTTTATAGGGTATTCTTCTCATTTTCAGAAAATATGGCCGAACAAGTGTACTATCATGCATAGTTTTTCCTTTTAATGCATCTCATTTTAATTTTAAACCAGAAATTATTCAACTTGTACTATCCTTTCATGGCTTTGATTTAGAAAATCCATACTTGCATTTAAAGGGATTTGAAGAGGTCTTTAACACCTATAATTACTCAAATTGTAGCATAAACACCATCAGATTAAAACTTTTTCCTTTTTCATTAAAAGATAAAGCTAAAACATGGCTATAAAATTTAAGACCATGATCCATTCATGTTTGAGATGAAATGTAACGGTAGTTTTTAAAGAAGTTTTTCTCATTTCATAAAACAAACTCTTTCAAAAGATAAATCACCACTTTCACTCAAAAACCAAGAGAAATATTTTACCAATGTTGGGATATGTATCGAGACTTGCTTAATACTTGCCCTCATCATGGTTTTGAAATATGAAGATTGGTTTCATATTTTTATGAAGAGCTAACACCTAGAGATAGGCAAATAGTTGAGTTGATGTGTAATTGAGTTTTTGAAGATAAAGAACCTAATGAAGCAATAGAGTACTTAGACTTGTTAGCTGAAAATGCTCAAAATTGAGACACTGCGGGTACTTACAAAGCACTGAGTAAAACTCAATCTCATACATGTAGTAGAGGTATGAACAACCTTAGAGAAGATCATGACTTTCAAGCCAAGTTTGAATCTTTAGTTAGAAAAGTCGAGGCACTAGAATTGAAAAAGAGTGGTTAATTAAAATATATTGAAAATATTATATGACAAATATGTGAATCAAATGAACACTCAACCAATAACTGTCCAACCTTGCCTTTTTTTAAGGAATGTATCCACGAACAAGCTCATGCTTTAAATAGTTTTTAAAGAGCTAACCACAACCCATACTCACAAACATACAATCTTAGTTGGAGAAATCACCCAAATTTCAGTCGGAAGAGTGATCATAACAATGTACAAACTTCACAACCACCATTTTAAGCACACCATAATTTTCAAAATTCTTATGGATATGCATCTCCTTATGCTCCACCTCCTAAATGAAATCTTAAGAAAACATTACATGCATTCATTGAAAAGAAAAAGACAATCATACTCAACATGCTTAAAAGATGATAGATTGTAAAGATACTCTTGTAAAATTAACATCTGCTCTCAGTTTCTAAGAGAAAGGTAAGTTTTCATCTCAACTACAATAAAATCTTAAGGGGCAATACAATGCAAATGCATGTAGTTCCAGAAGCCAACACATGGATCAAGTCAAATATGTCACTACTTTTCATAGTGGTAAGGTTATTAAAAAACCCACTCTTGAAACTTGTGAGAAAGATAATACGTCAATCTCTAAGGGTAAGAAAAAGGTTGAATCTAAAATTTACAAAGAAAAGACTGATTCCCCGCCAGCACTTCTATTTCCTCATGTCATGGCCAAACAAAGAAAAGTCAATCATAACTCTGAAATCTTTAAAACTTTCAAACAGGTAAGAATCAATATACCTTTGTTGGATACTATTAAACAGATTCCTTCCTATGCTAAATTTTTTAAAGATCTATGCATGGTGAAAAGAAAATTGAATGTAGGAATTGATTAATTGTAGGAATGGACTAATGAAGCTATCATTTGGAAACATGATATTGGAGATAAATATTTTTAACATTTGCAAGCAACTTAGAGTTGATAATGATTTACAGGAAGTGGATTTTACTAAAAAATTAATTCATGATCAATTTCAAATCACTTATAGTAAAATTAAGATTGATGAATCTGATGATTTGTAAATGTTTATTTTTAGGAAGAATCAAAGACAAGTAATTAGAGACCACAAATTAAGAAATTGCCACCACGATTAATTAAGTCCAAACCTTCAAGTGTTCAACCACCCAAACCTGATGTGAAGCTTTTGCCATTCAATCTTAAATACTCATTTTTGGAAGAAAATAAAACCTTTCCAGAAATAATCTCTTCCAAACTTGATGCACATGAAGAAGGTAACTTATTACAAACTCTAAAAATGCATAAAAATATATTAGGATGGACTATAGTTGATATAAAAAGAATTAGTCCTTGGATTTGTATATAGAATTTATTTGGAGAAAAATGTTAAACCCTCTAGGGAAATGTAATGAAGGCTCAATCCTAATATGAAAGTAGTGAACAAATAAAGTCATTAAGCTTCTAGATAATGGAATCATTTATCCTATTTCTAACAGCAAATGGGTAAGTCCTACCCAAGTTGTACCCAAGAAGTCTGGAGTCATTGTGATAACAAATGAGAACAATGAGTTAATTCCCACTAGAATTGTTACTGGTTGGCATATATGCATTTACTATAGAAAACTTTATTCAATAACTAGAAAAGATCATTTTTCTTTACCCTTCATGGATCAAATCCTTGAAAAAGTTGTTGGTCATGAATTTTATTGTTTTCTAGATGGCTATTTAGGTCACAATAAAATTGAAATTGCATTGGAAAATCAAGAGAAGACTACTTTTACATGTCTATTTGGTACTTTTGCATAGCGAAGGATGCCTTTTGGATTATGTAAGGCATTAACCACGTTTTAAAGATGCATGCTCAGTATATTTAATGATATGGTTGAACATTTTCTTGAGATTTTTATGGATGATTTTTCTGCTTTTGGTGATTTATTTGATGGTTGTTTAACTAACTTAGAAAAGGTTTTGCGTAGATGTGAAGAGAAGAATCTTGTACTGAATTGGGGAAAATGTCACTTTGTGGTAAGAAATAGCATTATACTTAGTCACATTGTTTCATCAAAAGAAATTGAGGTTAGCAAATCTAAAATCGAGTTAATTGCTAACTTGTCAACACCAAAATCTATTAAAGATATTAGATCATTCTCAGGACATGTTGGTTTTTATAGAAGGTTCATCAAAGATTTTAGTGTAATATCTAAGCCCTTAAGTAACCTTCTAACAAAGGATAATATTTTTTAATAGACTGAACATTGTGAAGAAGCCTTTGTTAAACTTAAAAACTTACTTACTTCTACTCTTATTATTCAACCTCCTGATTGGTCATTACCTTTTGAAATGATATGTGATGCTAGTGATTTTATCGTAGGTGCTGTTTTGGGATAAAAAAAAAGATAAGAAACCTTATATGATTTATTATACAAGTAAACTTTAAATAGTGCTCAAATGAATTACACCACCACTGAAAAAGAATTACTTGCAGTAGTATTTGCATGTGAAAAATTCAGGTCTTATTTTGTTGGCTCACCTGTTGTTGTTTTTAGTGATCATGTAGCATTGAAATATCTTCTTTCTAAGAAAGATTATAAGGCTAGATTGGTGCGGTGGATTTTGTTACTTTAAAAATATTGTTATAGATCATTTGTCAAGATTGACAACAGATTCAAAAATTGACATCACACCAATCAATGACTACTTTCTAGATGAATCTTTACTTTCTATCTCTATAATGTCTTTGTTTGCTAATATTGTCAATTGAAATATCAAAGATAGAAGAAAGTTCTTGAACGAAGTGAAGAACTTTTATTGGGATGACCCATATTTATTCCAATATTATCCTAATCAAATATTTTAAAGATACATCCCCGATAATGAGGTAAATAGTATCATTAAATTTTGTTATTCTGAGGCATATGAGGGTCATTTCTCATCAAGAAAGGCAACTACAAAAATCTTATAAAGTGGATTTTACTGGCCCACTATGTTCAAGGACTCATAGATTTGACATACAATGTCTTGAACAGATTTTAGTTGACCATTCTTTTTTAATTCTAGTGCATCAACTTTTCTGGCTAAAGATGCAAATTTAGCTTGGACGTCATGATCTTCCCTAAGATTGTATATACCTTCATTAAATGTATAAGGTTGAGTCTTATCTAGAGCCTTATAAGTACTTTTGGTGTCCTAATTTTAAGCATTTTCAGCTAGCAAGTCTAGGTACTTCATTGCTTCATTAGGGTTTTTATTTCGAAAGTTCCATTGCACATCAATTCCACCATTTATCTATCTTTAGGTATTAATCCTTCATAAAAATATGAAACCAATCTCCATATTTCAAAACCATGATGTGAGCAAGTATTCAGCAAGTCTTAATACCTATCTCAACAATGGTAAAATGTTTCTCCTAGTTTTTGAGTGAAGGTGGTGATTTATCTTTTGAAAGAGTTTATTTCATGAGATGAAAAAAACTTCTTTAAATATTGTTGTTGTATTTCATCCTAGCCATGAATGGATCTTAAACTAAGATTTTATAGCCATGTTTTTGCTTTATCTTTTAATGAAAAAGAAAAAAGGTTTAATCTGATGGTGTTCATGCTACAATTTAAGTCATTATAGGTGTTACAAACTTCTTCAAATTCTCTCAAATGCAAGTATGAATTTTCTAGATCTAAGCCATGAAAAGAAGGTAGAAGTTGAATAATGTCTAACTTAAAATTAAAATGAAATTCATCAGGAGGAAAAATTATACATGAAGGTGCACGTGTTCTTGTAGGATACATATAGTCTTTAAGTGTTCTAACTCGGTTATTCTTATTATTTTCATTATGAAGTGACTGGTTATCTACTTCGGCCATTTTCTTTGAAAATGATGAAGATACCTTGCAAAGTCTACTACTTAATATACGTGACCAAAGTCTCATGCACGTGTAGGAAGAAAATAAAAGAAGAAGGAAACAAAACAAAAAAAAACAAAAGTTAGATAAAAAATTGAAAAGTGAAAATAAAATAAAAATATAATTTATATAAGCATTTACCTCCTTGACAACATCGCCAAAAACTTGACATGATTAAAGAGTTGATGTCTTATTCTAAGTGCAAGAGTGTCAAAATAATAAATAACCCGGTAAGACCTAGGTCAGACTAAAGAGAAGTTAACTATATAAATTAATAATAATAATAATAATAATAAGGACAATAACAATAACAATGATGATGGTGGTGAAGATGAGTTAAAAAGAAATTTGATATGTAACATTAATGTGAAAATTATACAATGATAAAAACAAATATCATGGTTAGAGGATACACTAATAGTATTAGAGATAATTAACACGACCAAAAGATTGATGTCTTCTTCCAAGTGTAGGAGTGTCGAAGTAATAAATAACCCAACAAGACTTGGGTCAAACTATAGAAAGATTAATTGTACAAATTATAAATAACAATAGTAATAATACTAATAACACTACTAATAATAGTAAGAGTAATAATACTAGTAATAATATTAATAATAATAAAACAGTAGTAGTAGTATAAAAGAAGAAGTTGATGAGAATTTTGAGATGAAAGATCAATGTAATGATTAAACAATGATAACAACAAATATCAAAGTTAGAGGATCTACTAATAGTATGTCAAATAAGTATAGTATAAACTCTTATTATTCAATTAGAAACCATACAAAGAAAGTTCCAATCAGATTATAAATTGTTAACATGATTACATTAGTTATCTTATTCGATTAATGTTAATACTTATAAATCTTGTAAGACATTCATGATTATAACTTATGTTAACAACAAATCAAGTTCCTTTCATAGCTCAGGTGTTGGTTATACCATACAGTATGGGCTATAATAATGCCAAGCATTTGTTGTACCAAGTGTTGTACAACATAAATCTAAATTAGTCATTTAACAAACAAAGTACTAAAGAGTAAACAAGATAACAAATACAAAACATGTTAGTATCAAACATTTAAGTCCGTATTAAGTTTACACTGTATTTATTCTTACACCATTAGTATAATCTTTTCACCCAGACATAATAAACTTAACTAAACATAATAAAAGAAATAAAAATAAATAAACACAATAAGAATTTAAATAAGATAAAAGGTAACTAAGTTAAGGAAAGGAAATTGAAAGGTATAAAAAAGATATTAATAAAAATAAAACTTAAGCATTACAAAAATAAAAAGAGAGAGAGAAAAGCATAAATTTGATATGGAGACCAAGATGCCTAAATGCATGGCGAATACGTCCTTTCAGAGGCCAAAATTAAAAACTATTGATTTGATGACTAATTGATGAGTGGTAGTCAACTCTTCACTGATGACAATCCTTATCTTTTCTTGTCTGCCCAAAACCTTATTGATAATGTCAGAATTGGAACCACTTGAAACATGAAACTTGTCGAAAATTGTCTCATCCTTCTAGAAAAAAAAATAAAGGTCATGTGAACTTTTAGAACTTCAGATATCTGAACAATGCTCTAGCAAGAGGACAAATTCAAACTTCTTTATTGTTGCTACAATTTAGACTAGAAAATAGCTTTTTTAAATCTTGGGCTCTATATGAAAGTTGTAGGCCTATGTCATACCTTTCCATCCATATAAAGTAGACTTAAATCTGAAATCTACAACTCCAGATATGACCTAATTACCGAATAGTGTTTTGGTTTGGACTACACCAACATCTCTTCTCTAACTTTGGTCATCTCTTTGTCCTTTCAATTTTAGTTCTTAAACTCATCAATCAATCCTTTCATTTATGTGATAGACTTGCATTTAAAATAAACATTTACCATAAATTAAAGGTATCTTATATTGTTAGATATGTTATTATAAAACATACTTTAGTTAAGGAGTTATTGATACTTCAAGTGCAAAATGATGATATAAAACCTTGATAAAAATACATTTGTAAGTACTAATTACACACCCCAATCAGTTATTACTAGTCCCTAGTAATAAAAGCGTTAAAATAAAAAACCATTTTCTAATTCCACAAAGCAAGGTATTCATCATTCAACTTCTATGAATCTATCCGGATAAATAAACTCTCATTAAATTTATATATCCACTCAATACCTCTTAAACAAGATATTAATAAACTTTTTTTTATGCTCAATATATTAAGACATAGTTATAAGGCATTACTTGAAAGAAAATAATTTTTTTCTTCTAATGTTTAAAGTTAACTTCCTTGGATTGAGATTTTTGTCCTTCTTTTCTTTTATTTTTTTAATATAACTTTAAACACAATGCATCTTTAGCCCATGTAAAGAGTTTTCCATTAATGACTCCCAGACCAATTAGTCTTAGGGCATTAAGTGTTGAGACACCCCTACGAGCTTGGTAACTCGGGTTATAGATACTAATACGTAAATAGTGCAATATTTGATTTCCTTAAGTTTTTATTCTCAACCCATGTAACAAGTGTTAGGTCAACAGCTCCCAGGTTAGTTAATTTTAGGGTATTAGGTGTTAAAGCACCCCTTCAGGCTTAATTGTTTAGGTTAAGGAGGCTACGAACCAAACTTATTGATACGACTAAAAGATTGATGTCTTCTCCTAAGTGTAGAAGTGTTGAAATAATAAATAACCCGGCAAGACTAGAGTCGAACCACAGGAAGGTTAATTGTATAAATTATAAATAACAATAATACAATAATAACAATAACAATAACAATAGTAACAATAATTACAATAATAATAAAAATAATAGTATAGTAGTAGTAGTAGTAGTAGTAGTAGTAGTAATACAACAACTACTACTACTAATTATTATTATTATTATTATTATTATAAAGAAGAAAAAATGGTTGAGAACTTTGAGATGAAATATTAATGTAAGGATTAAATAATGATAATACTAAATGTCAAAGTTAGAGATTTCACTAATGGTATGTCAAATAAGTATACTATAAACTCTTATTACTCAATTGAAAACCACACATAAAGGAGCTTCCAATCACATTATAAATTATTAATATGATTATATTAGTCATCTTATTTGATTAATGCTAATACTTATAAATCTCGTCAAGCATTCATGATTATATCTTATGTTAACAACAAATCAAGTAACTTTTAGAGTTCAGGTGTTGGTTCTACCATACAGTATAGGCTATGACAGTGCTAAGCATTTGTTGTATCAAGTGTTTTACAACATAAATTTAGATTAGTCATTTTACAAGTAAAGTATTAAAGAGTGAACAAGATAACAAATACAAAACATGTTAGTGTCAAACATTAAAGTCCATATTAAGTTTACACTATACTTATTCTTACACCATTAATGTAACATTTTCACCTTGACATAATAAACTTAGCTAAACATAATGAAAGAAAGAAAAATAAATAAATAAATAAAATAAGAACATAAATAAGATAAAATTAAAACTTGATATTAATGAAAGCAAAACATAAACATTATAAAAATACAAAGAGAGAAAGCAAAAGCATGATCTTGATATCGAGAACAAGATGCCTAAATGAGTGGAAAATACCTCTTTTTATAGGACAAAATTGGAAACTATTGATTTGATGACTAATTAATGAGTGGGTGATCAATCTTGACTTGGTGACAATTCTTATCTTCTCTTATTTGCCCAAAACCTCATTGATAATATGAATTGGAACCACTTGAAAATATGAAAGTTGTAGGATATTGTCTCAGCTTTTTAGGGTAAAACATTTTGGACTTCCAAAACTCTAGATATGGTTCAAACATTGAACAGTGCTCGGGCTGGAGGATAGATGCATACTTCTTTGTTGTTGCTATAATTTGAACTTGAAAATGGCTTTTTTAAATCTTGGGCTCCATATAAAAGTTGTAGGCCTATGTTTTACCTTTTTATTTGTATAAAGTAGACCTAAATCTGAGATCTACAACTCCGAGTATGACCTAATTACCGAACAATATTTTGAATTAGACTATACCGGCATATCTTTTCTAAGTTTAGCCATCTCTTTGTCCTTTCAATTTCAGTTATTGAATTCATCAACCAATCCTTTCATTTCTGTGATAGGCTTGCATTTAAAATGAACATTTATCATAAATTAAAGGTATCTTATATTATTAGATATGTTATTATAAAACATGTTTTAGTTAAGGAGTTATTGATTCTTCAAGTGTAAAATGATGATATAAAACCTTAATAAAAATTCACTTTTAAGTACTAATCATTATCTACATATTTATTATCATTATTTTTTTTATTTTTTTATGCAAATTATATACCATCTTTTTTCCTTAGATATTACCTATAACGAAAGAACATAAATAATGTAATAATCCAATGTGCAACTCACAATCATATGTTAAAGTGTCTGTATGAAAATAAAAGTTTAAGAATACATGTTAAATGAGTATATGAGCAGATTTAAGTGATAATAATGCGAGAGTTTGTAAACCTGAATATTTCAAGAAGTATTATAATAGTCATTGTTAAGAATAGTAACTAAGGTGCGTCTCAAGAGTCACTTTAACAAAAGATTTCCTTTACTCTGTCATTCTAGTAACAATAATTTTGCATATATTTTATGAAATGGAAAACACAGTTAGTTTTTTTGGTCAGCTACTACCCCATCACGCCAACCAAAATGTGACATTGTCCTCAATGTCTTAAAGTAGAAAGATAAAGTATAGAAGACATCACCTGAAATAACAAACACTAACAAACATGAAACACATTAAAACAAATATAAGAAATAATAAAACACAATAATAAAATCAAAAGACATAAAGATTCACAAATGAAGACTCAAATCTAATCTAAGCTTTTTACGACTTAACTTAGGTGACCAATTTATATGACTCATGAGGGATCAATTACAGGAATGAAATATTATAGTTGGTCCATCAATTGTTCAACGATAGCAGCAGAGATTATGATTTGTCATGTAGAAGATGTTAGAAATTCTTGTTCCACAACATGATCAAGAAACAACAACAATTTATCATAATAATCATTACTATTTAACAGACCTATAAGTTTATGGTGAATGTGCAGTTAGGCCTAAAAAAAGATATAAACGATCTCTTCCAATTTACCCAAACCACTTGGTAGGGCAATAAAGACATCAACATAGTTAAATATTGCATTCATTCGAGCAAACATTGGGGACACCTGTAGTTCCTCTCTAACTATTTTTTCAATGATGTCCCCCTTATGCTAGAGCTTTGGGGATGACGCCTAAAACTTGACTACTTCCTAAAAATACAGCTATTGACACACCTCTCATTAACTCAAGGCTATCTTCTTTATACACTAAATGAATCTTTCTCTCAGCTAGCACTTGACCAAGATAATTTGCAACTTATAAAAACTCCTTTTCTTTTCTGGGATTATATCCACCAAAAACACAAACATTCTTTATATGATGACTTGAGGAACTTGTCATTTCTACACACTTTTAAATTTGTTGAATATATGGGTTGAGTAGAAATGAAAGGAGGGAAGAGAGGATTTTATAGATGAGAAATTAAAAAGGCAATCATACCACCTATATGTAGGTCAGTTGGAGTCTCACACACATATTTTCTCTCTTTTTATTTATTTATTTAAAAAACCATATGTATGTATAGATGGTTGTGATTGTGGATCGCATCTTTCTTTGGTTTTATGTTTAAGAACAAACATTTAAAGATTCTTAAGAAAAAGAAGTTAATGAGAACTTTGAAATAGAAGATCAACATAAGGATTAAATAATGATAACAATAAATGTCAAGGTTAGAGGATCCACTAATGGTATGTCAAACAAGTATAGTATAAACTCTTATTACTCAATTGAAAACCACACACAAAGGAGGTTTCAATCACATTATAAATTGTTAACATGATTCTATTAGTCATCTTATTCGATTAATGTTAATACTTTTAAATCTCGTCAGGCATTCATGATTATAACTTATGTTAACAACAAATCAAGTTTTTTTCATAGCTCAGGTGTTTGTTATATCATACAGTATGGGCTATGAAAATGCCAAGCATTTGTTGTACCAAGTATTATACAACATAAATCTAGATTAGTCATTTAACAAGCAAAGTATTAAAGAGTGAACAAGATAACAAATACAAAACATGTTAGTATCAAACATTAAAGTTCATATTGAGTTTATATTATATTTATTCTTACACCACTAATGTAACATTTTCACCTTGATATAATAAACTCAGTTAAACATAATGAAAGAGAGAAAAATAAATAAATAAAATAAAAATATAAATAAGATAAAAGTTAACTAAGTAAAGGAAAGGAAATGAAAGGCATAGACTTGATATTAATTAAAGTGAACCATAAGTAATACAAAAAATACAAAAAGAGAAAATAAAAGCGTGATCTTGATGTGGAGCCCAAAATGCCTAAATGCATGGCAAATGCCTCCTTTTATAGGCTAAAATTTAAAACTATTAATTTGATAACTAATTGATGAGTAGGTGGCTAACTCTTGACGTGGTGACAATCCTTATCTTCTCTTATTAGCCCAAAACGTCATTGACAACATCAAAATTAGAACCACTTGAAACATGAAAGTTGTAGGAAATTGTCTTAGCTTTCCAAGAAAAAAAATAGAGGTCATTTGAACATCTAGAACATTAGATATGGGCCAAATATTGAATAGTTTACGGGCAGTAGGATAGATTCAGACTTCTTTGTTGTTGCTACAATTTGGACTTGAAAATAGCCTTTTTATATCTTGGACTCTATATGAAAGTTGTAGGCTTATGTCTTACCTTTCCATCCATATAAACTTGACCTAAATTTGAGATCTATATCTCCCGATATGACCTAATTACCGAATAGTGTTCTGGTTTGGACTACACCAACATCTCCTTTCTAATTTTGACCATCTCTTTGTCTTTTCAATTTCAATTCTTAAACTCATCAATCAATTCTTTCATTTATATGATAGAACTATATTTAAAATGAATATTTACCATAAATTAAAGGTATCTTATTTTATTAGATATGTTATTATAAAACATGTTTTAGTTAAGGAGTTATTGATGTCTCAAGTGCAAAATGATGATATAAAATCTTAATAAAAATGCACTTTTTAAGTACTAATCATATGGTGAATTTGTGATTCATTGGCGGAGTTGAGTTATCTACAACAAAATTATGATTCACTCTCGAAACTAAACTATCTGCAATGAATTAGCTATCGCTTCAGAATTGTGTTTTGAGGTGAATTTAAGATTTGCTGTCAAAGTTGTATTGTTGATGGTGAATTTGTAATTCACTACCATAGTTATATTATCAGTAGTGAAATTGTGATTTATTGTCAAAACTGAGTTTTTCCTAATGAATTAGCATTCGTTGCTGAATTTTGTGTCATGTAGCAAATTTATGATTCGTTGTTGAAGTTGTATTGTCTAGAGCAAAATTGTGATTCATTACTAAAACTGAGCTGTCTGCACCAAAATTATAATTCGTTACCAAACTGAGTTGTTTATAGCAAATTTGCATTTGCTGTAGAATTGTACGCTCTACAGCAAATTTGTGATTTGTAGTTCATTGTCAAAGTTGTATTATCTATAGTAAATTTGTGATTTGTTGCCAAAATTGAGTTATTTGCAATGCATTTGTGATTCGCAGCCAAATTATGTATTTTACAAAAAATCAGTGTTCGCTATCGAAGTTGTATGGCCTGTAGTGCATCAGCGTTTGCTATTGAAGTTGTATTATCTGCAGCACATTAGCGTTCGCTGTTAAAGTTGGGTAATTTGCTATGAAATTGAGATTGGCTACCGAAATTGAGTTGTTTGTGGCAAATTACCATTAACTGTTGAAAGTGCATTGGTTGCAATGAAGTAGCATTCGCTAATTAAATGGTGGTGCCTACAGCAAAACAGTTCTTGCTACCGAATTGTATAACCTATAACAAACCAATTTTCACTGGCAATTTCTACAATAGGTCTCCTAGGCAAAAATGACTCAAATGCTTGTAACAATTGTATCATATGATGGTGTAAAATGTGGAATACTTGAATATGAACCTATAGACTATTAAAATAAGTATGATGATGAAAGTAATTCAAAGATACAAATGTACTAATTTGTAATCATTGATGACTTAGTTATTGCAACCGAGATTGGACCATCATCAAGACAAAGACAACCACAGGTGGAGAAGGTAGGTGACTTTCACCTTCCTTTTTCATAACATTGAATTATGAAATACTTTATCATGAATGTTACTGTATTGTGTTAGTATAGATATCAAACTACCAAATGAGTAAATGTTGACAAATGATTGATTAGCTTCGACCAATGACATCCAAATGGATGGCCACAACAAAGGGTTAATTAGCTTTGGCTAATGGCACTCAAAGTGGATGGTCAAGGAAAGTGAATAGTTAACCTTGGCAAATGATGCCTAAAAGGATAGCTGAATTTAAGATTATTGTTGATTACAAGAATTGGTGCATTTATATGTAGTACAAGACATTCATGCCAAGTACATAAAAAGAACTACAAATGTCACACTTCAAACATAGGATAATATTAATGCTTTATTAAATTGTTAGACTACTTATTATTATTATTATTATTATTAAATAATTGTATTCTTATAAATGTTTTGCACTGCACAAGTACGTCACACCAACAAAGTGCCTAGGAAACCCAATACACAAGAACCTATTTTTGCATAGAATAATATACTTGCATTCTAAATCACAATATATTTTGTTTGAATCAATATACTTAACGTATAATTATTATTAGATCTTGTTCATTTAAATTCATGATGACTATTAATAGGATAGAAATGCAAACTCAAGTCTATTTATGTATATTTTTAATGTGAACTTCAAATCATGCAAACATAATAATGTGTTTATGTAAGATTCACTTTTAAATAAAATGTTGATTGTTGTTGGTGTATGGATTGTATATTAATGATGTGAGAGAACAAGTTCACCGATTATCAACATGATATGTGTCAAGTACATATAAAAAGAAAAATTTACTATTGTTTTGAGCTTGAAAAGTCAGGTTGTTGCAAATAGAGACTCGGGAAATATCATGTTTCCTTTGTTTTAGTTGATAATCTGAAGTCCCATCTTGAAATATCATTTTATTTCTTTCCTGACCATGTAGATATTATGGCATTAATAAATTAGGAGTGTTACTTTGCCATACATACTATCATAATGTGCATAACATGAAATAGCAGAGCTACCTCCTAAGAATATTAAATGGGATCCTGGGTTTAATCATAAAATTATGATTATGAAATTCAAGAGTCGTTACCTAGTATTTTGGTCACTAGAAAACTTAATGGTATGCAGGAGTCGAGGTAAGGGGACTAGTTATGTAAAAGGAAAATGTATCACCCCCAGTACGCCCTACCTAAGGTAAACTACATTATTGTCTGTTCTATGGTCCTATCTAAAGTTCAAGGCATATCTTCCTTCATGAGAAAGTATTTGTCTTATCGAGTTAAATTCTAATTATTCTAAGGCTCTAATTTTAGCATCACAATTATTGACTAGATACAACTAATTTCTAACATTTATTGCTACCAATTCATTTAAATTAATAACGTAAGTATGTATTATATTGTGAAGTTCATACCCTGTATATTAATTAAAAAAATAATTTTTTTTATAGGTTTTGTTTCTTAAATTTTGGTCAATCCTAATAGATAATCATAAACTAATTATAATATCCATTTTGTATTTTAAAACATGATAAAAATACAATTTGTTTTTTTAGAAAATATGCATAAAAATTTTAGAATTTGGTTGTATGTGTGAAAACAAAACATCTTTTTTATTAAAAAAATAAAGTTTATATTTGAAATTTTAAGATTTATATAGTGAAAAATAAGATATATTGATATCGAGTTTGTATCTTATAATGTAAGTCTACAATCTGATACTAGACAAAATTGTTAGGAAAATATGTGATGGACCCATAGATAATTTTAAAATGTTTTTTTAATAGCTATTATTTTTTATTATATATATTATTTATTTATTATTTTTTAAATGAGTGGGCTAGAATTGGCCTGAAATCCAGTTCCGACTCACCGCAACTGGGTTGGGCCAATTAATGGCTCAACAACCTTTTATCTCTTTTATCTAAAACCTTCCTTAACAAGTTTTTACAAATTGTTAGTCTTATTGTTATTATTACTTTTGGTTTTTTATTTTCACTGGGAAACAAGATAAATTTTGGAGAATAACTCAAGAAACAATTATGATAGTTTTCCTCTCCTTACAATATTTATGATAGAAATTAGCATAAGAGACTTTAGATGGTAATTTTATAAATAAATAAAAAGGAATGAGAGATAGTGAACTTACCAGATTAAGAAATGATTAATTCTTTAGAAATAAGGGCTCGAGGCGTTTAGTAAGTGATAACGATAGGGCTAGAAAACACATAACTTAGGTGATGAGAGTTTGATGATGCTCTCGAAAAGAAAATAGATAAAGCTAAAACTGAGGGCTCAAAGATACACTAAAAACAAAAGAGATAGGGCTAGAATACGCACTATTTTGAGTGATGAGGGCTCAAAGGTGTAGCTAAAATGATAAAGATATGGCTAAAAAACACACTATTTGGTATACAAGCTAGAAAACACACTAAAAAAAATAGGCCTAAACATTGTACTATCTAAAGATTAAGGGCTCAAAAGCGCAATGGATAAGATTGGAAAGTGTATTATCTAATATACAAAGGCTACTGATTAGTACTTAAAAATACATTTTTATCAAGGTTTTATATCATCATTTTGCACTTGAAGGATCAATAATTCCTTAACTAAAACATGTTTTATAATAATATATATAATAATATAAGATACCTTTAATTTGTGGTATATGTTCATTTTAAATGTAGGCCGATCATATAAATGAAAGGATTGATTAATGAATTTAAGAATTGAAATTGAAAGGATAAAGAGATGGCCAAACTTAGTAAAGAGATGTCGGTGAAATCCAAACCGAAATACTATTTGGTAATTGGGTTATATCTAGAGCTATAGATTTCAGATTTAGGTTTAATTTATATGGATGGAATGGTAAGACAGAGGCCTACAACTTTCATATGGAGCCCAAGATCTAAAAAGACCATTTTCAAGTCCAAATTGTTGCAACACTAAACAAGTCTAAATCTCTCCTCCAGCCTAAGCACTGTTTAGTATTTTGACCATATCTGGAGTTGTAGAGGTCGAAATGAGCTAAATCTTTTACATAAGAAAGCTAAGACAATTTCCTACAACGTTCATGTTTTCAAGTGGCTCTAATTTTACTATCTAAAAATTATACTATCTAAAGATTAAGGGCACAAAAGCGCAATGGATAAGATTGGAAAGTGTATTATCTGATATACAAAGGCTACTGATTAGTACTTAAAAGTGCATTTTTATCAAGGTTTTATATCATCATTTTGCACTTGAAGGATCAATAACTCCTTAACTAAAGCATGTTTTATAATAATATATCTAATAATATAAGATACCTTTAATTTATGGTAAATGTTCATTTTAAATGTAGGCCAACCATATAAATTAAAGCATTGATTGATGAATTTAAGAATTGAAATTGAAAGGATAAAGAGATGGCCAAACTTAGAAAAGAGATGTCGGTGCAATCCAAACCAAAATACTATTTGGTAATTGAGTTATATCTAGAGCTATAGATTTCAGATTTAGGTCTAATTTATATGGATGGAATGGTAAAACAGAGGCCTACAACTTTCATATGGAGCCCAAGATCTAAAAAACCATTTTTAAGTTCAAATTGTTGCAACAATAAAAAAGCACGAATTTGTCCTCTAGCCCAAGCAATATTTAGTATTTTAACCATATCTGAAGTTCTAAAGGTTTAAATGAGCTGAATATTTTACACAAAAAGTTAACCTTAAACATTAGAACAAAAATTTTATTTTCTTGTAAGAAAAGCTCCATAATTATGTGTTGATACATTGAGCATAAAAGAAAGGTTCATGAATATCTTATGCAGAGATATTGAGTAGGTCTATAAATTTAACGAGAGTTTGTTTATTTGGATAGATTAATGAAAGTTAAATGATGAATACCTTGCTTTGTGGAATTTGCAAATTATTTTTCTATTTTAACGCTTTGATTACTAAGGACTAATAATAAGCTAGTTAGGAGGTGTGATTAGCACTTAAAAGTGCATTTTTATCATGATTTTATATCATCATTTTGCACTTGAAGTATCAATAACTCCTTAACTAAAGCATGTTTTATAATAATATATCTAATAATATAAGATACCTTTAATTTGTGGTAAATGTTCATTTTAAATATAGGCCGATCATATAAATGAAAGGATTGATTGATGAATTTAAGAATTGAAATTGAAAGGATAAAGAGATGGCCAAAGTTACAAAAGAGATGTCGGTGCAATCCAAACCAAAACACTATTCGGTAATATGGAGCCCAAGATCTAAAAAGACCATTTTCAAGTCTAAATTGTTGCAACAATAAAGAAGTCTAAATCTGTCCTCCAGCCCGAGCACTGTTTAGTATTTTGGCCATATCTGGAGTTTTAGAGGTCGAAATGAGCTGAATCTTTTACATAAGAAAGCTGAGACAATTTCCTACAACGTTCATGTTTTCAAGTGGCTCTAATTTTGATGTTATCAATGATGTATTGGGCAAACAAGAGTAGAAAGGATTGTTACCAAGTCAAGAGTTGGTCACCAACTCATTAATTAGTCATCAAATCAATAATTTTTAATTTTGGCCTATAAAAGGAGGCATTTGCCATGCATTTAGGCATCTTGGTGTCTAGATCAAGATCATGCTCTTGCTTTCTCTATTGTATTTTTTTGTATTGCTTACGCTTTGCTTTCATTAATATCAAGTTTATGCCTTTCATTTCCTTTCCTTTACTTAGTTAACTTTTATCTTATTTATGCTCTTATTTTGTTTATTTATTTTTCTTTCTTTCATTATGTCTAGCTAAGTTTATTACGTCAAGGTGAAAAGGTTACACTAATGGTGTAAGAATAAGTATATTATAAACTTAATATGGACTTTAATGTTTGATACTAACATGTTTTATATTTGTTATCTTGTTCACTCTTTAATACTTGTTAAATGATAAATCTTAATTTATGTTGTATAACACTTGGTACAACAAATGCATGGCACTTTCATAGTCCATACTGTATGGTATAACCGACACTTGAGCTATGAAAGGAACTTGATTTGTTGTTAACATAAGTTATAATCATGAATGCTTGATGAAATTTACAAGTATTAGCATTAATTGAATAAGATGACTAATGTAATCATGTTAACAATCAATAATCTGATTGGAACCTCTTTTATGTGTGGTTTCCAATTGAATAATAAGAGTTTATACTATACTTGTTTGATATACCATTAATGGTCCTCTAACCTTGACATTGTTTGTTATCATTATTTAATCCTTACATTCATTTTCCATCAAAAAGTTCTCATCAACTGTTCTTCTTCTTTATTTTTTTTTATTATTATTATTACTACTACTACTACTAGTGATGAGGGCTAAAATGCATACTATCTTAAGTGATGAGGGCTCAATGCACACAAAAAAGGAGATATGGTTGGAAAATACATTATCTAGAAGATGAGGGCTTAAAGGCATACTTAAAAGGAAAGAGATATAGGGTTAGAAAATACACTATCTGAGTGATAAAGGCTCAAAGCTACACTTGAAAGGAAAAAAATATGGCCTGAAAGCGCACTAACTGAGAGACAAAGGCTCAAAAACCCATTCAAAAGGAAGAAGATAAGGCTTAAAGGTGCATTTTCTAAGAGGTAAAGGCTTAAAGGTGCACTCAAAAGGAAGAAGATATAGCATAAATACACATTATCTAAGAGATGAGAGCTCAAAGGCACTTGAATAGAAGAAAATAGGGCTTGAAGGCATACCATCTAAGATATGAGGGCTTAAAAACACCTTCGAAAAGGGAAGAGATAAGGCTAGAAAGCATATTATCTAAGTGATGACATCCTAAAGGTGTACTCAAAGGAAGAGATGAGGCTAGAAGGCATAATATCTAGGAGATGAAAGCTTAAAGGTGCACTTATAAAGAGAAGAGATGATGTTAGAAAACACAATATCTAAGTGATGTTAGAAAACACAATTAAAATAGGGTTGAAAAGCACACTACTGGGATATAAGGACTCAAAAACATGCTAAAAAAAGATAGGGTTAGGAAACACATTACCTAAGTGATGAGAGCTCAAAGGTGCACTCGAGGGGAAAAAAAATAAGAAAGCAAACTATTTAAGGTATGAGGGCTTAAAGGTGTGTTAAAAAAGAGATAGGGTTGGAAAATGCGTTATCTAAGTGATAAGGGCTTAAGTGCTCACTCGAAATGAGGCAATGTTAAAAAATGTACTACCTAGAAGATAAGGGCTTAAAAGTACACTCAAAAGAAAAGAGATAGGGCTAAAAAATGCATTATCTGGTACATAAAAGTTATAAAGTACACTTTGAAGCATAGAATTATAAGGAAACTTACTTATGATGTAAGAATTCACTCTTTTATCTCTGAATCAATTACTTCAATGCTACTTCAATTACTAAAACTAAAGTAATATTCCATAGTACGAACATCTTTGTGAATCCTGTCAAGTTAATGTAGAGAATCCAAGATGGAAAAGGAGAACTATTTTCTTTCAATAATAAAAAACTTAAATTTTCATATGGGTTATGTCCCTAGATATATAGGTAGAGAAAGCAATTATTTCTTTTAGTAACTTCTCTAAATACTTGGGCTAGACCCATCCCTCATGGGAGGACTAGGCTTAACCTAATAATCAACATCTCTTACTCGCCCATAAAAGACTGAATCTTAACCCAATAATCAACATCTCTTAATCGCCCATAAATGACTGAATCTATCTAATACATTATATTTTAAACATGCACACAAAAACTTCATACTTGACGAATGAACCATGTGACCTGAAGCATATAATGAAAAGAGTTGTAATATATAAACCTAATACAGGTCATATAGGAGACATCAACCTTATAATTAATTATTCCATAAATTATAGTAATATATCTCAAGTATTTTTAGTTACATATGACTGAATATAATTCAATCCCTCAAGAATTTCATACTCAATCCATCTTTATAATTACAAGTATTTTAAATAATATCAAGTTTACTCAAGTGATATGATCTCAGTTAGTGAATACAAGTAACTGATATAGAACTAAAATTATTTTTTCTTTTCCACTCACATCAATCATATCTAAGTTAACTCTCTTTTCTAAAAGTATTCATTAAGTCGAATCATTCCATAACCATAGAAAATATACTTCTAAACTAACGATTATTTATACATCACCTCTTGATATAGCCAAAAGTCACGAAGGGTAAGATTTTAAGATCTTGATATGATTTTCAGGACTCACATAATAAATAAAAAAACAGGGATCTATTATTTATTCTTGTAATGGTGATTAGCACATGTAGTATGAATATATGTTATAGTGAAGCTTACTCTTCTTCTTCTTCTTTTTTTGAAAACAAAATGTGTATATTAATGCTCTCCTTGACAATTAATTTTTTTTACACAATAGGAACAGACTCTATTTTTCCATTATGGTACACGTCATCATTAGTCAGCTTCTTCACAAAGGATTTAATAAGGATTTCATCAATGGTGTGCACAGACAATTACGATTGTATCTCATCCTCCACTTTGAATTTTACCTCCTCAATATGCTTTGTCTTCACATTCCAAAACACTGATGTAGAGGTTTGTTATCTTTAACACTTCATTGTCAAATTTGATTACCTAGGCAGGTCTTAGGAAAGTTGTTTGGAGTGGCAGGATAATAAGATCTTTCTCTTCTGGCTCTTGCCCTTTAATCTTTTTCATTCTTGCTCTCTTTTTGATCCTAATAACCCGTTTATATTCATCTTTCTTAGGCATATATCCAAGTCTAAATCTTTGATCAACATATTGTAATTTCATCACATTGATTTGGTCTAGTGTCCTAGTATTATGATCATACTAAAAAGGAATCTCATGTTTCAAGAAGCAATTGGCAGCCATCCTTACTATTTATGAAATCTTTAGCCTCCTCAATATCATGTTCTCAAGAACCCGCTCAATATTCATGATTTCAAAGACATGAATATTCTCAACTTTGAAATTTTCAACCTCAATAAATGGTTGAGCCATATTCCTTATCATAAAAATTATTTCTTCAGCCTTGACAGTTATTAGCATCCCATTTATGATATATTTCAAGCACTGATAAAACGAAGAGGCTACCACTCTAGTCACATGAATTTATGGTCTTTCTAACAATAGACTATAGAAATAATGGATATCCATTACCTGTAATATCCTTAAGATCACTTAGGAGCTTACATATAGCTCTACTTTCAAGATCCCAATTATTTACCTAGGCAAGTCATCATATGCTCTAGTCATTGTCAATCAATGCTTTGCCTAGCAGGATATTTTTGCATTGCATTGTAATGTACTGTGGTTTATTATTATGCTCATTACCATTTGAATTTAATTTATCTTTGGTGAAGTGGTTTATTATGCACATTACCATCTGAATCCAATTTATCTTTGGTAAAGTACAAATAATTTGAAGCATAAATTCTCCTTTTATGTAGATTCCCGATGTGGTTTGGAACTCAAGATCTATAGCGTGGCAGGTAAGAAATGCATGGGCATTAAGATCACTTCGTGCAAGTTGTGATTATTGCAGATTCTAGAAAAGAAAGGATAAAAGAGAATTGTGCATATTTGAAGTTAGGAAGGTCCATAAACTAAGACAACAGACAGAGATTTTGGTACATATGGAAAAGAGTATGTAGTTCTCTTGCATGCGTTTTCCCTTCTTATGGTTGAAAGCAGAAGGTGCTGCTGCATAGGTGACGATGACAGACAAAGCAGTTTTTGCTAAAACATGAAAGAAATGCTACGCACACGTCTGTTTGCACTGAGCAGACCGTAAACGGAAGGCTTCGTACACGCCTGTTTGCACTGACCGTAAACGGAAAGCTTTGTACACGCCTGTTTGCATCGAGCTTTGAAACCATCCTCGTGAAACAGACAACGTACCCTGCTTTCGATTTAGTTTTTCTTGGTTATATCATCATCTGTTATTTTCTCTAAAAAAATGGAAAGTCGAGATACCAATATAATCATGACATTGAATTTCAGCTTCAGAATCAAAGTAAAATTACGTAAAATTACCAACTCAATTGAACTAAATGACAAAGCGGTAAGCCCAATAGCTTCCGTCGAGGACCAGACATGTATATACTTCCTTCAATATCTAGCCTATACATCAATATGAAAAAATAAGATCAAAACTGTAGAAACTAAAAGATCAGCCGTCTTCTCCCTCTCACTAAAAATTAACATATATATATATATATAGGCTCCCCATTACTCCTTTCTACATAACCCTATGGACTCGATACTTTGATTAACAATTTTACAGGTGGGAATCGCTTTCTGTAGCATAGATGTCCCTTCAAATCGCACCATCTGGCAGCAGTTTTTTCTATATTTGCTAAGCTGCAAAGTAAAAATCAATTTCAGACAGGTAAACAACAGATTTACAACTATATTAATTTGCACCTTTCATTAAGAACCATTCATACCTGCTCAGGTTTTATCTTCTGAAAACCAAATTTTTCGATCCATATTGATTCGGCCTCTTCGGCAGCTGGAAGCACAAGATTCTGCACATTTAAAAACGCCAACAACTTCTCTATGCAGGAGAACAGTAATTGAAAGTATCCCTGAGAAAGTAAGCAAACCAAGATTCACAACTGTATCACAATAGCTGGAAAGTATAATATATAATAATTTCGTGTTCTAAAAATTATTGGGGATTGGAGGACTCAAAATACACGACTCCCTCCTGGAAAAAAAATGCTAAATTCAAGCTCACAGAAAAAGCTTACGAGTGCAAACAAATGCCAGAGAAATAACTAAATATCAAGCCCAGCTGATTATCCTCACCTTGCCATGGTCACCATTGCTTGTTGCAACTAAGGGAAGCTCTGCAACTTCTTCCCCAAAAACTCTTAGTATACCCACTGATGCGATACATGAGCTGCAAAATTAGAGATTCAGAATTCATAAACATTTCTAAAGCTCCAGATATAGCGAGCTTGGAGATAAAAAACTATATCTTACTTGACTATTAACACTGCACAGTACATTCCCCCATAATCTTGGCCCTTCGAGTTCTTACTGAAAAATAGTTGATGTTAATGGCTGCAGAAACTGGCAATGAAATGCTATGCTGTATATAATGGGAAAAAAAATATGAATGCTTACCCATAAACCATCAAAGGAATAAGATCACGTCCAATTGTTGAATCAACTATAGGATCAAAACATTCCTGGAAAATAAAGGACAAAAACATCAGCTTAGCATATCTTGGTTACTTTTATTTGCAGATGAAGCATTACACAAAATACAGAAGCACATTAAAGGAACACAAAATAGAACTACATTATGATATAGATAGGTAAGATTGTGAAGTAAATGATTAAATTTAACATTAACATTGTCACAGTTGTAGGGAAAAAATAATGCTTGCATGACATCATCAACAAAAGAGGACTTTGAAAACAAATCATCAAATTTCACATATCACTGCAAGCACGCACATGCAGATATTTAGAAAGTGATAACAGCATCCCCCTAATGAGCAGTCAGAAGGCATGCATTGTTTATCAAGTGGGGTCGCAGCAGTCAGTGAGGGATTGACAAGTTTCTGCACTGTATTTTCAAAAAGCTCCATAATTTTTAAACACGAATTTAAATCCTCTTTCCAAACTTATTGACAATCAGAATGATGATTATAAAAAAAAAAAAATAGATGTTGGATTAAAAAATCAAAAAAATGATAATAAGTATGTTGACCACTAAAGATCAATGCAGGTTATGTTCTTAATGATACTTTTGCTTGCTTTAAATTCCTTCAATTAAGGATTTTGAATGAGAACAAAAGAAAGAGAAGCAGACAGAGAGGACTGAGTTTAGGGTTCCTCCCCAGGCATTTCTGATTCCCCACACAATATTTCTCATATGTCAAGTACTGGTAAGGTTTGATGCCCAGATGAAGAAGGGAAATAGGGAGTGAGGGTGGCACATGGGAATTCTTTAAATATTCGAACACCAATGCGCAGGAATTCTTTAAAAGGCAGTTTCAATTAAGAAAAACAATACCTGACTAAAAGCATCAAAACTTCATGCGAAGGAGCATCATTTCCTAAAAACAATTTTTTTTTCCTTGTTGAACAGCATTTGACTGAGCATCGAGGTGAAAAGCACCTTGCGCATCACAGCAAACATGCTATTCTTTCATAGCAAGAAAACTATTTCCAAAAAGGACAAAATAATATATTCCAGCACTCTTCTTTAAAGATTGAAACAAAGACAGAAACAAAAGATTTTCATTTATTAGATTTGAAGTCCTTGAACTGATAAAACAATAAAACCCAATAACAACAAAAATCCAGAACCCTGACAACAGCTATTAATTTAGAGCAGCACCACCACTGATTACTATATTCAGGCATCAATGGCCAAAGAAATATTCCATAATACATGGACAGCACTTACTTGAAAAATAGAAAGAGCCCGTGAGAGTAAAAGCTTATTTTCTGGAGAAGCAATTTTTCCACTAAGAAGCATCCATCTCACATCAATACTGTTACTGATGTTTAAACCTTTTTCCTCATGCTTCTTCTTTATATCATTCAAAAGAGAGTCTGGGAGTTTTTCAGCCCCATGAATGAGCAACTTCTGCAAAGTAGAATGGATCCTGCTGCAATCCATGCAACAAAACCAGTTCCCTTTTGGCAGTTCCTGCCAAACAAGTAGAATGTCCGCCATAGATAAAAATGAGTTGATGCAAATGATATCCATCTTTAAAGGAAAATAAGATCCTGTACGAACTAACCTTCAGATTTGCCATCTTATGACTCCTTAAACAGCCAACATGAAATTCTTTCTCACACTGGCACAGATCATAAATAAATAGTAAGTGTACCAACCTCTAAGCAAATTCAAGCAACAATGATTTAAAAATGTAACTCCATGTCCACGCAGAGGAAACAGAAGAACAAGATGACATGAAAAAAGAGGAAAGCACCTTATCAAAAAGTGAACCTCGAGTTAATTATATAGATGCAAGCACTCTTGACAAAAAAGTACTTCCCCATCTAAATCACTCAATTTCAATTGCAACAAAAAGGAAGACACGAACAACTTTGAAAATTACCTGATCACAAAGTATAATTGTGCGTGGACCAAATCCAGATCTCATAAAATCATAACCTCTGCATAAAACAAATACTAAAGATATATCAAGCTACAGCTAAGTCCAAAGGGATTAAAAGACCAAAAAGCATATTTATAGTGACAACTTCTCATTACAAAATGTGTGATGTGGGTCATGAGTTGTAACAAAGTAAATAAGCTCAAGTATTCCAGTTTATCAGTGTAGCAATGACCTGCATAATGCACATCCTGTAAGTTCAGCTTCTACATTTTTGACAATACGAAAGCATCTCTTAGTTATCTGTTCTATAGAATCAATTTCTGAAACCCTTCCAGCTGCAAAAGCATTTGCATTATGCTCAACAAACTTTTCCCTTTGGAACGTATTCTGGCAATGTTGGCAATACCAATCGCCACTGGGAACAGCTGATAGAGAAGCACATCCTACAAAGGTAATAAAATTGTGCAGTCAGGAAATCATCTAGATGCAACTTACATAGTCTTATGAGATACAGATTCGATAATTTGTCAATTTCACAAAGCATGAACACACAAATTCTGAGTAGTGATAGTAATGGCTCACATTTCATGCTTAAAGAATATATAATGCAATGAAACCAGGCATGATTTCTCACTACAAACTAAGCCACTAATTTCTCACTACAAAATAAAAATCATGGAAGATCTTTCTTTCAACCGAGCTCAAAAAAAGGAACAAGTACTTGCTGGGAAATACATGTTTTCAACCCCATTCATGGTATTAAAAACACTTTGACACAACACACAAATTCATGGAAGGTGTACAACTGAAAATGCTACAAAGCATGGTACGAGCATGCCTAGCAAGTTGTCATCTCAGTTCTCAGCTGCTCAAAGTCCAAACAGTCACTCATCAAAGAAGATTAATAGGTTAATAACAAAGCACACCCGAATTTGAATACTAAACTTCAATTTACAGGACTTAAAATGGACCATCATTCTAGAGAAATGAGGGACTCATAACACTGTTAATTTTTGAGCCTTTAACTATATAGTGAATACAAGCAAGCATTTCACAGGTCAAGAAAATTAAAATATACGGAAATTTCTCATGTTGGAGCTACAATAAGGACAGAAAAACCTAGAATCAATTGGGCAGCCTTTGAATCCACAAGTGACTTCTTTGAATCCAAAAGGAAATTGGGGTTCTTAAGGTCCACAATGGCAAACAATTTTGTAGAATAGCAAATTCTCAAATATCATTCATTGATGTTCATTTTTTTCTTGAACCACAATGCAAAGAAACAAGAGGAGATTCCATTCAAAGAGAAACTGGAATTCTCAATTTTTATTCATGATAAAAATGACCTTCAATATAGGAAGGCATAACTGTGCTTTATATTGGAAGGCAAGAAAGTGCTAAAAGAATCTTATCAAAAATAGGAAATGAACTAATACTCTTAATTAATAATAACTATTAAATTAATTAAGTTAATTTTCTATAAAACATTAAAATCATACACGAATATACTAATTAAAATACTTATACGATTTAAAATTAATTCATACAGCACTTTTAGTATGGCATTAACTGACCTGTCAAAAGAAAACTAATGCAGAAGATCAAAAATTCAACCAAACCAGAGATAGGAGAGGGCTGTGTCCAGAAGCAGCTTTAAAGTTTCTTGTAGGTAACAATTTGATTAGTTAATAAGCAATTTAGAAGTTTACTTTTCTTATAACCTTTAGAATTTACTTTCACCTTTATGGAAGGCCCTTGGGCAACCATCACAAAGCAGAAGATCCCCACCATCTGCACAAATGATGCAGAGGTCATCATTATCCCGAGAAGAATACTTCCGACTTTTTGAGAGAGAAATTGCCAAGTCATGGAGTGATACACCATTAGATGTGTAAATGCATGCATAGCTGTGGGGTAAAAACAAGAGACGATGAAATTTTGTGAGGAGAAAAATAGCTCAAAATATAAAGGCAAGTCACATCTAATAAAAAAGAAGACTTACGGTTTTTTGCGAGTAGCCCAACCTGCATGAGCTTCGAAAGTCGAGGGGCTGACCTGCACATTAGTCATAAACCATAGGTCCATGACAATAGGTCTGACAGATGATATAGGAGTCATAAAGTTTACCCAATAAGAACTACCTCACAATTGCAGCATTGACAAAGTATTCCAAAGCCCCTTTTATACCCACCAAGCAATTTCTGTGCAGAAGAATTTATATTATTTAGTATAAACAATAAGAAAGTAAAAGGATAAGAATATGTGATATTAATCACCTGCCCACGAGCATAATATGCTAGTTCAGTTCCATCAGGTAATCCACCTTCCTCAAAAACCAATCTATGCAACCGCTGATCTCTTGAGAAAATAAGATACCAGGGGCCAGATTAGTAGCAATAACAGAAGACATAAAACACTGCTATGAGAAGAAACATTCAAGCCAAAAGTAAAGGAAAGGGGAGAATAAGAGGGGGGGAGAATAAGAGGGGAAAAAGAAAGATGAAACCAACTTTGTTGTTATTTTCCACTGATATGTCTTCTGTGAAGAGATGCCCGGTGTTGTATTTTTGAAGGACTTGGACAATAAAACTGACTTTGATATCCTGAAAAAGGAAAAAAAGGAAATAAGTAAGCATATTTTTTAATGAAGACCATAACATATCACAACTACACTTCTATGTTACATGCAATTTAATAACCGAAACTATTTACTAGCCAGAAAAAGGTGAAAGCAAGACTAGACCAAGCAGAATATCAACAAGATAAAAATGAAACAAACCTTGGTGAGATCTTCTTATACTTCCTTTTTCGTGGAGAGAGATGTACTGAAGCAACTTTGGATGGTTTTGCAATCAAATCTGGTTCTTCTGGTCTGAATTAATGCAGATTAAACATGTGTAAGCATCTACAAAAAAGGTCCATGGCAAACTGCCAACTAAAGCATAAACTGAAATGCCAATTAAGAGTACAACCTAAAATGTTGGGGGACAGGTGGCTTTTTGATGTAACCATAAAGATTATGAACTTTCCCAAAGAGGAAAATTAAAACCCTAAGCCAGAACACAATATCATAATAAGCAACACAACAGCAAGATAAAATAGGATACTGACTTTAATGTAATCTTGGATTGAATTCTTGAAGACACACGCACTGGAGCACTGTTGTTCAAATCTGTTTTTGAAGACCTGAAATCACAAAGATACGAATCTTATACACAAGAGAAAGAGTAGCAAGAGCAGAACAAGGTACACAGAGTAATTCATCAGAACATGATGACAATTAAAATACATCAGCATGTTTCCACATGCTTTGAAAACAATAACTAAAAATTGCTTAGCAGTTCAAAGCAAGAAGTTAAACATTAGCATTAATATGCTACACTGCAAACAATAAACAAGATAACAAAAAGGATAACAAAGAGGCAGGCTTGAAGTACTCCAAGGCCAAAACTTGTTCTGGTGAGCTGAAATAACACAGATTGTTCTAAATGCAAAATAACCATCTAAAAAGCAAACCTTATTTGATAATACACACAGAGATATAAAAATAAAAATAGAAAAAGCTGAAGCCATTTACTGTATTAATGGCACTTGTCAGATGAGATGTATTATAAATGTTTTTCATGCATGCATGGCATGACATGTGGATTCTTTTAGAATCTTCTCCTCATATGTTTTTGTTGAGTCCTTTTTAAACACAATTAGCCAAGCTGAGCTCATGATTATTACACCTGGACATTCATGGTATACCAATGCACTTGAAATATTATGAAATAAGCAAAGCTAATTTATATACTAATTTATCCACTGGAAAGACATCTAAATAGCATGTCAACTTGAATATCAGTTATGTTGGTAAGTTGAAGAAAAAGCCAACCAAAAGCAATCAACCATCTAAAATCAATTGCAAGGCAAGCAGCCGGTAAGCATATTTCACCAGCAATCATCTCATGTGCAAAAATACAACTTCAGCACATTATAATGTTCTCTAGAAAAAGCTATACTCCCTTCAATAGCAGCTCAAGTATGACAAAAAGATGCACTGTTTGTGTTAATAGAAAAGATAAAACACAGAATTGGTGTAAAACATTAAAATATTCACAAATATTTTTCAATAATAAGCATGTAAATTAGGTCTCGTCAGTATGCTGGGAAGGTATCATGGCATCATACCAAAGTCTTGGAAATGGATCCTACACCAAGGATTTTTAAGGTGAGGGAAGGCTACCTTGTAACCAATGTTGTCAAAGGCAAAAGGCGCTAAAATGCGCCAAGCCTGTAACATGCCCGAGGTGTTAGGTGCATACTCGAATAAACCAAGGAGAAATGCTAGAAATTAACAAAAAAATAAAAATGTATAATATTATATTATAATATATAAATCTAAAATATATATCTTCCCAATTCAGATTAGATCATTAGAAAATATAAAATACCATAACATGGTCATATAAAATTATATTTTTCACCCTTGAAACAAAATAAGAAAATTTAAAGTAGGAATAGTGTTGTCAAAGGCCAAACCTGTAAAATGCACAAGGTGCTAGGCGCTCACCTAGGCAGTGCTTCATTAAAATTCATCGCCTGAGGCTAATAAAGGCGATGTGGCCTCGCCTTGCCTATAGCGCTTAAGCAAGCACCTAAGCACCTTTTGACAACACTGTTTGTAATGGAAGCCCAATCATAGACATAAACAGGGTGGATGATGCACACTAATCAAAAGATTAACCACCACAAAGCTACGAGCATGGCATAAATTTGCAATATGAGCGATATGCCAAACTTCACATAAAGCATTTCGATTGCATCAAGCAATACAGGCAATAAGAAATCTGTTTTAGATTGAGATCACAGTCACGTTTACATGTGCAGGCATTACATGACAGTCTAAGCTTAAGCCTGAAATTGTATAATGCAAGGAAGCGGCTGTTTGTAAAAGTGAGCCATTAAAAGCATAATAATGATCCCAACATCCATTACATATATGACGTACCAAAATCTGTTGCATCTTTAACATAACATAAATATCCAAATCATTTGTGTAATAGTGACCTTTGTTGTTTAAAGCCATAAGTTCAAGTATTGTCTAATTGCCTGCTCTAGCATTCTGATTCTAACCATATAAATACAAGGATCATCTCAAACAGAGTTTATTTACTTATCCCAATCATAAAACAGACAAATTTTGACTGATGAGAGCATCTGCGAAATTTCTGAAGGGAATTTTTGCATACCCATGCACCCAAAATCAGGAATCAAAAGATCACTCTTCTCTGCAATTAACATAACCAAAAGATATGAAGGCAAAACGCAATTTCGCAAGAAGCACCAGAGACCCACATATTCCCGAAAGAACTTAATAAGAGATAACAAAGGAAAAACAAACAGAAATGAGAGCCTAAAGGAAAAGTGGGCCAGCATTAATAAAAACTGGCCAGATGTTATGGTAGGAATGTTTGCATAACCACGCACCCAAAATCAGCAATTAACATAGCCAAAAGATATGAAGGCAAAACAAAAGCTTGCAAGAAGCACGCCAGAGACCCACATATTCCTGAAAGAACTTAATAAGAGATAACAAAGGAAAAACAAACAGATATGAGAGCCTAAAGGAACAGTGTGCCAGAATTAATAAAAACTGGCCAGATGTTATGGTCTTCAGATTTATTATCCATCTAAAGTAAGAACAAGGATGGCAGGTTTCAACACTTTTTTAAAAGCAGGCATGAAACCATCTAACTTGGGATAATAAGACCAACTGGAGAAAATTATGTTAGATGATGCATCATATATTCTAAAAAAGACATCTATTAAAATTTTTCTCTAAGGTGATTCCAACATACCATGAAGCATGGACCACTAAAGCTTTTTACAAAAGCCAAGAATAAATTATCCTACTTTCCTTATTGAAGCAAGCAAAATACAAAACATTACAATAAACAATAAATCAGAACATCATCATATTGAGCCTAAACTACCAGTTTTAGGGGGAGTAAACCTAGCTCACCAAAGGCCACAAATTACATTGCTTTCATGAACTTAAACAACCAAATTTCAACAGATTAAAAGAAAATTTGCAAGCCTAGTTAACCAAAATGCATGAATAAGAAATCAGAAAGTGCAAAAATTAACAGCTGCAACTGATAACCATTAAAAAAAAACACATACCTAGATATTATACTAGATCCAATAGTTAGGGTGGGATGAGATTCCTTTGACTCTGCACATAAGTTGCATAAAGGCCTAATTGTGCCAACACAAATAGAAGGAAAGATACCTACATCATTCAACAACCAAAGGATTCAACATCAAGAAGCTTTGGATATCCTTTCAATAAGAATTTTAATGAAATGAAAGAGAAGCAAATAGCTCACCTTTGCATCTTTTACAAGTGAAAGTTCTTTCCATTGGCAAACCACTAATGGCACTTTGAATAGTTGTTTCCAAAGAGTCCAAAGGAGCAGCCCTGCATGCATTCAATACATCAAGCAGGCTTTTCCCATTCTCAAAACATATGTATTGTGCTGCTCGTCTATATTGTTTGATAGCATGAATCTCAAATTGGGATGGTGGAATAACCTACATGAATCTCAAACATGCAACGATCGTTCAATATATGAAACCAATCTGTATATCAAACTAGATAAGAGCAACACGAATACTCACTCTACGTCCATTGCAGAAAGCACATGAACACAAAATCCCAACATCTTTGATTGTGCCCCGAAGACCAAACGCCTGAAACTAAAGCACAGAAAAAGAAAAAAGAAAAAATCATGAACCATCACTCTGCATTAAAAAAAAAGGGATTTAAAAGACTTGGGAATGTCAAAGCAATTATACCTTCTTGCCACCCATGTAAACAACAGGTACCCCCTCAAGCAAACCAGTCTCAAACAGCTCTTTAACTGTCATTGGTACATTATCCAATGCAATCTTTTTGGACATTTTCAACTCTAAATTCTTCTTTGGAGGCGTCAAGGCACTCCCTTCAGCTATCATCTCCACATCCACTCTAGAAAGGGCTTCACCTTCAATAGCTTCTGGTCCTTCAACAGTAACCTCAACTGCTTCCAACTTAATCTTCAATTTCGACTTGGTAACCCTCTTCGGCCTATTATTACTGTTAGGCTCACCATTCTCACCAAAAACAACTACGGCCATCTCGTTTGCCCCTCTGATCGCCAGAGATCCCTTACTCTCAACTTTAGAAATCCCCTTTTCGACATTATTGCAATTGATATCCTCGCCAATTACAGTCTTGTTATTAACTTGATGAAATTTAAAATTATCATCATTAATCGAAGCATTTATTGCATTTGCTACATCAATTTTCGACTCCTCTAAGCTCTTAATTCTCTTAACATGTCTATCATCATCCTCCGCCGCAATCAATTTATCACAATCATGATTGTTGTTGTTGTTGTTTCTGGTCTTCCTTCCTCGAGTATAGACAATGAAACCATTTACCTTAGTAACTTTGAACCTCTTATTGAGATCATCGTCAGATAGTTGAGCACAGGAGGAACTCGACTGGGTCGTCCGACCGAGTGAACTCACAAAACCTAGCTCTCTCTTCATTCCTGCCAATCGCGAAGATCAAAACTGAGGATTAGAAGAACAAAATAAAGCATGAAATCTGGAATTATGTATTTTATTCTAGGGTTTCGGAGAGTGGAAGAGAGGAATTGAAAATGGAGAGATGTGAGAAGTTAGAATTTTTTAATTTTGGTTAGGGGTAGAGTTTTATTGAGGGTTTGATTTCGAATTCGTCGATTTTCTACGACAGAGAGAGGAAAGCGNGGGGGGGGGGGGGGGGGGAGGGGGAGGCGATGAATGGAGGAGTGACCAGCTAAAGAAAAGACGAGACAGTAGCCTACGTCAGGACATGTTAGTAAAGAATTAAAATGCAACAACACTAATTATTCATGTTTTATTACAATTACAACCCCCCGCTTGATTCTTATACTTTCTTAACAACCCTATCTTTCCTCAGTTTTTTTATTCCTATTTTATGGGAAACCGCGTATCTGGTCCCTATAGTCTTTGATATTACTCATATTGCCCCTCTACTCCAAGATGTTTCTTAATATAATCCTTCCGTTCAACTTCATATCAATTCTTGAAACGGAACCTGACGCGGCAGGGAAAATGCCTCAGGAATTCACAAAGAATTGGACAACAATTTAATGGAGGGACCAAATTAAAAAGATTTATTGAGTAAAGAAACCAACCATATAAAAAATAGTAAAGGGCAATGTTAATCAAGAGTACAAACACTAATTATATTATTAATCCTCACTTCTCCGCACGATATTTAATTTCTTACAAATTATTGTGTTTCTCATAAAATCTCACATATTTTGTTTTAGAGTATGCAATTCTTGTATTTGATACTATAGCGTAGGATATTTTATAATTAAAAATATATTACGATGATTTTTTTTTAGTTTTTTTATTTTTATATTACATTACTCATTAAAATTATCAACAAACAATTAAAAATATTAATTTAATATTTTTTAAATAAAAATTAATTTAAAAATACCTTTAAAAATTATATAGTACCACAATATCAAGCGATACCCTCGTTAAAACCTTCTATTTGTATGATGATGTAGGTTTTTAGGAATGTTCAAAAATAAAATAATACTCCAAGTTTCTAGAAAGCTTGAGATAGAGAAGGAAAAATTGAAATTTTATGTTCAAAAAATATATATATCCACCAAGAAACTTACAAAAACTAGTTTTCTAATTTTTCAAATTTATACTAGGTTTAAAAAATACATTACAAAGGTTCTTCATAGTTTTCCAATACATGATTTTAAATATTTTTTTAGTAAAATAATATAAACAGTATAATTTATATACATATATAAGTGTTTTTTAGCAATGTAAAAGATTAAAACTTTTTTCTTCATATTTAATTAGTATCATAAATTTAATTTTTATTATAAACTTGATATTGAGAAAAAAGATTAAGTTTAAAATATAGCTTTTATGATAATTTATAATTTTAAATGAATAATATTAATATTATAATTAGATTAGCATAAATACAAAATATTAACATAATTATTATAAATTATAGTTTTGATTTTTTTTATAGAAAAAAAAGTATAGTCTTGACAACACATTTTTTTTATTGCAAATGAAAAACTAGAAGGAAAAAAACCTTTGAAAATAGAAAAGAAGAATTTTTTTTGTTATCAAATTGAGCATTCCTCTAATGTGATTTTTATTGTGTAAGGTTTTATTGTTCATACTTTCAGACATTTATTATAGATGAATAACATGATCAAAAAATTGATGTCTTCTTCTAAGTTCAAGAGTGTCGAAGTAATAAATAACCTAGTAAAATCAGGGTTGAACCATAGAGAGATTAATTGTATAAATTATAAACAACAACAACAACAACAACAATAATAATAATAATAATAAAGAAAAAAAGGAAGAAGTTGATGAAAACTTTGAGATGGAAGATCAATTTAAAGATTAGATAATGATAATAACAAATATCAAGGTTAGATGATCCACTAATAGCATGTCAAACAAATATAGTATAAATTTTTATTATTCAATTGGAAAACACAATCAAAAGAGGTTCCAATCAAATTATAAATTGTTAACATGATTACATTAGTTATCTTATTCAATTAATCCTAATACCTGTAAATCTCGTCAAGTATTTATGATTATAACTTATGTTAACAACAAATCAAGTTCCTTTCATAGCTCAAGTGTCGATTATACCATATGGGTTATGAAAGTGTCAAGCATTTGTTATACCGAGTATTATACAACATAAATCTAGATTAATCATTTAACAAGCAAAGTATTAAAGAGTGAATAAGATAACAAATACAAAACATGTTGGTATCAAATATTAAAATCCATATTAAGGTTACACTATATTTATTCTTATATCATTACTGTAACCTTTTCACCTTAACATAAATAAACTTAGATAAACATAATGAAAGAAAGAAACAGAAATAAATAAGATAAGAATATAAATAAGATAAAAGTTAACTAAGTAAAGGAAAATAACTGAAAGATATAAATAAGATATTAATAAAAATAAAACTTAAAAATACAAAGAGAGAAAGAGAGAAAGTAAAAGCATGATCTTGATCTAGAGACTAAGATGACTAAATGCATGATAAATGCCTCCTTTTATAGGTCAAAATTGGGAACTATTAATTTGATGACTAATTGATGAATGGGTGCTCAACTCTTGACTTAATGACAATCCTTATTTTCTATTGTTTACCCAAAATATCATTGATAACATCAGAATTGACACCACTTAAAATATGAAAATTGTGGGAAATTCTCTCAGCTTTTCAAAAAAAAAATAGAGGTCATTTGGACTTTTAGAACTCTTGATATAAGTTAAACACTTAACAGTACTCAGGCTATAGGATAGATTCAAACTTATTTATTGTTGTTACAATTTGGACTTGAAAATGACCTCTTTAAATCATGGGCTCCTATGAAAGTTGTAGATCTATGTCTTATCATGGTCTATGTTTTAAAATAGACCTAAATCTGAGATCTACAGCTTCAAATATGACCCAATTACCGAATAGTGTTCCGGTTTGGATTACACCAACATCTCTTTTCTAAGTTTGGTCATATCTTTGTCCTTTCAATTTCAATTTTTAAACTCATCAATCAGTCATTTTATTTATATGATAGACCTGAATTTAAAATAAATATTTACCATTAATTAAAGGTATTTTCTATTATTAGATATGTAATTATAAAACATGTTTTAGTTAAGGAGTTATTGATACTTCAAGTGCAAAAAAATGATATAAAACCTTGATAAAAATACACTTTTTAGTACTAATTACACCCCCAACCAGCTTATTACTAGTTCCTAGTAATCAAAGCATTAAAATAGAAAAATAATTTGTAAATTCCATAAAGCAAGATATTCATCATTCAATTTTCATTAATCTATTTGAATAAACAAACTCTCATTAAATTTATAGATTTGCTCAATACCTCTTAAACAAGATACTAATAAACATTTCTTTTGTGCTCAATATATCAATACATAGTTATGGGCTTTTCTTGAAAGAAAACAAAATTTTTATTCTAATGTTTAAGGTTAACTTTCTTGGGTTGAGATTATTATTATTTTTTAAAAATATATATACATATAACTTAAAAAACAATGCATCTTTAACCCATGTAATAAGTTTTTAACCAATAACTCTTAGACTAGTTGGTCTTAGGGCATTAGGTGTTGATATATGATTAGTACTCAAAAGTGCATTTTTATCATGATTTTATATCATTATTTTGCACTTGAAGTATCAATAACTCCTTAACTAAAGTATGTTTTATAATAATCTATCTAATAATATAAGATACCTTTAATTTATAGTAAATGTCCATTTTAAATGCAGGCCTATCACATAAATGAAAGGATTGATTGATGACTTTAAGAACTTCAATTGCAAAGGCAAAAAGATGATCAAACTTAGAAAAGAGATATCGGTGCAATCCAAACCGGAACATTGTTCGGTTATTGGGTCATATATGGAGCTATAGATCTCATATTTATGTCTACATTATGTGGATAAAAAGGTAAGACATAGGCCTACAACTTTCATATAGAGCCCAAGATCTAAAAAGGTTATTTTCAAGTCCAAATTGTTGTAACAACAAAGAAGCCCGAATCTGTCCTCCAGCCCAAGCACTGTTCAGTATTTTGGCCATATCTGGAGTTCTAGAAGTCGAAATGAGCTGAATGTTTTACACAAGAAAGCTAAGACAATTTCCTAGAACTGTCATGTTTTCAAGTGGCTCTAATTTTGACGTCATCAATGATGTTTTGGGCACAAAAAGAGAAGATAAGGATTGTCATCAAGTCAAGGGTTGGCCACCTCCTCATTAATTAGTCATCAAATCAATAGTTCCTAATTTTGGCCTATAAAAGGAGGCATTTGCCATGCATTTAGGCATCTTGGTGTCCAGATCAAGATCATGCTCTTGTTTTCTCTCTTTGTATTCTTTGTAATGTTTATGCTTTGTTTTCATTAATATCAAGTTTATGTCTTTCATTTCCTTTGCTTTGCTTTGTTAACTCTTATCTTACTTATATTCTTATTTTGTTTATCTATTTTTCTTTCTTTCATTATGTCTAGTTAAGTTAATTATGTCAAGGTGAAAAGGTTACACTAATGGTGTAAGAATAAATATAATGTAAACTTAATATGGACTTTAATGTTTGATACTAACATGTTTTATATTTGTTATCTTGTTCACTCTTTAATACTTTGCTTGTTAAATGACTAATCTTGATTTATGTTGTATAACACTTGGTACAACAAAATGTTTGGCACTTTCATAGCCCATAATGTATGGTATAACCGACACTTGAGCTATGAAAGGAACTTGATTTTTTGTTAACATAAGTTATAATCATGAATGCTTGATGAAATTTACAAGTATTAGCATTAATTGAATAAGATGATTAATGTAATCATGTTAACAATTTATAATCTGATTGAAACCTCCTTTATGTGTGGTTTCCAATTGAAGAATAAGAGTTTATACTATACTTGTTTGACATGCCATTAGTGGATCCTCTAACCTTGACATTGTTTGTTATTGTTGTTTAATCCTTACTTTAATTTTCCATCTCAAAGTTCTCATGAATTTTTCTTCTTCTTTATTGTTGTTGTTGTTACTATTATTATTATTATTATTATTATTAATATAGTTATTACTATTAATATTATTGTTGTTGTTGTTGTTATTGTTCTTGTTGTTGTTTTATTAGTATTTATAATTTGTACAGTTAACCTCCCTATGGTTCGACCTCGGTCTTGCCGGGTTATTTATTACTTCGACACTCCTGCATTTGGGAGAAGACATTAATCTTTTAGTCGTGTCAAGTTTTTGACGCCGTTGCCAGGGAGGTAAGTTTTGTATAAATTATAATATTTATTTTATTTTCTCTTTTCACTTTTCTTATATATAACTTTGTTTCTTTTTTCTTATTTCTTTTTCTTTTGTTTTCTTTTTTCATTTATTCTATTCCTACACGTGCATGAGAGTGTGGTCACGTACATCAAGTGGTAGACTTTATAGGGTATTCTCATCATTTTCAAAAAATATAGCTGAAGAAGATAATCAATCACTTCATAATGAGAATAATGAGAATAACCGTGCTAAAACATTTAGAGACCACATGAATCCAACAAGAACAAGTGCACCATCATGTATAGTTTTTCCTCCCGATGCATCTCATTTTAATTTTAAGCCAAATATTATTCAACTTTTACCTTCTTTTTATGGTTTAGAATTGGAAAATTCATACTTGCATTTAAGGGAATTTGAGGAGGTCTGCAACATATATAATAATTTAAATTGTAGCATGAACACCATCAGATTAAAGCTTTTTTCTTTTTCATTAAAAGATAAAGCTAAAACATGGCTATAAAATTTGAGACTAGGATCCATTCGTGCTTGGGATGAAATGCAACAACAATTTTTAAAGAAGTTTTTCCCATCTCATAGAACAAACTCTTTCAAAAGACAAATCACCACTTTCACTAAAAAACCAGGAGAAACATTTTACCAATGTTGGGATAGGTATCGAGACTTACTTAGTACTTGCCCTCATCATGGTTTTGATACATGGAGATTGGTTTCACATTTTTATGAAGGGTTAACACCTAAAGATAGGCAAATGGTTGAATTGATGTGCAATGGAACTTTTGAAGATAAAGACCCTGATGAAGCAATGGAGTACTTAGACTTGTTAGCTGAAAATGCTCAAAATTGGGACACCACAGGTACTTATGAGGCACTGAGTAAAACTCAACCTCATATATCTAGTGAATGTATGTACAACCTTAGGGAAGATCATGACCTTCAAGCTAAGTTTACATCTTTAGCTAGAAAAGTCGAGGCACTAGAATTGAAAAAGAATGGTCAATTAAAATCTGTTGAAAACATTGCATGTCAAATATGTGATACAAATGAACACTCAACCTATAATTGTCCAACCTTGCCTTCTTTTAAGTAATGTCTCCATGAACAAGCTCATGCTTTAAACAATTTTCAAAGGGCCAATCATAACCCATACTCACAAACATACAACTCTGGTTAGAGAAATCATCCGAATTTTACTTGGAAGAGTAAGAATAACAATGCATAAACTTCACAACCAACATTTCAAGCACACTATAATTTCCAAAATTCTCATGGATATGCACCTCCTTATGCTCCACCTCCTAGAAGAAATCTAGAGAAAACATTGCATGCATTCATTAAAAAGCAAGAGACAATCAATACTCAACTTGCTCAAAACATGATAGATTTTAAAGATACTCTTACAAAATTAACATCTGCTCTTAGTTTCCAAGAGAAAGGTAAGTTTCCATCTCAACCACAACAAAATCCTAAGGGGCAATACAATGCAAATGTATGTGGTTCTTGAAGCCAACACATAGATCAAGTCAAATCAGTCATTACTCTTCGCAGTGCTAAGGTTATTGAAAAACCCTCTCTTGAACCTTATGAGAAAGATGATGAGTCAATCTTTGAGGGTAAGAAAGGGGATGGATCTAAAAATTGCAAAGAAAAGACTGATTCTCTGCTAGCACTTCCATTTCCTCAGGCCGTGACCAAACAAAGGAAAGTTAATCACAACTCTGAAATTTTTGAAACTTTCAAACAGGTAAGAATTAATATACCTTTGCTGGATGCTATTAAATAGATTCCTTTCTATGCTAAATTTTTGAAAGATCTATGCACTGTGAAGAGGAAACTGAATGTGAAAAAGAAAGCCTTTCTAGCCGAACAAGTAAGTGCCATTCTTTAGAATAATAATGCTTTGAAATATGAAGACCCTGGTTGTCCTACAATTTCTTGTTTTATTAAAGAGTATAAAATTGAAAGAGCCTTACTTGATCTTGGTGCTAGAGTGAATTTACTTCTATATTCAGTTTTTCAGAGTCTCAATCTAGGTGAGTTAAAACCAACTTCTATAACTCTTTTGCTTGCCGATAGATTTGTAAATGTGCCTAGAGGAATAATTGAAGATGTGTTAGTACAGGTCAATAAATTCATTTATCTTGTGGATTTTGTTATCTTGAACACACAACCTGTTAAAGTATGTAATTCATTTCCTGTTATTTTAGGACTTCCATTTCTTGCAACTTCTAACGCATTGATTAATTGTAGGAATGGACTGATGAAGCTATCATTTGGAAACATTGGAAATGAATATTTTCAACATTTACAAGCAACCTAGAGATGATAATGATTTGCAGGAAGTGGACTTTACTGAAAAATTAATTCATGATCAATTTCCAACCATTTCCAGTGAAATTAAGATTGATGAATCTGATGATTTGCAAATGATTTATTTTCAGGAAGAATCAAAGACAAGTAATTGGAGGTCACAAATTGAGGAATTGCCACCACAATCAATTAAATCCATACCTTTAAATGTTCAACCACCCAAACCTGATTTGAAGTCGTTGCCATTAAATCTCAAATACTCATTTTTGGGAGAAAATGAAACTTTTTCGGTAATAATCTCTTCCAAACTTAATGCACATCAAGAAAGTAAGTTATTATAAACTCTGAAAATGCACAAAAATGCATTAGGATGGACCATAGCTGATATAAAAGGAATTAGTCCTTTGATTTGTACACACAAAATTTATTTAGAGGAAAATGCTAAACCCTCTAGAGAAATGCAACGAAGGCTAAATCCTAATATGAAATAAGTAATGAAAAATGAAGTCATTAAGCTTCTAGATAATGAAATCATTTATCCTATTTTAGATAGCAAATGGTTAAGTCCTACCTAAGTTGTACCCAAGAAGTCTAGAGTCACTATGATAACAAATGAGAACAATGAGTTAATTCCCACTAGAACTGTTACCGGTTGGCACATGTGTATTGACTATAGGAAACTTAATTCAATGACTAGAAAAGATCATTTTCCATTATCTTTCATGGATCAAATCCTAGAAAGAGTTGCAGGTCATGAATTTTATTGTTTCCTAGATGGCTATTCGGGTTACAATCAAATTGAAATTGCATTGGAAGATCAAGAGAAGACTACTTTCACATGTCCATTTGGTACTTTTGCATATCGAAGGATGCCTTTTGGATTATATAATGCACCAGCCACATTTCAAAGATGCATGCTTAGTATATTTAGTGATATGGTTGAACATTTTCTTGAGATTTTCATGGATGATTTTTCTGTTTTTGGCAATTCATTTGATGATTGTTTGACTAACTTAGAAAAGGTTTTAGCCAGGTGTGAAAAGAAGAATCTTGTGCTGAAATGGGAAAAATGTCACTTTATGGTAACAAACGGCATTGTACTTGGTCACATTGTTTCATCAAAAGGAATTGAGGTTGACAAATCTAAAATCGAGTTAATTGCAAACTTGCCAACACCAAAATCTATTAAAGATGTTAGATCTTTCTTAGGACATGCTGGTTTTTATAGAAGGTTCATCAAAGATTTTAGCGTAATATTTAAGCCCTTAAGTAACCTTCTAACAAAGGATAATATTTTTTAATGGACTGAACATTGTGAAAAAGCCTTTGTTAAACTTAAAAACTTGCTTACTTCTGCTCCTGTCATTCAACCTCCTGATTGGTCATTACCTTTTGAAATAATGTCTGATGCTAGTGATTATGTCGTAGGTGTTGTTTTGGGACAAAGAAAAGATAAGAAACCTTATGTAATTTACTATGTAAGTAAAACTTTAAATAATGCTCAAATCAATTATACCACCACTGAAAAAGAATTACTTGCAGTAGTATTTGCATGTGAAAAATTTAGGTCTTATCTTGTTGGCTCACCTGTTGATGTTTTTAGTGATCATGCAGCATTGAAATATCTTCTTTCTAAGAAAGATTTTAAGGCTAGATTGGTGCGGTGGATTTTGTTACTTTAAGAATTTGATATCACAATCAAAGATAAGAAAGGCAGCAAAAATGTTGTCGCAGATCACTTGTCAAGATTGACAACAGATTCGAAAACTGACATCACACCAATTGATGACTACTTTCCTAATAAATCTTTACTTTTTGTCTTTCCAATGCCTTAGTTTGCTAATATTATCAATTTTCTTGTTTCAGGACAATTGTTAGCTCATTGGAGCACCTAAGATAAAAGAAAGTTCTTGAATTAAGTGAATATCTTTTATTAGGATGACCCTTATTTATTCAAATTTGTCCTGATCAAATATTTTGAAGATGCATTCCTGACAAAGAGGTAAGTAGTGTCATTAAATTTTGTCATTTCAAGGCATGTAGGGGCCATTTCTCATCAAGAAAGACAACTGCAAAAATCTTACAAAGTGGATTTTATTGACTTACCATGTTCAAAGACTCACATGCATTCTGCAAGTCTTGTGAAAATTGTCAAAAGTTGGGATCAATTTCAAAACGTCACATGATGTCTTTAAATCATATTCTTGTCATTGAGATCTTTAACTGTTGGGGTATAGATTTCATGATCAATTTCCTCTATTATTTGGTTTCTTGTACATATTAGTCGTAGTAGATTATGTTTCAAAATGGATAAAGGCAATTCCAAGTCAAAACAATGATCACAAAACAGTGATAAAGTTTTTGAAAGAAAATATTTTGAGTCGATTTGGAGTCCCTCGAGTCATAATAAGTGATGGTGGAACACATTTCTGCAACAAGCCATTTGAGTCTTTAATGAAGAAATATGGAATCACACACAAAGTTGCCACCCCTTATCACCCTCAAACAAGTGGACAAGTAGAGCTTGCTAATAGGGAGATCAAACACATTTTGGAGAAAACAGTGAACCCTAATAGGAAAGATTGGTATTTAAGACTTAATGATGCACTTTGGGTTAATCGAAGTGCTTATAAAACATTATTGGGTATGTCACCTTATAGACTAGTCTATAAAAAACCTTGTCACTTGCTTGTGGAACTTGAACATAAAGTTTATTGGGCTATTAAAGCTTTCAATTCAAATCTGGATGATACTAGTCAACTACGAAAATTCCAAATAAATGAGCTTGAGGAAATAAGAAATGATGCATATGAAAATTCAAGAATTTATAAAGCAAGAATCAAAGAATTTCATGACAAGAATATACTGAGAAAAACATTCAATGTTGGTAAAAAAGTCTTGTTTTATAATTCTTGACTGCATTTATTTCCTGGAAAATTAAAATCAAGATGGAGCGGTCCTTTTATTGTGAAGCATGTGTATCCATATGGGGCTTACGACATTGAGAATCCAAAGAATGACAATGTTTTCAAGGTAAATGGACAATGTTTGAAAGTTTATTTTGATAATTTTTCAGTTGAACATGACTCTATTGAATTGGGTGATCCTGTATATAAAGATTGATTATTATTATTGTTATTGTTATTATTTTTTGAGTCATTTTTGCTAGTTTCTCTTACCCCGGTCAAATAGCGGATAACAGTACTCCGTGACTTAAGTCGGTTCTTTCAGTTTCCCACAATAACTGATATCTGTATATACATTTGTGCAATTCTTTGAATCTTTTTTCCAATTCTCATTTAGAAATGAACACTAATCTTGCAAAATTGAAAACTTATTTTCCCGTTCTGCCTTAGAATGCCATTACAAAAATTTACCGTGCTAGATGTGCAAGATTAAGATAATGAATCATGGAATTCCTGAAGATATTCATTGGTTGATTGAAGCAAAATTCCAATTATCAGGTGAGTCCTCTAACTCCTTCATTTCACACATGTCTGGAACAAGTAAAAGCACTTTTGCAAAGAAACGTCGTGTAAAACGACTGAAAGTTTGTCATCGATGTGCAAGATGGACTTGTAATACACAATGTCGTTCTTTAGGAATGGTATCTATAAACCGTGAAGATAAAATACAATTCATTAAGGATGACCTGAGTAAGGAGTCTTTAGATAACCTTCTATTGACTCTTGAGACGCATTCTAGTGGAGATGTGCATCGTGCAAGAGTAGAAATGAGCTGAATTTTTTACACAAGAAAGCTGAGACAATTGCCTAAAACTGTCATGTTTTCAAGTGGCTCTAATTTTGACGTCATCAATGATGTTTTGGGCAGACAAGAGTAGATAAGGATTGTCATCAAGTCAAGGGTTGGCCACCTACTCATCAATTAGTCATCAAATCAATAGTTCCTAATTTTGGCCTATAAAAGGAGGCATTTGCCATGCATTTAGGCATCTTGGAGTCCAAATCAAGATCATGCTCTTGCTTTCTCTCTTTATATTCTTTGTAATGTTTATGCTTTGCTTTCATTAATATCAAGTTTATGCCTTTCATTTCCTTTCCTTTCCTTTGTTAACTCTTATCTTATTTATATTCTTATTTTGTTTATCTATTTTTCTTTCTTTCATTATGTCTAGCTAAGTTTATTATGTCAAGGTGAAAAGGTTACACTAATGGTGTAAAAATAAGTATGGTATAAACTTAGTATGGTATAAACTTAATATATTTGTTATCTTGCTTTCATTAATATCAAGTTTATGCCTTTCATTTCCTTTCCTTTCCTTTGTTAACTCTTATCTTAGGTGAAAAGGTTACACTAATGGTGTAAGAACAAATATAATGTAAACTTAATATGGACTTTAATGTTTGATACTAACATGTTTTATATTTGTTATCTTGTTCACTATTTAATACTTTGCTTGTTAAATGACTAATCTTGATTTATGTTGTATAACAATTGGTACAACAAATGCTTGACACTTTCATAGCCCATAATGTATGATATAACTGACACCTGAGCTATGAAAGGAACTTGATTTGTTGTTAACATAAGTTATAATCATGAATGCTTGACGAAATTTACAAGTATTAGCATTAATTGAATAAGATGACCAATGTAATCATGTTAACAATTTTATAATATGATTGGAACCTCCTTTGTGTATGGTTTCCAATTGAATAATAAGAGTTTATACTATACTTGTTTGACATACCATTAGTAGATCCTCTAACCTTGATAATATTTGTTATCGTTGTTTAATCCTTACTTTAATTTTCCATCTCAAAGTTCTCATCAATTTTTCTTCTTCTTCTTTATTGTTGTTGTTGTTGTTGTTATTACTACTACTACTACTACTAATATTATTATTATTAATATAGTTATTACTATTAATATTATTGTTATTGTTGTTGTTGTTATTGTTTTTGTTGTTATTTTATTAGTATTTATAATATGTACAATTAATCTCTCTATGATTCGACTCTGGTCTTGCCGAGTTATTTATTACTTCGACACTCCTGCACTTGGGAGAAGACATTAATCTTTTAGTCGTGTCAATATACCTCTACAATCTTAGTAACTCGGGTTGCATATACTAATACGTAGATAGTGTAATGTTTGATTCTCTTAAACTTTTCTCGTCAACCCATGTAACAAGCATTAGACTAATAGCTTCCAAGTTAGTTAACTTTAGGGTATTAGGTGTTAAAACACTCATTCGAGCTTAATTGCTTAAGTTAGGGGGCTATGAAACCAAACTTATCTACATTTTTATTATCATTATTTTTTTCTTTTTTTTGTTTTTTTTTGGTTTTTTTTCATATTATATACTATCCATTTTTCTTAGTTGTTACCTTTAACAAAAGAACATAAATAATATAATAATCCAATGTATAACCCACAATCAGATGTTGAAGTGTCTGTGTGAAAATTAAGACTTAAGAATACATGTTAAATGAGTATATGAGTAGAATTAAGTGATAATAATACGAGAGTTTATAAACTTGAATATTTTAAAAGGTATTATAATAGATCTGATTAAAAATGATTACTAAGATGCGTCTCAAGAGTCATTTTAACAAAAGAACTTATTTACTCTGTCATTCTAGTAACAACAGTTTTGCACATGCTTTATAAAACAGAAAACACAATTAGTTAATTTTTTTTTAATATCAACCACTAGCCTCTCCTCCCAACCAAAATGAGACATTTTTCTCAATGTTTTAAGGTAAAAAGATAGAGTATATAAGACATCACTTGAAACACCAAATATTGATAAACCTGAAACACCGAACATTGACAAACCTGAAACACACTTAAATAAATATAAGAGAAAAAAGATAAATATTATGTTTTAATAAAACCAAAAGACAAAAGTTTTTACAAATTAAGACTCAAATCACAGTTGTGATAGTGACTCATATTTTCCCTTGGTTTTACGTCTACGAATGGTTTAAACGCCCTCTGTGGGTCGGTGATAGGCTTTCCATCCAGTTTTCTTTATAACTGGCAAACAGAGTCCTTTTTAGTCAAATTCCCAAGATTATATCGAGCATGTTATTTAAGGAATAATTATTAGTACTTAAAAGTGCATTTTTATCAAGGCTTTATATCATCATTTTATATTTGAAGTAACAATAACTCCTTAACTAGAGCATGTTTTATAATAACAAGTTTGATAGTATAAAATACCTTTAATTTATGGTAAATGCTCATTTGAAATGCAGGTATTCTCACAATTCAAAGGATTGATTATTTTGATTAATTGTTGGAAGTGAAAGGACAAAGAAAAGGGTAAAGTAAGTTTACGAAGGAGATGTCGATTCACTTCAAATTCGGACACTTTTCAGTCATCGGATCATATTTAGAGCTATAGATTTTGGATTTTAGATTAATTTATATGGCTAGAAAAATAAGAAATAGGCCTATAAATTTTATGAGAAAAGACCAAAATTTTCCTTTTTCAAATTCAAAATTTAGCCATAAAAGAGAAGTCTGAATCTATCTTGCAATCCAGCCCAAACACTACTTAGAGTTTTACTCATAGCTTGAGTTGTAGAAGTCCAAATGATCTAAAATTTTATGGGTGGAAGGAAAAAATAATTTCCAACAACTTTCATCAAAAAGACCAGTTCAAATTCGGATGGTAGAAATAAGATTTCATCTAGACAAGAGCATGAGGACTATCCACCACGTCCACCAGCAACACTACTCAGTATTTTAGATATATCTTGAGTTGCAGTACTCCAAATGATCTGAAATTTGGTGTGCTTCAAATGTCAATTCAGCCATCCAAAGTGCTTGAGTGATGTTATCCACCAAGTCCACTAATCAATAGTTGGCCGCTACATCAATCATCAATTATCACATGAATAGTTCCAAATTTTAGCCTATAAAAGGAGGCATTTTTCATTCATTTGGGCATCTTGTTTTCCATATCAATATCATGTTCATGCTCTCTCTCTTTATATTTTTGTAATGTTTAAATTTTGCTTTCATTAATCTCTTATTCATACTTTTCATTTCTTTTACTATAGTTACTTAACTTATATCATGTTTATGTTCTTGTATTGTTTTTTTAAGTTTTTCTTCTTTATAATGTTTAACTAAGTTAATTATATCAAGGTGAAAAAGTTTCACTAATGGTGTTGGGATAAGTATAATATAAACTCAATATAGACTTTAATGCTTATATCCTAAAAAATTTACTATTAACATATCTCATTATTTTTATCTGATTAATTCTTAATACTTTACTTATGAAATGATTAATCTAGATTTGTGTTGTATAACACTTGATACATAAAATACTTGATCCTTCATAGTCTTTAACCAGCATCGTTATTATGAAAGAAACTTGATTTGTTGTCAACATAAGTTAGCATCCTAAATACTTGATAAAATTCATAAGTATGATGTTATGTAAATAAGATCATTAATATGATCATATTGATAATTAATAAAGAGTTTATATCTTACTTATCTTTGATATTATTAGTGTATCCTCTAACATTGACATTTGTTTTTATCATTATATAATCTTCATGTCAATCTTACATCTCAAAGTCCTCTTTAACTCATCTTCACCACCATCATCATTGTTGTTATTATTGTTGTTGTTTTTATTTATAATTTATATAGTTAATCTCCCTATGGTTCGACCCCGATCTTGCCGAGTTATTTATTACTTTAACACTCTTGCACTTGGGATAAGACATCAACTCTTTGATCATTTTAAATAGTAACCATAAATCATGAATTGCATGATGCACATGCCACTAGGATGCATTTCAATAGTCAATAAAAGATTATTTAAAGACCCCTTACTCAAGCCATCCTTAATAAATAAATTTTATATTCACGGTTTATAGATATCATTCCTAAAGAAAGACATTGTTGACACGACGAAAAGATTGATGTCTTCTCCCAAGTGTAGTAGTGTCGAAATAATAAATAACCCGGTAAGACCGGGGTCGAACCACAGGGAGGTTAATTTTACAAATTATAAATAATAATAATACAATAACAACAACAACAACAACAACAATAATACTAGTAGTAATGGTAGTAGTAGTAATAGTAGTAGTAGTAACAACAATAATAAAGAAGAAGAAGAAGAAGAGTTGATGAGAACTTTGAGATGGAAAATTAATGTAAGGATTAAACACTAATAATAACAAATGTCAAAGTTAGAGGTTCCACTAATGGTATGTCAAACAAGTATAGTATAAACTTTTATTATTCAATTGGAATCTACACACAAACGAGGTTCCAATCGTATTATAGATTGTTAACATGATTACATTAGTCATCTTATTCAATTAATGCTAATACTTGTAAATTTCATCAAGCATTCATGATTATAACTTATGTTAACAGCAAATGAAGTTCCTTTCATAGCTTAGGTGTCGGTTATACCATACATTATGGGCTATGAAAGTGCCAAGCATTTGTTGTACCAATTGTTATACAACATAAATCAAGATTAGTCATTTAACAAGCAAAGTATTAAAGAGTGAACAAGATAGCAAATATAAAACATATTAGTATCAAACATTAAAGTCCATATTAAGTTTATACCATACTTATTCTTACACCATTAGTGTAACCTTTTCATCTTGACATAATTAACTTAGCTAGACATAATGAAAGATAGAAAAATAGATAAACAAAATAAGAACATAAGTAAGATAAGAGTTAACAAAGCAAAGGAAAGGAAATGAAAGGCATAAACTTGATATTAATGAAAACAAAGCATAAACATTACAAAGAATACAAAGAGAGAAAACAAGAACATGAGCTTGATCTCGACACCAAGATGCATTAATGCATGGCAAATGCCTCCTTTTATAGGCCAAAATTAGGAACTATTGATTTGATGACTAATTAGGAACCTTTGACTTGGTGATAATCCTTATCTTCTCTTGTCTGCCCAAAACATCATTGATGACGTCAAAATTAGAGCCACTTGAAAACATGACAGTTCTAGGAAATTGTCTTAGCTTTCTTGTGTAAAACAATTCAGCTTCGAAGCTTTAGCACAAGGGGACATCATTGGAAAAACAATTAGAGCAGAACTTCAGGTCTCTACAATGTCAGCTCAAATGAATGCAATGTTTAACCATACTGATGACATGGTGTGCTAATAAAATCCATTTTGAAAGATTATTATAACACTCTTTTTTGATAAAAAATGACTTCCATATGTTTTAGAATGACAAAGTTTAATGATCCTACTAACCTCATTGTCAAGAATGCACCTTTAAAATATTTGATCAAGACAATATTTGAATAAGTTAGAGTCATCCTAATAAAAGTTCTTCACTTTGTTCAAAAACTTTCCTTTGTTTTGGGTATTTCAATGACTTGGCAAATCTCCTGAAATAAAAAAATTGATATTTTTATCATACCAAAGCATTAAACTAAGAGAAAGTAAGGATTCATTAGAAAAGTAATAATCAATTGGTGTGATGTCAGATGTCAAATTTGTTGTCACTTTTGACAAAAGATCCACATGAATATTTTTTATGCCCTTTTCATTTGTGATTTCTTACTAAGAATAAATCATTTGCACATCTTTAGATTCATCAAACTTTTTTTTACTCACGGTAGATTCAAATTGATCATAAACTAATTCGTTAATAAGATCTACGTCTTGTGAATCACTATCATCTCTTGGTTGTTAGTAAATGTTGAAAATATTCATTTCTAATGTTTGTTTCTAAAAGATAGCTTCTTCTATCCATTCCTAGAATTAATTAATGCATTAGAAGTTGCAAGAAACAGACATCCTAAAATAATAGAAAATGAATTACATGTTTCAACAGATTGTGTGTCCAAGACAATAAAATCCACAAGATAAATAAATTTATCGAGTTGTACTAACACATCTTCAATTATTTTTTTAGGCACTTTTACAGATATATCAGTAAGTAAATGAGTTACAGAAGTTGGTTTTAACTCACCTGGATTGAGAGTTTGAAAAACTGAATATGAAAGTAAATTCACACTAGCTCCAAGATTAAGTATCGCTCTTTCAATTTTATGTTCTCCAATAAAGCAAGAAATTATAGGACACCAGGATCTTTATATTTCAAAGCATTATTGTTCTGAAGAATGACACTTATTTATTAGGCTAAAAAGGCTTTCTTTTTCACATTTAATTTTCTTTTCATAGTGTATAGATCTTTTAAAAATTTATTATAGGAAAGAACCTATTTAATAGCATCCAACAAAGGTATATTAATCCTTACCTATTTAAATGTTTCAAAGATTTTAGAGTTGTGATTGACTTTTCTTTGTTTGGTCATGACATGAGGAAATAGAAGTGCTAGCGGGGAATTAGTCTTTTCTTTGTAATATTCAAATTCAACCCCTTCCTTACCCTTATAGATTGACTTATCATCTTTCTCACAAAGTTCAAAAGTGGGTTTTTCAATAACCTTACATTACGAAGAGTAGTGACTGATTTAAGTTGATCCATGTTTTGGCTTCCAGAACTACTTGCATTTGCATTGTATTGCCCTTTGGGATTTTGCTGTGGTTGAGATGGAAACTTACCTTTCTCTTGAAAGCTAAAAGTATATGTTAATTTTGCAAGAGTATCTTTAAAATTTGTTATGCTTTGAGCAAGTTGAGTATTGATTGTCTCTTGCTTTCAATAAATACATACAAAGTTTCCTCAAAATTTCTTGTAGGATGTGGAGCATAAGAAGGTGTGTATCCATGAGAATTTTAGAAATTTAGAAATTACGGTGTGCTTGAAACTATGGTTGTAAAGAATGTGCATTGTCACTCTTCCAATTAAAATTTAGGTGGTTTCTCTAACCAGGGTTATATGTTTATGAGTATGGGTTATGATTGGGCTATTGGAAACTATTTAAAGTATGAGCTTGATCATGGAGACATTCCTTAAAAGAAGACAAGGTTGGACAATCATTACTTGATTGTTTATTTGTTTCACAAATTTGACAGCAATGTTTTAAATAGATTTTAATTGACCACTCTTTTTAATTATAATGCCTCGAATTTTCTAGCTAAAAATGCAAACTAGACTTGGAGGTCATGATCTTCCCTAAGGTTGTTTATGTCTCCATTAGATGTATGAGGTTGAGTTTTTCTCAGTACCTCATACATGTCTGTAGTGTCCCAAATTTAAGTATTTTCAGCTAGCAAGTCTAGGTACTCCATTTCTTCATTAGAGTCTTTATCTTTAAAGGTTCTATTGCACATTAATTCAATCATTTGCCTACCTTTAGGTGTTAAACCTTCATAAAAATATGAAATCAATCTCAATCTCTCAAAACCATGATGAGAGCAAGTATTAAGCAAGTCTTAACACCTATCCCAACATTGATAAAAATTTCTCCTGGTTTTTAAGTGAAAGTGATGATTTATCTTTTGAAAGAGTTTGTTCTATGAGATGGGAAAAACTTTTTTAAAAACTGTTATCACATTTCATCCTAAGCACGAATGAATCCAAGTTTCAAATTTTATAGTTATATTTTAGCTTTATCTTTTAATAAAAAATGAAAAAGCTTTAATTTGATGGTGTTCATGCTACAATTTGAGTAATTATAAGTGTTACAAACCTTGTCAAATTCTCTTAAATGCAAATATGGATTTTTCAAATCTAAGCCATAAAAAAAAGGTAAAAGTTGAATAATACCTAGCTTAAAATTGAAATGAGATGTATCAGAAGGGAAAACTATAAATGATGGTGCACTTGTTTTTATGGGATTCATGTGGTCTCTAAGTATTTTAACACGATTATTCTCATTATAAAGTGATTGATTATCTTTTTTTGCCATATTTTCTGAAAATAATGAGGATACCCTATAAAGTCTACCACTTAATGTACGTGGCTATTCTCATGCACGTGTAGGAATAGAATAAGAAGAAGAAAAAAACAAAAGGAGAAACAAAATAAAAGAAACAAAGTTATATACAAGAAAAGTGAAAAGTGAAAATAAAATAAATACTATAATTTGTACAAAAACTTACTTCCCTAACAATGGCGCCAAAAACTTGACACAACCAAAAGATTGATGTTTTCTTCCAAGTGCAGGAGTGTCTAAGTAATAAATAACCTAGTAAGACTAGGGTTGAACCATAGGGAGGTTAATTATATAAATTATAAACAATAATTATAAATAACAACAATAGTAAGAATAACAACGACAAGAATAATAATAATAATAATAATAATAATAATAATAATAATACTAAGATTAATAATAATAATAATAAATAAGCTGATGTGAACTTTGAGATGGAAGATTAATTTAAGGATTAAACAAAAATAACAATAAATGTCAAGATTAGAGGATCCACTAATAGTATGTTAAACAAGTATAGTATAAACTCTTATTATTCAATTGGAAACAAAACACAAATGAGGTTCCAATCAGATTATAGATTGTTAACATGATTATATTAGTCATCTTATTCGATTAATGCTAATACTTATAAATATTGCTAGACATTCATGATTATAACTTATGTTAACAACAAAGAAAGTTCTTTTTATAGTTTAGGAGATGGTTGTACCATACAGTATGGGCTATAAAAGTGCCAAGCATTTGTTGTACCGAGTGTTATACAACATAAATCTAGATTAGTCATTTAACAAGCAAAGTATTAAAGAGTGAATAAGATAACAAATACGAAACATGTTAGTATCAAACATTAAAATCTATATTAAGTTTACACTATACTTATTTTGACACCACTAGTGTAACCTTTTTACTTTGATATAATAAACTTAGCTAAACATAATGAAAAACAAAAACAGAAATAAATAAGATAAGAACATAAATAAGATAAAAGTTAACTAAGTGAAGGAAAATAAATGAAAGTAATAAATAAGATATTAATAAAAATAAAACTTAAAAATATAAAGATACAAAGAGAGAAAGCAAAAGAATGATCTTGATCTGGAGACCAAGATGTCTAAATACATGGCTAACGCTTCCTTTTATAGACTAAAATTGAAAACTATTGATTTCATGATTAATTGATGAGTGGGTGGCCAACTCTTGACTTGATGAGAATCTTTATCTTCTTTTGTCTGCCCAAAACATCATTGATAATGTCAGAATTGGAACCATTTGAAAACATAAAAGTTGTAGGAATTGTCAAAGCTTTCTAGGAAAAAAAATAGAGGTCATTTGGACTTCTAGAACTCCAGATATGGGCCAAACACTAAATAGTGTTCGAGTTGCAGGACAGATTCAGACTATACGTGGTATGTCATAAGTCTCACAAAAATGCACTTTCGTCTTTAAACTTTAAAAATCATGTAGATTATACAATTCCAATAACTCGACATGTTTCCAGTTCAATTTTGGTATAAAAGTTCATTTTTGTTTTTTTTAGTTACTAATTGAGAGAGAACAAAGAAAGAGGTCACCAGATTTCAATGATAGTATAAATCCATGAATAAAATAATATCATCTTGATTTAGTAAAAATAAAATAAAATAGAAAGGATGTAAATCAAGGATTAAATTAAACAAATTAATTAAATTAAAAGAGAAGTTATTTAGTGAGAGGGGTGAAATTGAAAATAATAATAAAGAAGTAAGGAGTTAGTATAGTAAAAGAAATAGTGGGGTTAATGTATTCTAAAAAGAATAATGGGGTTAATGTGAAAATAAAAGTAAATATGAAATAAGAAAAGAACATAACTATAAATAAGAAGAAATCTCTAGAAATTCCTGAAGTAATGGTTAGCCAAGGAGAGGAAGAAAGAGGGAAAAAAATTGAAATTGAAAAGAAACCTTATAAATTCATTCTTTGAATCCAAAGAAAAAGTGATAGTAAGTAAGCTAAAAGTGCTTCAAGTAAGATTTAGGAAGAAAACTTTGAAAAAACCTATAGAATTTACTAGTGGGAAAGGAAGGGTTAGGAAAAGGAAGAAGGAGAAGAAAAAAAAAGGTTATTTTCAATCTCTTGACTGATTTTCTTTGTAATAGAAGGTAACAAGAGCTATTATTAAGTCACTTAAATTTGTTTGTGCTTTCCTTAAAAAATAAAGATTTTAGAATACCTTAGTATAGGTTTAAGAAGTTTGTTAAATAATGATAGGTGGAGGCATGTTGTGTTTATAATGACTAAAAATGATGGAAATATGTATGGGAAACAAATTTATATTTGTCGAACTTAGAAATCAAAACTAGACAGGTTGTCTCAATTTCTCTACTAATATTTGAACATTAACATGACAAAATTTGAGATATTTTTCTTCATGAAAGTTGCATATATGGATGTTACCTTTCGAATGAAATTGATATTGCCTAAATTAGAGAGACAAAACATTAAATAGAGAAAAAAAAACCAAAAATAGGTAAAAATCAAAAATTAGGATGATAAATTTTTGAGTTTTCTAAAATTTATGAATTTAGGTAGGTATATAGGAAAACTAGATATATTCATCTCATAAAAGTTGTAGATCCATGTTTTATCATCCCAAAGAAACAAACCACACATAAAATTGAGTTTTATAGCCCGATTATCCTCTAACTACAAAACAGTGTTTGAGATATGTTATGTTGAGCCACCAAAAACTTGTAAATTGGTACCTTTGTTAATTAGTATTTAAAAGTGCATTTTTATCAAGGTTTTATATCATTATTTTGCACTTGAAGTATCAATAACTCCTTAACTAAAACATGTTTTATAATAACATATCTAATAAGATAATATACCTTTAATTTGTGGTAAATGTTCATTTTAAATGCAGGCCTATCAAATAAATAAAAGAATTTATTGATGAATTTAAAAACTGAAATTAAAAGGGCAAAGAGATGGTCAAACTTAGAAAAAAAGATGTTGGTGTAGTCCAAATCGGAACACTAATCGGTAATTGAGTCATATCTAGAGCTAGAGAAGTCCAAAAAAAGAAAGCAAGAGCATGATCTTGATCTAAAAACCAAGATGCTTAAATGCATGGCAAATGCCTCCTTTTATAGGCTAAAATTAGGAACTATTGATTTGATGACTAATTGATAAGTGGATGACCAACTCTTGACTTGATAACAATTCTTATCTTCTCTTGTCTACCTAAAACATCATTGATAATATCAAAATTGGAACCACTTGAAAACATTATATAGGAAATTTTCTCGGCTTTCTAGGGTAAAAAATTAAGATCATTTGGACTTGTAGAACTCCAGCTATGTGCTAAGCACTAAACAGTGCTCGGGCTGGAGGACAAATTTAGATTTCTTTGTTGTTGCTACAATTTGGACTTGAAAATGACCTTTTTTAAGTCTTAGACTCCATATAAAAGTTGTAGGCCTATGTCTTACCTTTCCATCCATATAAAATATACCTAAATCCAATATCTATAGCTCTAGATATGACCCAATTACCAAACAGTATTCTGGTTTGGATTGCACTGACATCTCTTTTCTATGTTTGGCCATCTATTTGTCCTTTCAATTTTAGTTCTTAAATTCATCAATCAATCCTTTCATTTATATGATAGACCTGCATTTAAAATAAATATTTACCATAAATTAAAGGTATCTTATATTATTACATATGTTATTATAAAACATACTTTAGTTAAGGAGTTATTGCTATTTTAAGTAGAGAATGATGATATAAAATCTTGATAAAAAATACACTTTTAAGTACTAATCACACCCCCAAACTAGCTTATTACTAGTCTCTAGTAATCAAGTGTTAAAATAGAAAAAGAATTTGCAAATTCCACAAAGCAAGGTATTCATCATTCAACTTCCATTAATCTATTAAGATAAACAAACTCTCATTAAATTTATATATCTGCTCAATATCTTTTAAATAGGATATTAATAAACCTTTTCTTTGTGCTCAATATATCAACATATAGTTATGGTTCTTTACTTGGAAGAAAAAAAAAATTTATTCTAATGTTTAAGGTTAACTTCTTTGGGTTGAGATTTTTTTTTGTTTCTTTTCTTAAATATATATACATGTAACTTAAAACACAATGCATCTTTAACCCATATAATGAGTTTTCGACAAATAAGTCTCAAACTAGTTGGTCTTAGGGCATTAGATGTTGAGACACCCCTACTGTCTTAGTAACTCAGGTTGCAGATATTGATATGTAGATAGTGCAATGTTTAATTCCTTTAAGCTTTTCTTCTTAACCCATGTAACATGCGTTGGGCCAATAGCTCCCAAGTCAGTTGAATTTAGGGTATTAGGTGTTAAAACACCCCTTCGGACTTAATTGCTTAGGTTATGGAGGTTACGAAACCAAACTTATCTATATTTTTATTATCATCATTTTTTTCTTTTTTTTTCCAAATTATATACTATCCCTTTCCCTTAATTGTTATGTTCAATAAAAGAACATAAATAATATAATAATCCAGTATTCAACCTTCAATCATATGTTAAAGTATGTGTGTGAAAATTAAGGTTTAAGAATACATGTTAAATGCGGATATGAGCAGAATTAAGTGATAATAATGTGAGAGTTTGTAAACCTGAATATTTCATAAAGTATTATAATATACCTTGTTAATAACGGTTACTAAGATGCATCTCAAGAGTCACTTTAACAAAAGAGCTCATTTACTCTATCATCTTAGTAACAACAATTTTACATATGCTTTATGAAATAAAAAACAATTTTTTTTATCAACTATTACCCAAAACGAGTCATTGTCCTTAATGTCTTAAAGTGGAAAGATAGAGTACAAAAGACATCACCTAAAATAACAAACATTGATAAACCTGAAACACACTTAAAAAAATAAAAAAGTTAACATTTCTTAAAACATAGACTTCCTTTCCAGTATAATCCTATCTTTAGGAATATTGAGAGGATAAGTTTAATAAGGATAAAAACTACAAATTAGAGATTCAAAACTAACTTTAAGCATGGAAAGAAAGACTTTAAAAGAGTTGCTAATATCAAATGAGAAAAAAAGCTGGTTAGGTTAAAAAAAGGGATCCATAAGTAGAAGAGATTGTTATCCCCTTGATCTATATATCTTTCCTTAAAGTTGTTTATGTAATGCACCTCGAATAGATGATGAATGCCCTTACTCAAGGCTTAGCTACTATAAGCATCTATGTATTGGAACAAAATCACAATAAGGTAAAAAATTATAGTTAGAAAAGAAAAACTATGAAAGGAGGAAAGTTGTTACCACAACTAACTATTCACACTATAGAAGGAACACCAACAAAGGCCTTCATGTTAAAGTTGGCAACTAGCAAAAAGTTCTAAAATTAGATGGCATAAGAGGCTCATATAGTCTTTAAAAAGTAAATGGCAATGTTGTTCTAGTTTGTTGTTTGTGTTTTAATTGTTTGTCTTTGCTTTCATACCAAGTTGGCAATCTTGGCTCAAAATTTTAATATATGATTTTCATTATAGTTGAGCCTTTCTTTTATTAATGAGATTATGCATTTTCATAAATTTTTCTATCCTTTTATCTTTGTAAAATACACACTTACACTAAAACACCTTTCACTTTCATGAAATCTGAAAGTGTATCGTCCATAAAATCATGAGCATATTACAATAAAAATAATAACCAAATTTTGATGAGTATACTATTGCAATGTTAGAAAATAAATGGGAAGAGGATGATGTAAAAAAATATGCTAAGCTACTAGAATAATCAGAGCGAGCTTGAAAACTAGGAAAAGAAAAGTTAGAGATAATTAATGTTGGTACAAGGCAGGATAAAACAAAATTGAAAATAGGGGCTCTAATGAATTCTAATAAAAGGGAAAACTTGATCTCACTGCTACATTTAATATGCCTGGTTTAGATACTAATAGTATGGTACATAAGGCATCATTAAATGAAGGAAGTATACATGTAAAGCATAAATTACAAAGAACTCATTCGAATATAGTGCTCGAGGTGAAAACTGAGATAAAAAGACAACGAGATACTGGTTTTTTAATGGTGGTTAGGCACCCCTAATAGGTATTTGATGTAGTGGTAATTCTCAAGAAAGACAGTAAAATAAAGGTTTATGTAGACTATAGGGATTTAAATAAAGCAAGCTTGAAAGATAACTTCCCTTCTATAAACTTTGATGTCTTTGTTGATAATGTAGTGCAAAGCTCAATATACTCCTTCATGAATGGTTTCTTAAGGTATAACCATAACCAAAACAAAATGGCCAACAAAGATAAAAAGAAGATAACCTTTATTGCTCTGTGAGAAACGTTTTTCTATAAGATAATGCTATATAGAATAAAAAACATTATATTTACTTATCAAAAGGCAATGGTAACTTTGTTCCATGACATAATGTATATAGAAATTAAAGTGTATGTGGACGACATGATTGCTAAATCAAAGAGGGAGAAGACCATTGTTAGAATCTAAGAAAGTTGTTTGAAAAGTTGAGAAAGTATTAGTTGAAATTGAACCTTGTAAAATTCTCATTCAGAATAAAATCTAGAAAGCCATTAGGATTTAAATCGACCTTAATAAAGTAAAAGCAATCTAGGTCATAGTTGACACGATCAAAAGATTAATGTCTTCTCCCAAGTACAGGAGTGTTGAAGTAATAAATAACCCGACAAGATCGGGGTCGAACTACAGAAAGGTTAATTATATAAATTATAGATAACAATAACACAATAACAATAATAACAACAATAGTAACAATAATAATTGTAGTAGTAGTAGTTGTTGTAGTAGTAATAGTAGTAGTAGTAATAAAGAAGTTGAAGAGAACTTTGAGATGAAAGATTAATATAAGGATTAAACAATGATAACAACAAATGTCAAGGTTAGAGGATCCACTAATAGTATGTCAAATAAATATAGTATAAACTCTTATTATTCAATTGGAAAACACACACAAAGAAGGTTCCAATCAGATTATAAATTGTTAACATAATTACATTAATTATCTTATTCAATTAATGCTAATACTTATAAATATTGTTAGACATTCATGATTATAACTTACGTTGACAACAAATAAAGTTCCTTTCATAGCACAGGTATAGGTTATACCATACGGTTGGGCTATGAAAGTGCAAAGCATTTGTTTTACCTAGTGTTATACAACATAAATCTAGATTAGTCATTTAACAAGCAACATATTAAAGAGTGAACAAGATAACAAATACAAAACATGTTAGTATCAAACATTAAAGTCCATATTGAGTTTCCACTATAGTTATTCTTACACCACTAGTGTAACCTTTTCACCTTGGTATAATAAACTTAAGTAAAGATAATGAAAGAAAGAAAATTAAATAAACAAAATAAGAACATAAATAAGATAAAAGTTAACTAAGTAAAGGAAAGGAAATGAAAGGCATAAACAAGATATTAATGAAAATAAAACTTAAAAATATAAAAAAATACAAAGAGAGAAAGCAAAAACATGGTCTTGATTTGGAGATCAAGATGCCTAAATGCATGGCAAATGCCTCCTTTTATAGGCCAAAATTAGAAAATATTGATTTGATGACTAATTGATGAGTGGATAGCCAACTCTTAACTTGGTGACAATCCTTACTTCTCTTGTTTGCCCAAAACATCATTGATAACGTCAAAATTAGAACTACTTAAAAAACATGAAAATTATAGAAAATTGTCTTATCTTTGCATAAACAAATGGAGGTCATTTAGACTTCTAGAACTCTAGATATAGGTCAAACACTGAAGAATGTTCGGTCTGTAGGATAGATTCAGACTTCTTCATTGTGGCCTTATTATTTTGGACTTCATATAAAAGTTGTAGACCTATGTCTTACCTTTCTATCCATATAAAGTAGACTTAAATCTGAGATCTACAGCTCCAAATATGACCTAATTGTCGAACAATGTTTTGGTTTGGACTGCACTTACATCTCTTTATCCTTTCAATTTCAGTTCTTAAACTCATCAATTAATCCTTTTATTTATGTGATAGGCCTGTATTTAAAATGAACATTTACCATAAATTAAATGTATCTTATATTATTAGATATGTTATTATAAAACATGCTTTAGTTAAAGAGTTATTGATACTTTAAGTGTAAAATAATGATATAAAACCTTGATAAAAATACACTTTAAGTACTAATCAATAATGTTTCTTAAAACAAAAAAACAATTAGTAGTAGGGTTCTTAAATCGTTTGAATTACGTTGAATTACGTTGCTCGTTTGAATTACGTACTAATCAAATGATAGTAACTTGTGATCTAATCTTTTGACTCATTTGAAAGAAAAATCATGTGGTATAGAATGAAGAATGCTAAGAAGCTTTTGATAAAATTAAGCAATATTTGTAATGTCCATTTTTACTCGTGCCTTCCATGCCTGACAGATCGTTGATTTTATATATGACAATAACTAAAAAAGAAATGGGATGTGCACTTAGGCAACATGATGAGCCTAGTAGAAAAAAGAGAGTGATCTATTATCTAAGTAAGAAGTTCATCAATTACAAGTCCATCTATACAATGATAGAGAAGCTTTGTTGTGAAATTGTATGAGCTACAAAATGATTTTGCTAGTACACATTGTATTACGTTGTATGATTGATTTCAAAATTAGATCATTTTAGACATATCCTTGAAAATCTTTATTTATCAAGCAAAATAGCAAGATGGTAAATGCTGTTAGTTAAGTATAATATAATGTTCATGGAAAGAAAAGTCATGAAAGAAAGTGTTGTTGCTGATCATTTAGTAGACAATGCAATTGAAGATTATAATCCTTTGACTTTTGATTTTTTAGATAATAATGGGCTGATAGTAGAAAAAAAGAATCAGACTGGTGAACAAAGTATTTTGACAGAGTAGTAAATGCACATAGCAATGAAGTAGGAATAACGATAATTTCTCCTAATAGAAAGCAACACACTATTTTGATCAAGCTGTAATTTGAATGCACCAATAATATGACTGAGTATGAAGTTTGCATCCGTGAATTAGAAGTTGCATTAGAGGTTAAGTTAACAAAACTTAATATCTATAGAGACTTAATACTGATAATCTATCAAGTAAAAAAAGAATGGTAGATAAAAAGATAAGAAGTTAAGGTCATATCAAGAATATATATCTGAAATAGTAAAAGAATTTGATGAGATAAAATTCATTCATATAGAAAGAGAAAAAAAACCAATTTGTTGATGTTATGAGTACTTTAGCTTTTATGTCCATAGTTGACTATGGGAATAAATCCCCACTTATAAGCTTTGAAGTTAGGAATTCTCTAGCCCATCACTGTTTAGTCGAAGAAGAAATGGATGGGAATTTGTGGTATTATGATATCAAATAGCTTATCTAACATTGTAAATATCCCTCGAGGCATCCAATACATACATGAAAACCTTAAGAAGGTTAGCTATGCATTATTACCTCAATATAGAAGTGTTATATAAGAGGTCATCTAATAGAATATTTTTTAGATGTTTAGATGTAATAAAAGTAAAAGAGGTGTTTAAAGAAGCTTATAAAGAGATTTTTGCAACTCTTGCTAGTGGACATATGACGACATATACAAAGGTCGGGGAATTTCTGGATGACCATAGAAAGGGATTGCATGGAATATGTTAGAAAATACTGTAAATATCAAATTTATAGTGATAAGATAAATGCACCTCTAGTTTTTTTTATTTAATTTGACATCTCATGGCCATTTACAATGTGGGGATTTATTGAACGAGATTTAATTTATTAACATGGAGCACTTGAAAAGATAGTGACTGATAATACTTAAAACTTCAATGAAAGAATGATAGTAGAGCTTTACACAATATGGAAAATCAAACACTCAAACTTCTCAATACAAGGATTGGCATGTAATGCTTCTTTTGCTTTGCATGCATATTGCACCGTAATAAAGATGTTTATAAAAGCTACTCCTTATTCGTTAGTTTATAGGATGGAAACAATAATGTCATTGAAGTAGAATTCTCATCTCTATAGGTATTGATGAAATTAGAACTTAAAGAACCTGATTGGATCAAGATGAGATATAAGTAATTAGATATGACTAGTGAAAAAACATCAACTACAATCTATCTTCACCAATTGTATAAAAAAAAAATGGCTAAAGCATATGATATAAAGGTCAAACCTAAAGTATTTCAAGAAAAAGATATAATACTGAGAAAGATCTTACCTTTACCTGGTGAAGATTAGAGTAAGCGGGTACCTAACTATAAAGGCCTGTATATAGTGAAGAAAATATTCTCTAGGGGAGCTTTATTACTGATAAGAATGGATGGAGATGACTTGCATAAGCCAATGAACTCTGATTCTATAAAGAAGTACTATGCATAGTGTACTTATCTTCTTTAAATTAATAAAGTTTGATTATCCATTCTTGTTACATCTTGTGTATTTTATAAGTGATCTTAAAAGTCTCAACAAAAACCCTTTTTCAAAAATCATTTTCTCTTAATCAAAGGTTTTCAAGATTTTACTTTAACTAACAATTTCAAGAAAAATTGATGATATGTCAAGAGTAATGATTCACCAAGCAACTCTATTACCCTTTTAACTAATAATCGTATAGTTTCTCATTTTACCTAAGAATCTCTCTTGAACCCTAAAATTAAACAATAAAGATTTCTTCTCCCTCTTGTAGAACAAAAATAAAATGTAAAATTTATAGAAGATTAGTCCTTAGCGAATATTAGGGTTGTTCAAAATAACCAATTAACCAAGAAAATTGATAAAACCAAAGAAAAATTAATTGAAAAAACCAAACCAAAATGAAAAACCAATTGAACCAATTTTTAAAACCATAAATTTTAATAGGTCTGGTTTGATTTTGATTTTAACCTAGAAATCAAACCAAACTAAACTAGACCCATAAAACAATTAACAAAAATTTATGGTATAAATAGTTAACTTAACCTAACCGGCTAACCCAAATACTTGACCGCTTTTTAGGATCAGCTTGTTTTAACTCGCAAGTGCACGAGCGTTTGATGTAGTAATTAACTCGATAAGATCAAGTTCATATCTATAGAGAACTAGATTTGGAAATTAAGCTAGGTAACAAAAAAAACTCAAGAGAAATTAAATTAACAATAACTTGGTTGAAAATAATTGATGGATTTGTTTCAAATATGAAAACATGTATATAGATTTTAAATGACAAGAGAAAGTAAGCCTTGGTCCAACTCGATTTTAATGGTGATGTATTGGTGATTCCTTTAAGATATATAAGATAACTAAACTTAATATCAACGATGGTGATATTAGATCGGAAGATATTACAATGAAGTTTAAAAAGATAAAGATTGATTATTGCTTAAGAATGAACAAGTACTTTTATATTAAGTAAGACATTGAATCAAGCAATCTCTATACTAAAACTAAAGTTTGTGCATAAAAATTCAAGATTATAAAATTACGTAAATGATTTCTAAAATTTCCTTACAATAATAAAACATTCATGAAGAAAATGAGAAAATAAACATTAAGATTCATTTATATTTTAAAGAATTCACCTCAACTACCATCATCCTTAATTTGAATCCAAGAAAGAGATTAGCCAACTATGATTATGTATAAGAACAATTTAATAAACATGAAATAACTTGAATCAAACTGAAATAATAAGTTTTACAAACTAAAAAATTGAAATCTACAAAGAAGAACACAACACAATTTCAATAAAAATTTAGACATAAATATGATGCTAAATTTGGATAGCAATTTAGACCCCCCTAGAAGATGTTTTTGGAGATGTCTATTATAGACATATTTATAGGAAATTTTGTTAGCTTTCCGTATAATTAAAGAACAGTTCATTTGGACACTTGAGTCAAAAGTTATGGGTAAAATATCAAAAGGTGTTATAAAAAATCAAATCAAGCTAGCTTTGCAACCACTTTGATACACGTTTTTTTCCCTTATTTATGAGTTGTCTCTTTTTTTTTTTACCCAAAATAATGTAACAATATCCCTTCCAGCTTTCCATCAATGTGTTTGTCTTCTTGGATTAATGGATTACCCAAAATAAATCAATTGTTATTTGTTGTGTGGACATGTAAGATCATGTATTGTGCTTGGGCTGATTTGAAGGCTAATTTGGGGCTGAATTTAAGTATCATATAAGGATACAAATATACCTATTACTTGCGCTAAGATTGACATTAAAACATTGAGTGTTTGATGGTTGAGGTTTGTATACAAATATAAGGCAAGTTTGAGTTTGAAATAGATCATATGATAATCTTTTCTATGATTGGAATATAATTGATTTTTTTGGAAAAAAAATTAAAGCACTTATTTGAACCAAGATTTGCTTCAAAATTTAACTAAATTTCTCTTCAATTCTTTGTTCTAAATTCTAACATTAATTTTTTTGACATAATCCATTTAAGCTCCAAAAACCTAGCAAAACATTAAAAGAAACTTCATTACTAAAAAGCACATCAATTATTATAGAAATCCAAATAAAAAAAATAAACACATATGTAAAATAAGAGACTTAATGATACTTTTGATGCACAATCACACCCTCAACTTAGATTTTATTGGTCCTCAAGTAAAATAAAATATAAAACCTTTAAAATAAAAAGAATAATAATAACTACAATTAGGCTTGACTCATCACACTTGAAGGACCTATCATGCAAACATTAGTATTTTCAACTTAGTGTATATATAATAGTAAATAAAAAATAAACATATATTCTCTAAATTAAATATCCATATAAAATTCCAAATTCAATCATAATTATCATGTAACGAAGATAATTGATTAACGCGAAAGCTTAACTTATGATCTTACCTTCTCATTATTACAAACAAGGTAGCAAACTAGAGAAATATTTATATTTTTTTTTGTTTTTTTTTTTGTAGATATTATTTATTCTTTGTCTTTAAGTTGTCAATTTCTTTTGGACATGAATACAAATATTTTTTATGAATGCACCTTGTTACTCACAAAGTTACAAAGTTAAAGTGCTTTTGCATACTTATATTTCAAGCTGCCGTTTAACGTAAAAATAAACATTTGTGATGCATATCCTTAGTTACTAGGCAACTCAAAACATTGGAGTAGATAGAATTTTGTACAAATTTATTTATTTAATTGTGTAATAATTATTACTCTATTTACTTAAACCTTATTTATGACTAGATCAAAAGAGATAATCACAAGTAAAACATCATACTTATCTTTTATGCATGATCACATTACTCAAGCAACTTTTGCAAGGAAGACATAATTCAATAATCTTAAAGAGAACCAAAAGTATGTTATATCTTACTTTATAAGATATTATATATCCCAAATTAAAGCATGCAATGTTCAACACAATAATGAATCCAAAAATATAATGTTGATTGACATGAAGAAAAGATTAATATCTTCTCCCAAGTACAGGAGTGTCGAAGTAATAAATAACCCAGCAAGACTGAAATTAAAATATGAAAGAAATTAAACTAGTGAACACAATCAATTAAAACTGAAATTTATCAAGAAAACAAACCTTGGTCACAAGCACACATCCACCTACAGAAATCAGAACTGATCCTTGAAACGAAACTCCAGTTTATATTTTGAATTTTTATCTTTTCTTAACTTTGGTTAATTAACGGATCCGCCGTATAACTAGCCCTAACCAACAAATAATCACAGTGTCCGCACTAATGATTTAATCTAATGGCAGCCTTAAGATCTAGATAAATTCATTAATCTTAACAACCAAGTTGTCTGCTTGTGTTGCTTTGATCGAATGTTTTCCCTAAGTTTAATAACGTAGTTCCGCCACAATTATCAAGCTTAGTTGCTTCACAAGTTTATATACCCTAACTCCGGTTTTGATATCAAACTTAGCAATAGATTGTTCACAATAATAACTTAGAGTCCGCTCTAGCAATTATCAAGAACAATCATAGAAAATATGCATAGGAAAACATTCATACTCATTCATAATACAAACTGAAAATAAATGGAAGAATAAATCTCACAGTTCTTGAAATCTGAAAGTTTCTGCGTCCTTGCAACCAAGAAAAGAGCTTAGCCTTGCATATCTATTGAACAACTACTCCTAAAGATAAAAGAAAGCATTATTTCTAGTATGTAGAGAGGAGAGTTTGTGTTTCTTCACTTCTAGTTGCTACCACCTTTCTTTGGTTCTATTGCACTCCCCTCCTCTCCTTTCTTGGCTCTCTTGGTGTCTATATATAGGCTTCAATGGCAGCTTCTCTTGCTTCTTTATCAATAATGGTGGCTACCAAACTTGCCAAACTTGCCAAACTTTGACATTAGTAGTCACCACAAACAATCCACCATTGCAGCCTCCTTCTTTGACAATGGCAGCATTCCAACTTGCAACTGGTTTGTGGTTGGTAATTTGAGGTTGGTGGATTGAGGTTGGTGGCTACTTTTCTTGACCTTCTAGATTGGTTTACTAGAGGAGCTAAATTGCTGAAATTATAACTTGGATGATAGTTTAGAAGCTTCGAAACATAATTTGGATTCATTTCTTCACGAAACCTGATTGCTGGTAGAATTCAGTTGTCATCTTTGGAAAATCATATCGCCCTCATCTGACATCGTTTTTGGGCTGAAACTTGGAGCGTTTCTAGACCTTTGAATCAGGAATCCAACAAAATTGAGTTTGCATCAATTGGACTTCTATAGCTCCAGATATGGAATTTTGAATGGACAAAGGTCAACAGTGGCAGAATACGAGATTTGACTTTGAAGGATGTGATTTCCATGATCTTCCTCTTCTTATTTTTCTTGCATTACATTTCCAGAAAGGTATGGATGTTAGCTTTTTAAAGCCACTAGAATCACTTCATTTTGATCTCTAGAACTCACGCTCTGCACAAAACATCGACTGAACGTCAAATCTACCAATTATCTCCAATTTACTCCTTTTTGCTTTTTTCATCCAAATGTGCCTTCAAAACATAAAACAAAGAATATCAAGGCATTTTACATATAAAACATGGACAAAACATTAGGTAAATGTGGGTGAAACTATCGAATAATATGGTTACATCAATTACATTAGTCATCTTATTTAATTAACGCTAATATTTATAAATTTCGTCAAGCATTCATGATTATAACTTATGTTAACAACAAATCAAGTTCCTTTCATAGCTCAGGTGTCAGTTATACCATACAGTATGGGCTATGAAAGTGCCAAGCATTTGTTGTACCAATTGTTATACAACATAAATCAAGATTAGTCATTTAACAAGCAAAGTATTAAAGAGTGAACAAGATAACAAATATAAAACATGTTAGTATTAAACATTAAAGTCCATATTAAGTTTATACCATACTTATTCTTACACCATTAGTGTAACCTTTTCACCTTGACATAATTAACTTAGCTAGACATAATGGAAGAAAGAAAAATGGATAAACAAAATAAGAACATAAATAAGATAAGAGTTAACAAAGCAAAGAAAAGGAAATGAAAGGCATAAACTTGAAATTAATGAAAACAAAGCATAAAGAATATAAAGAGAGAAAACAAGAGCATGATCTTGATCTGGACACCAAGATACTTAAATGCATGGAAAATGCCTCCTTTTATAGGTCAAAATTGGGAACTATTGATTTGATGACTAATTGGTGAGTAGATGGCCAACCCTTGACTTAGTGACAATCCTTATCTTCTCTTGTCTACCCAAAACGTCATTGATGACGTCAAAATTAGAGCCATTTGAAAACATAAAAGTTCTAGGCAATTTTCTCAGCTTTCTTGTGTAAAACATTTAGCTCATTTTGACTTCTAGAACTCCAGATATGGCCAAAATACTGAATAGTGTTGGGGTTGGAGGACAGATTCGGGCTTTTTTGTTGTTGGAATAATTTGGACTTGAAAATGGCCTTTTCAGATCTTAGGCTCCATATGAAAGTTGTAGGCCTATGTCTTACCTTTCCATCCATATAAAGTAGACCTAAATCTGAGATCTATAGCTTCAGATATGACCCAATTACCGAACAGTGTTTCGGTTTGGATTGCACCGACATCTCTTTTCTAAGTTTGATCATCTCTTTGCCTTTGTAATTGAAGTTCTTGAAGTCATCAATCAATCCTTTCATTTATGTGATAGGCCTGTATTTAAAATGGACATTTAGCACAAATTAAAGGTATCTTGTATTATTAGATAGATTATTACAAAACATATTTTAGTTGAGTTATTGATACTTTAAGTGCAAAATGATGATATAAAACCATGATAAAAATGCACTTTTGAGTACTAATCATTGATCCTAAACAAGTCTTCCTCACCTACGAATGCAAATTATTTTTTTTCAAACAAGCATGGCCATCTTAAGTGTTCAACATAATTAAATATATAAAATTAAGTTTTATATTATCCTCAATGTAAAAAAAAATAAAGAAGAAAAGAATAAAGATTAGAAAATTATTACTCTTTTTTTTTCAAGGATGAATGTTTGATTGAATTGGACTTGAGTTGACTTCTTGCTTGATTTTTTTTTTACCTATATATCACAACTAAAAAAAACATCAAACCATTTTTTTTTTGGCAAATAAAGCACCTGACATCTCCCAACATAGAATAATGCATTGTCCCTAATGCATGAACAAGTAAATATAAGAGTTGAAAAACTAAAAGAAAATAAAAGGAAAAAAAACTCATTACTTGTGATACTACAATTGTATTGGATCTTCAAGATCCAATGTCTTAACTTTAGCCACAAAGTTTTCAAAATAAGGTTTCAATTTATGATCATTTACTTTGAAAACATTTCCATTCTTAGGATTTTCTACCTCAAGAGCTCCATGCTTAGAGATGGATTTAATCATAAATAGACCAATTCATTTTACCCTCAACTTCCCAGGAAAGAGAAGTAACCGTGAATTATACAAGAGAACCTTTTGACTAACATGAAAGATTTTCTAATAATATATTTATCATGCAAAGTTTTTATTTTTTGTTTTGAAATATTTGCATTTTCAAATGCATCATTTATCAGCTCCTTTAATTCATCCAATTAAAGCTTTTTATTTTTGCCAGCCTCATTTTCGTTGTCATTGAATTGTTGGATGGCTCAATATGCACGGTGTTCATTCTCAATAGGGAGATGACAAGGCTTTTCAACTAGCCTATAAGGAGACATTCCTAAAAAGGTCTTATAAGCAGTACGATATGCCCACAAAACATCAATTAATTGTAACGATCAATCTTAATGGTGTGGGTTGACTGTTTTCTCTAAAACGTTCAGGATCTCCCTATTTGCCAACTCAACTTGGCCACTAGTTTGTGTGTGATTAGGGGTACTGACCTTACGAATTACATCATATTTTCTCATCAACATCTCAATGGGCTTGTTATAAAAATGCTTTCCCCCATCACTAATTGACACGATCAAAGTGTTGATGTTTTATCCTAAATACAGGAGTGTCAAAGTAATAAATAACTCGGCATGACCGGGGTCGAACCACGAGGAAGTTAACTATATAAATTATAAATAATAACAATAATAAAAAGAACAATAATAACAACAACAACAACAATAATGATGGTGATGAAGATGAGTTAAAGAAGACTTTGAGATGTAAGATTAATGTGAAGATTATATAATGATAAAAACAAATGTCAAGGTTAGAGCATACACTAATAGTATTAGAGATAAGTAAGGTATAAACTCTTTATTAATTATCAACATGATCATATTAATCATCTTAGTTACATAACACCATACTTATAAATTTTATCAAGTATTCATGATGCTAACATATGTTGACAACAAATTAAGTTCCTCTCATAATAACGATGTCAGTCGAAGAATGTGAAGGATCAAGTATTTGATATACCAATTGTTACACAACACAAATCTAGATTAACAATTTAACAAGTAAGGTATTAAGAATTAATAAGATAAAAATGATAAGACATGTTAATAGCAAGTTGTTTAGGATATAAGCACTGAAGTCCATATTGAGTTTATATTTACTTATCCTAACACCATTAGTGAAACCTTTTCACCTTGACATAATTAAATTAGCTAGACATTATGAAGGAGAAAAACTTAAAGAAATAATATAAGAACATAAACATGATATAAGTTAACTAAGTATAGTAAAGGAAATGAAAAGCATGAACAAAAGATTAATAAAAGCAAAACTTAAGCATTACAACAATATAAAGAGAAAAAGCAAGAACATGATCTTGATATGGAAAACAAGATGCCTAAATGAATGGCAAATGCATCCTTTTATAGGCTAAAATTCAGAACTATTCATATGATAATTGATAATTGATGTAGTGGCCAACTATTGATTAATGGACTTGGTGGACAACATCACTCAAGCACTTTGGTTGGCTGAATTAACATTGATGCAATCAAAATTTAGAAAAATGATCCCATTAAAGTTGTTGAAAATTGTATTTTCCTTCCACCCAGCAAATTTGAGATCATTTGGAGCACTACAACTTGAGATATGTCTAAATTATTGAGCAGTGCTGCTGGTGGATGTGGTGGATAACCCTCATGCTCTTGTTTGGATCATTTCTACCATCCCAATTTGAGCTGGTCCTCTTAATGAAAATTGTTAGAAATTATCTTTTCCTTCCACCTACCAAATTTCAGACCATTTGGACTTCTAGAACTCAAGTTATGGGTAAAACTCTAAGTAGTGTTTGGGTTGGATTGCAAGACAGATTCAGACTTCTCTTTTATGGCCAAATTTTAAATTTAAAAATGGAAAATTTAGGTCTGTTCATACGCATGAAAGTTGTAAGTCTATTTCTTATCTTTCCATCCATATAAATTAAGATGAAATCCAAGATCGATAACTCTAGATATGATCCGATGATTGAACAGTGTTCAAATTTGAAGTGAATCGGCATCTCCTTCATAAGCTTAGCCTTTTCTCTATCCTTTCACTTCGAATAGTTAATCACAATAGTTAATTCTTAAAATTGTGAGAATACCTACATTTAAAATGAGCGTAAACCATAAATTAAAGGTATCTTATATTATCAGACTTGTTATTATAAAACATGCTCTAGTGAAGGAGTTATTGATACTTCAAGTGTAAAATAATTATATAAAACCTTAATAAAAATGCACTTTTAAGTACTAATCACCCCCTTGACATGACTAAAAGATTGATGTCTTCTCCCAAATGCAAGAGTGTCGAAGTAATAAATAATCCGATAAGACTAGGGTCGAACCACAAGGAGGTTAATTATATAAATTATAGATGACAATAATACAACAACAATGATATTAGTAATAACAACAACAATAATAATAATATTAGTAATAATAATACTAATAGTAGTAGTAGTAGTAGTAGTAAAGAAAAAGAAGGAGAAGAAGAACAAGATGATGAGAACTTTTAGATGAAATATTAACATAAGTATTAAACAATGATAACAATAAATGTCAAGGTTAGAAGATTCACTAATGGTATGTCAAACAAGTATAATATAAACTCTTATTATTCAATTGGAAACTACACACAAAGGAAGTTCTAATGAGATTATAGATTGTTAACATGATTACTTTAGTCATCTTATTCGATTAATGCTAATACTTGTAAATCTCATCAACCATTCATAGTTATAACTTATGTTAACAACAAATCAAGTTCCTTTCATAGCTCAGGTGTTGGTTATACCATATAATGTGGGCTATGAAAGTGCGAAGCATTTGTTGTACCAAATGTTAAACAACATAAATCAAGATTAGTCATTTAACAAGCAAAGTATTAAAGAGTGAACAAGATAACAAATACAAAACATGTTAGTATCAAACATTAAAATCTATATTAAGTTTACACTATACTTATTCTTTTAAAGTTAACTAAGATAAAAGTTAACTAAGTAAATGAAAGAAAATGAAAGGCATAAACTTGATATTAATGAAAGCAAAGCATAAACATTACAAAAAAAAATATAAAGAGAGAAAGCAAAAGCATGATCTTGATCTGGAGACCAAGATGCCTAAATGCATGGCAAATATGTTCTTTTATTGGCTAAAATTGAGAACTATTGATTTGATGACTAATTGATGAATGGGTGACCAACTCTTGACTTGGTGACAATCTTTATCTTCTCTTGTTTGCCCAAAACGTCACTGATAATGTTGAAATTGGAATCACTTGAAAACATGAAAGTTGTAGGAAATTGTCTCAGCTTTTTTGTGTAAAACATTTAGATTATTTGGACTTATAGAACTCTAGATATGGGCAAAACATTGAACAATGCTCGGGCTAGAAGACAGATTCAGACTTCTTTGTTATTGCTCCAATTTGGACTTGATAATGGCCTTTTTAGATCTTAGGCTCCATATAAAAGTTGTAGGCATATGTCTTATCTTTCCATCCATATAAAGTAGACCTAAATCTGAGATCTACAGCTCTAGATATGACCTAATTACCAAATAGTGTTCCGGTTTGAACTGCACCGACATCTCTTTTCTAAGTTTGACCATCTCTTTATCCTTGCAATTTTAGTTCTTAAATTCATCAATCAATCATTTCATTTATATGATAGGCCTGCATTTAAAATGAATATTTACCATACATTAAATGTATGTTATATTATTAGATACGTTATTATAAAACATGTTTTAGTTAAAGAGTTATTGATATTTTAAGTACAAAATGATGATATAAAACCTTGATAAAAATATACTTTTAAGTATAAACCACCCCCCAATCAGCTTATTACTAATTTTTAGTAATTAAAGTGTTAAAATAGAAAAACAATTTGCAAGTTCCCCAAAGGAAGACATTCATCATTGAACTTCCATTACTTTTTCCAAGTTTAACAAACTCTCATTAAATTTATATATATTTGCTTAATATTGTTGAAACAAGATATTAATAAATCTTCTTCTTTTTATGCGCTCAGTGTATAAAAACATAGATGATGAGGCTTTTATTAGAAGAAAACAATATTATGTTCTAATGTTTAAGGTTAACTTCCTTGGGTTAATATTATCAAATTTTTTTAATTTTTCTTTTTTTATACATATAACGTAAAACACAATGCATCATGAACCTATATAATGAGCTTTCGACTAATGACTCCTAGACCAGTTAGTCTTAGGGCATTAGGTGTTGAGACACCCTTTCGAGCTTAATAACTTGGGTTGCAGATACTGATACGTAGATAGTGTAATGTTTGATTCCTTTAAGCTTTTCTCTTCAATCCATGTAACAAGCATTATGTCAATAACTCTCTTGTCAGTTGACTTTAGGGTATTAGGTGTTAAAACACTCATTCAGGCTTAATTGTTTAGGTTAGGGAGGGTTAGGGAGACTATGAAACCAAACTTATTATGCTTTTATTTTCTTTTTTTTTTACAAAATATATACTATCCCTTTCCTTTAGTTGTTACCTTTAACAAAAGAACATAAATAATGTAGTAATCCAATATGCAACCTACAATCATATGTTAAAGTGTATGTGTGAAAATAAAGGTTTAAAAATACTTGTTTTAATGAGTATATGATCAGAAGCAATAAATAATAATACAAGAGTTTATAAACCTGAATATTTCAAGAAGTATTATAATAGACCTTGTTAAGAATGTTTACTCTAATGTATCTCAAGATTCACTTTAACAAAAGAACTTCTTGACTTTGCCATCATAGTAATAATGATTTTGTAAATGAAAAACACAACCAGTAATTTTTTTTGTAAATATCAACTACTACCCCTTCTACCTAACCAAAATGAAACATTGTCCTCAATGTTCTGAGGTAGAAAGATAGAGTATAGAAGATATCACATAAAACAACGAATACTAACAAACCTGAAATACACTTAAACAAATATAAGACATAACCAAACAAAATAATAAAACATAAGTTTTCAGAAATGAAGACTCAAATCCAATCTAAGCTTTTTACAGCTGTCCTTAGGTGACCACTTTATGCGACTCATGAAGGGATTAATTATAGGAGTGAAAGATTGTAGTTGGTCAATCAATTATTCAGCAGTAGTAGTAGTAGAAATTATGATTTTTCGTGCTGAAGATAGGAATTCTTGTTCCACACTATGATAAAAAAAAGGCAACAACTTATCATATTAATCAGTAACATTTAACAAACCTATAGGTTTATGGTGAATGTGAAGTTGGGCCCAAGAGAAAATATGAAAGATATCTTCTAATGTACCTAAACTACCTGTATTTTATCTTTACAATTTACAAATATCATTCCTAAAGAATGACATTTTATATTACATCTGGCATATCTGTCACAGACTTGCAGTCATTTTGCACAACGTTTCTTTATAGAAGTACTTTTACCTATTCTAGGCATGTATGAAATGAAAGAATTAGAGGACTCACCTGATAACCAGACCTTTGCTTTAATTAGCCAGCGAACATCTTTAGGAATTCCATGGTTCATTAACAATCTCAATCTTGCACATCTAGCATAGTAAATTTTTATAATCGCATTATGAAGGAGAATAGGAAAATACCTTTTTAATTTTTCAAGAGTGGTGTCTATTTTTAAATGACAAGAGATGTAAAGAAGGGAGAAAGAGCAAAGAATTGAACTAATATCTACACAGATATCAGTTATTATGGGAAATTAAAAGAACCAACTAAAGTCACGAAGTCTCGTTATCCACCATTTGACCAAGGTGGAAAAAAACTAGCAAAAAAAATATCACATAAAAAGGAAACACAAAATCAATGTGACATAAAAAAATATCAATCTTTATCTAAAGGATCACCCAATTTAATAGAGTCATTTTTAATTAAAAAATAATCAATGTAAGCTTTCAAACAATGTCCATTTACCTTGAAAACATTCTCATTCTTTGGATTCTTGATATCATAAGCCCCATATGGATACACATGTTTAAAAATAAAAGGACCGCTCTATCTTGATCTTAGTTTTCCAGGAAATAAATGGAATTGAGAATTATAAAGCAAGACTTTTTGACCAACATTGAATGTTTTTCTCAATATTTTCTTGTCATAAAACGCTTTGATTCTTGCTTTATTAATTGTCTTTTCCTTCCACCCACCAAATTTCAAATCATTTGGATCACTACAGCTCGAGATATGTCTAAAATACTAAGTAGTGCTGCTGGTGGACGTGATGGATAGCACTCATGCTCTTGTGTGGATGAAATCTCATTTCTACCATCCGAATTTGAATTGGTTCTCTGCATGAAAGTTGTTGGAAATTGTCTTTTCCTTCCACTTACCAAATTTCAGATCATTTGGGCTTTTAGAACTCTAGTTATGGATAAAACTTTGAGTAGTGTTTGGGTTGAATTGCAAGACAGATTCAGACTTCTCTTTTATGGCCAAACTTTGAATTTGAAAATGGTAAATTTGGGTCTTTCCATACACATGAAAGTTGTAGGCCTATTTGTTATCTTTTCAGCCATATAAATTAATATGAAATCCAAGATCTATAGCTCTAGATATGATCCGATGACTGAACAGTGTTTAAATTTGAAGTGAATCGACATCTCCTTCGTAAGCTTAACCTTTTCTTTGTCCTTTCACTTCCAATAGTTAATCACAATAATCAATCCTTTGAATTGTGAGAATACCTATAGTTAAAATAAGCATTTACCATAAATTAAAGGTATCTTATATTATCAGACTTGTTATTACAAAACATGTTCTAGTTAAGAAGTTATTGATACTTCAAGTGTAAAATGATGATATAAAGCCTTGATAAAAATGCACTTTTAAGTATTAATTACACCCCTCAACCAACTTATTACTAGTCCCTAGTAATCAAAGCGTTAAAATAGAAAAACAATTTGCAAGTTCCCCAAAGTAAGGTATTCATCATTTAACTTTTATTACTCTATTCAAGTAAAAAAACTCTCATTAAATTTATATATAGCTGCTTCATATTGTTAAAACAAAATATTAATAAACCTTTTTTTATGTGCTCAATGTAAGAAAACATAGATGATAGGGCTTTTATTAGAAGAAAACAATATTATGTTCTAATGTTTCAAGTTAACGTCCTTGGGTTGGGATTATTATTTTTTCTCTTTTTTTATATATATTTAACTTAAAACACAATGCATTTATAACCCATATAATGAGCTTTTGACTAATGACTCCTAGACCAATTGGTCTTAGGGCATTAGGTGTTGAGACACCCCCTTCGAACTTAATAACTCAGGTTGTGAAAACTAATACGTAGATATTGCAATGTTTGATTCCTTTAAGCTTTTCTCCTCAACCCATGTAACAAGTATTGGGCCAATAGCTCCCAAGTCAGTTGACTTTAGGATATTAGGTGTTAAAACACCCATTCGGGCTTAATAACTTAGGTTAGGGAGGCTACAAAACCAAACATATCTATATTTTTATTTATTTATTTATTTATTTTAATTACATTTATAATCATTATTTTTGTTTTTTTGTTTTTTTAACAACAAATTATATACTATCCCTTTCCTTTAGTTGTTACCTTTAACAGAAGAACATAAATAATGTAATAATCCAATATGCAACCTACAATCATATTTTAAAGTGTATGTGTGAAAATGATCATTTAGAAAAACTTGTTTTAATGAGTATATGAGTAGAAGTAATAAATAATAATGAGAGAGTTTGTAAACCTGCATATTTCAAGAAGTATTATAATAGACCTTGCTAAGAATATTTACTAGGATGCATCTCAAGAGTCACTTTAACAAAAAAAACTCCTTGACTCTGTCATTATAGTAACAATGGTTTTGCAAATAAAAAGCATAACTAGTAAAGTTTTTTTTTGTGGAAATATCAATTACTACCTCTTCCCCCTAATCAAAACAAAACATTATCCTCAATATTATAAGGTAGAAAGATAGAGGGTAGAAGATATCACCTGAAACAACGAACACTGACAAACTTGAAACACACTTAAAAAAATATGAGAAATAACAAAACAAAATAATAAAACATAAGATTTCACAGACAAAAGCTCAAATCCAATCTAAGCTTTTTACGACTGTCCTTAGTTGACCAATTTATGTCACTCATAGAGGGATCAATTATAGGTATGAAAGATTGTAGTTGGTCAATCAATTGTTTAACAGTGACAATAAAGATTATGATTTGTCGTGCTGAAGATGTTAGAAATTCCTGTTCCACGGCATGATCAAGAAAAGATAACAACTTATCATAATAACAATTAACATTTAACAAACCAATGGGTTTATGGTGAATATAAAGTTGGGCCCAAGAGGAAATATGAAAGATCTCTTTCAATATGCCCAGACCACCTGACAAGGCAATGAAAGCATCAGCATGTTTAAACATTGTATTCATTCGAGCAGACATTGTGAAGACCTGGAGTTCCTTTCCAATTGTTGTTCCAATAATATCACCATATGCTAAAGTTTTGGGGACAACCCCTAAAACTTGACTACCTCCTAAAAATACAGCTATTGACACACTCCCTATTAACTTAAGGCTACCTCCTCCACACACCAAATAAATCTTTCTTACAACTAAAACCTGACCAAGATGATTAGCTAATTCTAAAAACTCCTTTTCTTACCCAAGACTAGATCCACCAAAAACACAAATATTTTGTATTTGATGACTTAAAAAACTTGTCTTTTTTACACACTTTGATATTTGTAAAATGTGTGGGCTAAGTAGAAATGAAAGGAATGAATAGAAGAATTTATAGATGAGAAAGTGAAAATGCAATCATATTACTTATATGTAGGCTAGTTGGAGTGTCTCTCTCTTTTTTTTCTTTATTATTATTATTATTATTATTATTATTATTATTATTATATAATTTAAAAAAATTGTATGTATAAATAGTTAACATGTGTATGTATAAGTAGTTGTGATTGTAGCTCACATTTTCCCTTGGTTTTACATCCAAAAAACTGCATAAATGCCCACTATGGGTCGAGGATAGGCTTCCCATCTAGTTTTCTTAAAAACTGGCAAACAGGGTCTTTTTTAGTCAGATTTCCAAGACTATGTCGAGCATGTTTTTTATAGAATTGTGGCCATAAATCATAAATTGCACGATACACATCTCCACTAGGGTGCATCTCAAGAGTCAATAAAAGATTATCTAAAGACTCCTTACTTAGGCCATCCTTATGAACTATATTTTATCTTCATGATTTACAGATATCATTCCTAGAGAACGACATTTTGTATTACAAGTCCATCTAGTACATCTGTGACAAACTGGCAACAAACTGGCAGTCGTTTTGCACGATGTTTCTTTGCAAAAGTGCTTTTACATGTTCTAGTCATGTATGAAATGAAAGAATTTGAGGACTCACTTGATAATCAGACCTTTGCTTTAATTAGCAAGCGAATATCTTCAGGAATTTTATAGTTCATTAACAATCTCAATCTTGCACATCTAGCACGATAAATTTTTGTAATCGCATTTTGAGGCAAAGCAGGAAAATACTTTTTTAATTTTTCAAGAGTGGTGTCCATTTTCAAATGAGAAGAGATGTAACAAAGGGAGAAAGAGCAAAGAATTGAACAAATATATACATAGTTATCAGTTATTATGGGAAACTAAAAGAACCAACTAACATCACGGAGTATTGTTATCCGCCATTTGATCGAGGTGAGAAAAAAACTAGCAAAACAAAGGTCACACAAAAAGAAAACACAAAATCAATGTGAGAGAGAAGAAAACAAATATCAATCTTTATATAAAGGATCACCCAATTCAATAGAGTAATTTTTAATTGAAAAGTTGTCAAAGTAAGCTTTCAAACAATGTCCTTTTACCTTGAAAACATTACCATTCTTTGGATTTTCGATATCACAGGCTCCATATGGATACATATGTTTCACAATAAAAGGACCACTCCATCTTGATCTTAGTTTTCCAGGAAATAAATGGAGTCAAGAATTATAAAGCAAGACTTTTTGACCAACATCAAATGTTTTTCTCAGTATTTTCTTATCATAAAATTCTTTGATTCTTGCTTTATGAATTCTTGCATTTTCATATGCATCATTTTTTATTTCCTCAAGCTCATTTATTTGAAATTTTTGCAATTGACTAGCATCATTAAAATTTGAATTGAAAGCTTTAATAGCCCAATATACTTTATATTCAAGTTCCACAGGCAAGTGAGAAGGTTTTTCATAGACTAGTTTATAAGGTGACATACCTAATGATGTTTTATAAGCTGTTTGATAAGCCCAAAGTGCATCATTAAGTCTTAAAGACTAGTCTTTTCTATTAGGGTTCACTATTTTTTCCAAGATCTGTTTGATCTCCCTATTAGCAAGTTCTACTTGTCTACTTGTCTAGAGGTGATAAGGGGTGACAACTTTGTGTGTGATTCCATATTTTCTCATTAAAGACTCAAATGACTTGTTGCAGAAATATGTTCCGCCATCAATTATCATGGCTTGAGGGATTCCAAATCGACTTAAAATATTTTCTTTCAAAAGCTTTATCATTGTTTTGTGATCATTGTTTCGACTTAGAATTACCTCTATCCATTTTGAAACATAATCTACTGCGACTAATATGTACAAGAAACTAAATGATGAAGGAAATGGACCTATAAAATCTATACCCCAACAATCAAAGATCTCTATGACAAGAATAGGATTTAAAGACATCATGTGATGTTTTGAAATAAATCCCAACTTTTAACAATTTTCACAAGTCTTATAGAATACGTATGAGTCCTTGAACATGGTGGGCTAGTAAAATCTACTTTGTAAGATTTCTGTAGTTGTCTTTCTTGATGAGAAATGACGCTCACATACTTTAGAATGACAAAATTTAATGGCATTATTTACCTCATTGTCAGGAATGCATCTTTAAAATATTTGATTAGGATAATATTTGAATAAATAAGGGTCATCTCAATAAAAGTTTCTCATTTCGTTCAAGAACCTTTTTTGTCTTGGGTATTCCAATGAGTTGGCAAATGTACTGAAACAAAAAAATTAACAATATTAGCAAACTAAGGTATTGTAGAGACAAAAAATAAGGATTCATCAGGAAAGTAGTCATTGATTGGTGTGATGTCAGATCTCGAATCTATTGTCAATCTTGATAAATGATTCATGACAACATTTTCGGTGCCCTTCTTATCTTTGATTGTGATATCCAATTCTTGAAGTAACAAAATCCATTGTACTAGTCTAGCCTTAGAATCTTTTTTTGAAAAAAGATATTTCAAAGCTGCATAATCACTAAAAACAACAGGTGAGCCAACAAGATAAGACCTAAATTTTTCACATGCAAATACTACTACAAGTAATTCTTTTTTAGTGGTGGTGTAATTCATTTGAGTACTATTTAAAGTTTTACTTGCATAGTAAATCACATAAGGTTTCTTATCTTTTCTTTGTTCCAAAACAGCAACCATGACATAATCACTAGCGTCACATATTATTTCAAAAGGTAAATGACCAATTAAGAGGTTGAATGACAAGAGTAGAAGTAAGTAAGTTTTTAAGTTTAACAAAGGCTTTTTCACATTATTCAGTCCATTCAAAAACATTTTTCTTTGTTAGAAGGTTACACAATGGCTTAGATATAACACTAAAATCTTTGATGAACCTCCTATAAAAACCAACATGTCCTAAGAATGATCTAACATCTTTAACAGATTTTGGTGTTGGCAAGTTGGCAATTAATTCAATTTTAGATTTGTCAACCTCAATTTCTTTTGATGAAACAATGTGACCAAGTACAATGCTGTTTGTTACCATAAAATGACATTTTTTCCAATTCAGCACAAGATTCTTCTCTTCACACCTGCTCAAAACCTTTTCTAAGTTAGTCAAACAATCTTCAAAAATAGAAAAATCATCCATAAAAATTTCAAGAAAACATTCAACTATATCACCGAATATGTTAAGCATGCATATTTGAAACATGGCTAGTGTATTACATAATTCAAAAGGCATCCTTCGATCTGAAAAAAAATATCAAATGGACATGTGAAAGTGGTCTTTTCTTGATCTTTCAATGCAATTTCAATTTGATTATAACCTAAATAGCCATCTAGGAAACAATAAAATTCATGACCTGCAACTCTTTCTAGGATTTGATCCATGAAAGGTAAGGGGAAATGATCTTTTCTAGTAATTGAATTAAGTTTCCAGTAGTCAATGCACAGGTGCCAACTGGTAATAGTCCTAGTTGGAATTAACTCATTTTTCTGATTTGTTATCATAGTAACTCCAGACTTCTTGGGTACAACTTGGGTAGGACTTACCCATTTGCTATCAGAAATAGGATAAATGATTCAATTATCTAGAAGCTTAATGACTTCATTTCTCATGATTGATACTTAAAAGTGTATTTTTGTCAAGGTTTTATATCATCATTTTGCACTTAAAGTATTGATAACTTCTTAACTAAAACATGTTTTATAATAATATATCTAGTAATATAAAATACCTTTAATTTATAATAAATGTTCATTTTAAATGCAGGTCTATCACATAAATGAAAGGATTGATTGATGAATTTAAGAACTGAAAATGAAAGGATAAAAAGATGACCAAACTTAGAAAAGAAATGTCGGTGCAATCCAAACTAGAACATTGTTCAGTAATTAGGTCATATTTAGAGCTATAGATCTCAGATTTAGGTCTATTTTATATGGATGGAAAGGTAAGACATAGGCCTACAACTTTTATATGGAGCCCAAAATCCAAAAAGGTCATTTGCAAGTCTTAATTGTTGCAACAACAAAGAAACCCAAATCTGTCCTCCAACCCGAGTACTATTCAGTATTTTGGCCATATCTGGAGTTCTAGAAGTCAAAATGAGCTGAATGTTTTATACAAGAAAGCTGAGACAATTTCTTACAACTTTCATGTTTTTAAGTGGTTCCAATATCGACGTTATCAATGATGTTTTGAGTTGATAAAAGAAGATAAGGATTGTCACCAAGTCAAGAGTTGGCCAACTACTCATCAATTAGTCATCAAATCAATAGTTCTCAATTTACTTGTTCGGCTAAAAAGGCTTTCTTTTTCACATTTAGGTTTCTCTTCATAATGCACAGATCTTTCAAAAATTTAGCATAAGAAGGAACTTATTTAATAACATCTAACAAAGGTATATTGATCCTTATCTGTTTGAAAGTTTCAAAGATTTCAGAGTTGTGATTGACTTTCCTTTGTTTGGTCATGGCATGAGGAAATGGAAGTGCTAGTGGGGAATCAGTCTTTTCTTTGTAATGTTCAGCTTCAACCCCTTCCTTACCCTTAGAGATTAACTCATCATCTTTCTCACAAGGTTCAAGAGTGGGTTTTTCAATAACCTTACCACTATGAAGAGTGATGACTGATTTGACTTGATCCATATGATGGTTTGCGGAACTACTTACATTTGCATTGTATTGCCTCTTGGAATTTTATTATGATTTAGAAGAAAACTTACCTTTCTATTGAAAACTAAGAGCAGATGTGAATTTTGCAAGAGCATCTTTTATATCTGCCATGGTTTGAGCATTTTGAGTGTTGATTATCTCCTGCTTTTTAATGAATACATGCAATGTTTCCTCCAAATTTCTTCTAGGAGGTGGAGCATAAGGAGTGCATATCCATGAGAATTTTGAAAATTATGGTTTGCTTGAAATGGTGGTTGTGAAGTTTGTGCATTATTGTTACCACTCTTCCAATTGAAATTTGGGTGATTTCTCCAACCAGGGTTGTATGTTTGCGAGTATGGGTTATGATTGGGCTTTTAAAAATTGTTTAAAGCATGAGCTTATTCATGGAGACATTCCTTAAAAGAATGCAAAGTTAGATAGTCATTGGTTGAATGTTTATTGGTTTCACAGATTTAACACATAATGTCTTGAACAGATTTTAATTGACCACTCTTTTTAATTCTAGTGCCTCAACTTCTTTTGCTAAAGATACAAATTTAGCTTGGAGATCATAATCTTCCCTAAGGTTGTACATACCTCCACTAGATGTATGAGGTTGAGTCTTACCTGGTGCCTCATAAGTTCCTATAGTGTGCCAATTTTGAGCATTTTCAGCTAGCAAGTCTAGGTACTCCATTGCTTCGTCAGGGTCTTTATTTTTAAAAGTTTCATTGCACATCAATTCCACCATTTGTCTATCTTTAAGTGTTAACCCTTCATAAAAATATGAAACCAATCTCCATGTTTCAAAACCATGATAAGGGCAAGTATTAAGCAAGTCCTGATACCTATCCCAACATTGATAAAGTGTTTCTCCTGGTTTTTGAGTGAAAGTGGTGATTTGTCTTTTGAATGAGTTTGTTCTATGAGATGGAAAAAATTTCTTTAAAAATTATTGTTGCATTTCATCCCAAGTATGAATGGATCCTGACCTAAGATTTTGTAGCCATGTTTTAGCTTTATCTTTTAATGAAAAAGGAAAAAGCTTTAATTTGATGGTGTTCATGCTACAATTTAAGTCATTATAAGTGTTACAAACTTCTTCAAATTCTCTCAAATGCAAGTATGGATTTTCTAGATCTAAGCCATGAAAAGAACATAAAAGTTGAATAATGTTTGGCTTAAAATTAAAGTGAGATGCATCAGGAGGAAAATTATGCATGAAGGTGCATTTGTTCTTGTAGGGTTCATATGGTCTTTTAGTGTTCTAATTCGGTTATTCTCATTATGAAGTGACTGGTTATCTTCTTCGACCATTTTTTTCTGAAAATGATGAGGATATCTGACATGACGAAAAGATTGATGTCTTCTTCCAAGTGCAGGAGTGTCGAAGTAATAAATAACCCGGCAAAACCAGGGTCGAACCACAGGGAGGTTATTGTACAAATTATAAATAACAATAATACAACAACAACAATAATAACAATAACAACAATAATAGCAATAACAACAACAACAACAATAAAGAAGAAGAAGAAGATGAGAACTTTGAGATGAAATATTAAAATAATGATTAACAATGATAATAACAAATGTCAAGGTTAGAGGTTCCACTAATGGTATGTCAAACAAGTATAGTATAAACTCTTATTGTTCAATTGGAAACCACACATAAAGGAGGTTCCAATCAGATTATAGATTGTTAACATGATTACATTAGTTATCTTATTCAGTTAATGCTAATACTTGTAAATTTCATCAAGCATTTATGATTATAACTTATGTTAACAACAAATTAAGTTCCTTTCATAGCTCAGGTGTTGGTTATACCATACAATATGGGCTATGAAAGTGCCAAGCATTTGTTGTACCAATTGTTATACAACATAAATCAAGATTAGTCATTTAACAAGCAAAGTATTAAAGAGTGAACAAGATAACAAATATAAAACATGTTAGTATTAAACATTAAAGTCTATATTAAGTTTATACTATACTTATTCTTACACCATTAGTGTAACCTTTTCACCTTGACATAATTAACTTAGCTAGACATAATGAAAGAAAGAAAAATAGATAAACAAAATAAGAACATAAATAAGATAAAAGTTAACAAAGCAAAGGAAAGGAAAGGAAAGGCATAAACATGGTATTAATGAAAACAAAGCATAAACACTACAAAGAATACAAAGAGAGAAAACAAGAACATGATCTTGATCTGGACACCAAGATGCCTAAATGTATGGCAAATGCCTCCTTTTATAGGCCAAAATTAGTAACTATTGATTTGATGACTAATTGATGAGTAGATGGCCAACCCTTGACTTGGTGACAATCCTTATCTTCTCTTGTCTGCCCAAAACATCATTGATAACATCAAAATTAGAGCCACTTGAAACATGAAAGTTCTAGGAAATTTTCTCAGCTTTCTTGTGTAAAACATTAGCTCATTTCGACTTCTAGAACTCTAGATATGGCCAAAATACTAAACAGTGCTCGGGCTGGAGGACAGATTCGGGCTTCTTTGTTGTTGCAACAATTTGGACTTGAAAATGGCCTTTTTAGATCTTGGGCTCTATAGGAAAGTTGTAGGCCTATGTTTTACCTTTCCATCCATATAAAGGAGATCTAAATTTGAGATCTATAGCTCCATATATGACCCAATTACCGAACAGTGTTCCGGTTTGAATTGCACCGACATCTCTTTTCTAAGTTTGATCATCTCTTTGCCTTTGCAATTGAAGTTCTTAAAGTCATCAATCAATCCTTTCATTTATGTGATAGGCCTGCATTTAAAATGAACATTTACCACAAATTAAAGGTATCTTATATTATTAGATAGATTATTATAAAACGTACTTTAGTTAAGGAGTTATTGATACTTCAGGTGCAAAACGATGATATAAAACCATGATAAAAATGCACTTTTGAGTGCTAATCAATATCCTACAAAGTCTACCACTTAATGTACATGACCAAACTCTCATGCACGTGTAGGAAGAAAATAGAAGGAGGAAGAAAATAAAAGAAGGAAACAAAACAAAACAAACAAAAGTTAGATATAAACAAAATGAAGAGTGAAAATAAAATAAATATTATAATTTATTTAAGAATTTACCTCCTCAATAACGATGCCAAAAACTTGACACGATCAAAAAGTTGATGTCTTATCCCAAGTGCAGAAATGTCAAAGTAATAAATAACCTGACAAGACCGAGGTCAAACCATAGAGAGGTTAACTATATAAATTATAAATAAAAACAATAACAACAACAACTATGATGATGGTGGTGGTGAAGATGAGTTAAAGAGGACTTTGAGATATAAAATTAATGTGAAGATTATACAATGATAAAAATAAATGTCAAGGTTAGAAGATACACTAATAGTATTAGAGATAAGTAAGGTATAAACTCTTTAGTAATTATCAATGTGATCATATTAATCATCTTATTTACATAACACCATACTTATAGATTTTATCAAGTATTCATGATGCTAACTTATGTTGACAACAAATCAAGTTCCTCTCATAATAACAATGTCGACAGAATACTACGAAGGATCAAGTATTTGATGTACCAATTGTTACACAAAACAAATCTAGATTAACCATTTAACAATTAAGGTATTAAGAATTAATAAGATAAAAATGATAAGACATGTTAATAGCAAGTTGTTTAGGATATAAGCATTAAAGTCCATATTGAGTTTATATTTACTTATCCTAACACCATTAGTGAAACCTTTTCACCTTGACATAATTAAATTAGCTAGACATTATGAAGGAGAAAAACTTAAAGAAATAATATAAGAACATAAACATGATATAAGTTAACTAAGTATAGTAAAGGAAATGAAAAGCATGAACAAGAGATTAATGAAAGCAAAACTTAAACATTACAATAATATAAAGAGAAAGAGCAAAAACATGATTTTGATATGAAAAACAAGATGCTTGAAGGAATGGCAAATGCCTCCTTTTATAGGCAAAAATTCAGAACTATTCATGTGATAATTGATGTAGTGACCAGCTATTGATTAGTGGACTTGGTGGACAACATCATTCTAGCACTTTAGATGGCTGAATTAACATTGATGCAATCATAATTTGACAAAGTGTTATGTATGAAAGTTGTTGGAAATTGTCTTTTCCTTCCACCCACTAAATTGTAGATCATTTGGAATACTACAGCTCAAGATATGTCTAAAATACTGAGTAGTGCTGCTGGTGGACGTGATGGATAGCACTCATGCTCCTGTGTGGATGAAATCTCATTTCTACCATCCGAATTTGAGCTGGTTCTCTTCATGAAAGTTGTTGGAAATTGTCTTTTCCTTCCCCCCACCAAATTTCAAATCATTTGGACTTCTAGAACTCCAATTATTATCTTTTCAGCTATATAAATTAATATGAAATTCAAGATCTATAGCTTTAGATATGATCCGATGACTGAACAGTGTTTGAATTTGAAGTGAATCGGCATCTCCTTCGTAAACTTAGCTTTTTCTTTGTCTTTCACTTCCAATAGTTAATCACAATAATCAATTCATAATTAATCACAACAATCAATCATTTGAATTGTGAGAATACCTGCAGTTAAAATGAACATTTACCATAAATTAAAGGTATCTTATATTATCAGACTTGTTATTATAAAACATATTTTTGTTAAGGAGTTATTGATACTTCAAGTGAAAAATGATGATATAAAGCCTTGATAAAAATGTACTTTTAAGTACTAATCAATTATCTAGACAATATTTGTTTTAAGTTTTTTAATGAATTAGGTATGGAACTTATCCATATTGGTTTTGATTATTTTATAGTAAACTTGGCCTTGATTATTTTATAGTAAACTTATTCTATTATGTATGCTTCAACCATTAATATTTTCAAACTTCTACCTATTTTTCATTCATAATCTAACATAAGAGTTTCCTAACTAATATTGTTGTCCAAGAAATAATTCTCAATGATACTTGGTTATTATAATCACAAGGCGTGGTAGGTTATTATTAAATAAACATCATTCATTTGTTTTCGTAGGAAACCTTTTACAAATAAGAGTATTTTGTAATCTTTAAATAAATTAATTAATGCACAAAATGTAGTAGTTATCGATCATTTTAAATTACATTAGTTATTATTTCTCATCTTATTTTGTGTTTATTAATTTTTCTTTTTTAGATAAAGAAAAGAAGTGAAATGAATTTCAGAACAATTATTTTAATTGAGTAGCTAAAAAGATTGGAATTCTAGAAAATTAAATTTAATTTTTAAGTATGCGTGTTGAGGGCATGCATTTTTCACGAGTATAAGGTTGAATTTAAGAACCGAAGAATGGAGATTTGTTATTTGAATCAAATGACCATTGACATCCGGAGAGAAATTTCAAATTTTATAATCATCGTTAATGGCATTGTCAAAACCCAACACACCTCATCAAATACCCAGAAATTACCTAGAAGCAACCTGACGACGAACATATATTATAATTATAAATTTATAATCACAATCATCTGCATCACAGGACAAGAAAATCCACTCATATATAATACTTAAATAAAATGCGATCTAGAGCTTGAGGTCCAATCTCCAACCATATTTAACCCTTATTTTGAGTTTGTTGCTTCGTGATATCTTGGATTAAGAATGACAAGTTGAGGCTGGAAGATCCACCTAATTCCGTAGCCTTCTTTGCCGATTTTCCAAGTTCAATTGCTTTCTTCCTCCTCTTCTTGCCTTCTTCTCCACCTGCATCCATCAACGTAATTACTGCCTTCTTGACCTCATCTTTCTTCACCAACACTCCAACTTTCTCTTCTTCTCCCCATCTCACTGGAACCTCAACGCCTACTCGCACACCGATCCTTAAAATCTCAACAATTAGCTTCTCATTAAGGAATTGTTCAGAAAATTGAGGCCATGTTATCATTGGCACCCCCGAGCAGATCCCTTCCACTGTAGAGTTCCAACCACAATGAGTTAAGAATCCTCCAATTGCTCTATGGGACAAAATAAGGACTTGAGGAGCCCAGCCTTTTATCAAAAGCCCCCTTCCTTTGATTCTTTCTTCAAATTTCTCCTTCACGAGCCATTCCTCTAATTCAGAACCCTTCTCTCCAGTTTTCACAACCCAGATAAATGGTTGTTTAGATGCTTCCAAACCCAAACCTAGTTCTATTAACTGCGATGGCACTAGGCGACATAGGCTACCGAGGCAAGCGTAAATAACCGACCCTGGCTTCATAGATTCAAGCCACTCCAAGCATTGTTTCTCGTCAATTGAAGCCTTGTTGCCTCTCTCAAACTTATCTAAATTATTCTTGTTACATAAAGAAACTGGTCCAATGCACCATACTTTCTTCTTTAGAGCCTTCGTGTACTCCTCAGCGCAACCATGCTCCAACTCGTCAAAACTATTAACTACAACCCCATAAGCTGTAGATTCAGCCTCTTGCATCTTGTTGCGGACGTCGTCCAAGTCAGGTAAGCTAACAAATGCTCCCGGTAGCTGAGCCTTTGTTACCTCAAAACTTTGTGGCATCCCTGGAACAACAAAAGGTTCTGAATCTGAAGTGACTGAAAGGTGAGCTTTGTGAAGCCTGATATTATGAGAACTCAACAGAGAAAAGCAGCACATCCCGTGAAAAACAATCCGGGGGATGTTGAAACGTTGAGCGGTTTTGGATGTCCAGGATAAGCACTTGTCTGATATTATGCAGCTTGGAGGAGGTTTCGCATGTTCAAGAAGGAGTTCTAATGGCTGTTGCAGCCTAGCGACTGCAACATAGAATTTCTTCAGCAGGTCTCTTGAAGGTAACGTGTCAAGATTCTCGAGGCCGATAGGGAGCCCAACTTCCTCGCATGGAAACCGTATCTGTACAAGCTGAATAGGGAGCCCAGATTCTCTTGCTCTATCAATGGTTGCCTCAAATCTTGATGCATTATGAGGCGTGGTGACCAAGCTTACAGTCACACCTCGCTCTGAAATGAGCTTGGCCATGTCTATCATAGGGATCATGTGCCCTTGTGCCATAAGTGGGATCAACACGAAGTGCAGTGGGCTAGAGATTGGGGGCGCCATTACAGCAGAGCTGGAAATGGTTCTATGTGTGCAAAGTGGTGAAGGATGAAGAAAAGGATGAATGATTCTCAATCTCATGTTGCCATGTCTTATTATTTTTAGTTGACTTTGAATAAGTCATCAACTCCCAGTTCTGATTACATATTATATAGCAAACGTATAATATATTTGTTGAGAATAATGTCCTCTAAATTTACTTCCTTGACCCATCTCCTGGGATTTTCCTTTGATTGAGTAAATGCATGCATACCATGATTTTGAATTCAAGCCGGAAGAAGAGGTGCGATCACACGGATGTTGCCAGTCGTTAATTAACCCAACCTACTCGCCCCCAGTAACCAATATTATGGGCTTATTTGTCTAACTACAACTCTAGCTATTTCTTTAATTGGGTTTATATATTCCTTCTTTTTTTTAACGGAGGTCGTATTGAGCAGTTAAAAAAAAAGGATTTTTGTTGTATAAATTAACAAATGATTGAAACTTGTACTTCTAGGTAAGATTGCTAGTGGAAGTTGGAGGTTTGTTCGAGCAGAATCATCATCGTCCCGACCATCCCAATTCAACCACAATGGTTCGTCCCTGGAGGGTAATTGACTTCCTGTTCACCTGTGGGCTGTGCCCTTATTGTTAATTATTCCCTCCACTAAAACTGCGTTTACATAATATAAACTCACTTTTAATGCCACCTTTACTAATTATAATCTCTTCTTTCTTAGTTTCTCGTGAATTTGAGTGCTATAGTGCCGGACAAGAACTTTGCATTAGATAAAATATATATAAAAAAAAATCACAAAAAATCTTACTGTTGAAAGGCCACTGCAAGATTTAAGAGAAAAATCAATAATATTTAATAATTAAATAAAATTAAAATTTAGTAAAAAATCCTGTGAGCTTTGCGCTGGCATGGCAGGTCTCCCATTATCGCTGTAACGCTGAGTTGACGTTGACCACCTCCGTTTTGATTCCACCAGCAAGACAAATTACATAGCGCCAGTTTTCTCAAACTTAAAATTTGGTTTGATTGACTCATGAATGCCCAGGATAGCGTGCCGCACGCGATACCGTAGGTCTTTACTTTTACTTCTATGCTAAAATTTAGGAGGGGTGTGATTGACAGTCTAATTATAGTTATTTTTAAAATTATTTTTTATTATAAATATATTAAAATAATATTTTTTATTTAAAAAATTATTTTTAAAATCAACATATTAAAACAATTAAAATATATAAAAAAAATATTTTTTAATAAAAAATAAAAAAAATAATTTTTTTTAAAATATAAGTTGACTAGCATTTTCAAAAACACTTTAAATTATCTATCTTGATTTAAATTTGACTTTTTTAAATATTCATTGTCCTTAATGGCTTTGTGAATATAAAATTTAATTTTATTAATTAATCAATAAAACATATATTTTAAATATATCCTTTTTTCTTGTAAAATAAATAAGAAATGATCTCATGAAGTTAGGTATAAATTTCAAGCTTAAATTATGAATGTCAAATTATGAACGGCTTGATGCGTAATTCTATAATGGGCTCGCCATTTAATTTTTGATATAATTGCATTTTTTTCCTAACCTTTTAATAATTTTAAAAATATAACTATATAACAACTTTTTATTCATATAAGGGGTAATTTTGATTTTGGTGGTATGGCTTGGATTCTAAACTCAGTAATGTTATATATTTTTTTGTGTTCATTTTTGAAAGATAAAATACTCGTTATCTATTGTGGGATTTTGGATGTCATTTCAATATACCATTATGATATGATTTTGTATTTTTTTTAGTAACTTGGTATATAATATTTCTAAAGAAATATTGTTTTTAGATATTGTTTTTGTTTTTAATATTAATATATTAAAATCATTGAAAAACAATATATTTTTAAGAAAAAATATTTAAAAAACACTTCAAAAATTAAGTTGAAGTATAAAAACAAATACTCTGGTAGTCATTTTTCATAATTATATGTGAAGGTAGGAACCTTATAATTTCAAACCCATTTGAAAGAGTAGTAGCTTATGTTCGTGGATGCTTTTTAAAAGTGTTTTGGTATTAATAAAAAGTATTAAATTGATATTTTATTTTAGTTTTTTTAATGATGTTGATATGCTAATAACTAAAATAAAAAGATAAAAACTATTTTAAAAAATTTTCAAATAAAAATTACTTTAAAAAAAACACTCTATACCACAGTACTAAAGAAATTGGCACATAACCACAAATAACCCTTTTTGTTTTTGCAATTAAAAAAATACTTTTAAAATTTTTTGAAATTATTTTTTTAATATTTTTATATCATTTTGATGTGTTAATATCAAAAATAAATTTTTAAAAATAAAAAAAATATTATTTTAAATAATTTTCAAATAAAAAATATTTTAAAAATAATTATAGTTATATTACCAAACAGATTTTAAATAAAACAAGACCTATGACTGACTTTTTTTAGAATGAATTCACATAAGCACGATTATTTTTTTTAGTTACTATAATTTTTTTAATTAAGATATGTATTTAAATTAATTTTCATGTAATTTAATTAATTTTATAAACTTTAAAAATAAAAATTATATAAAATTTAATAATTTTAAAATTTATAAAATTCAATATTACCGGTAATTCAACTATTAGTTATTATAATTTTGTTATGCTTTTATGGAGTGCTTTTTACTGCTCAAACTAGAACAACTGAAATAAAAATATATTAACATTAGTTGCTGAACCTGCGCGCGTAGATACCACCTGTCAACACGCGCATAAGGGTTCTTGAGCAAGCGACAAACACTTCTGCAGTGAAAACGTAAAAATCGCCTCTGGATTGCGGCTTGACTCTGTCTCCTCTTCAATTTCTCTCTCGCTCACTCAATTAAAACCCATATGGTAAGGCGTCGTGTTTACTCCCTTTTCTCTTCCTTTCCGGACTTAGACGATGCTCAATTTCACGTTTTAGTTGATGGATATGTCGTTTTCGGCAATTTTAGTGTAGGCATAAGTTGGGGACCTTCTAGCTGAGGAGTATTTTATATCGGTTGATCCTGATGGGGGTGCTCAACAAAAGAAGGGTAATTTTGGGTTTGTAAAAGCAAAATGAAGTTTCTGTCACTTGCACAAATACCACCTGCGCGTAACTTGCCGGGAAACTTTCTTTCCAGCTCTGTTATACTAGTTTAAATTCCTTTTTCTTGGTGCTAGTTTTGAAAAAAAAAAATTACATTTATAAGATACATTTGCTTATTATCACTCTTTAAAAAAAATTTATCAGGTAAAAAAATATTTCTATAAAACATAACAATTTAATGCATGTCATGGTTTTCAAATGAGATTTTAAAGATGTTGTAATTAAAAATTATGATATTTAAAGAAATCATAATTAAAAAATACAATATTTAAATATATTAAATTTAGAAGATATGACATCCACCAACCCTAACTAACTCTAAATACAAACCCTAACTAACCCCTAACCCCATCTAACTCCCAACCTCAACCCTAACTTAAAACCCAAACCCATAAATCCTAATTCAAACCATAAATCATAACTCTAATCATAATACTAAATTAAATTAGTAAACATTTATCCTAAAATGTAAAACTCAAAACTCAAATCCTAAATTCAAACTTAAAACTCGAAATTCTAAAAAAAATAATAATAAATATTAACTTTAAATTCTAAATGCTAAACTCTTGAACTTAAAATCTAATTGTGTTTATGTATTCTATCCTTGCCATCTTTCTTGGATTTAGCATCAAACATATAACTAAAAGCTAAAATTATTACCTCAGTTGGTGATTAGAATAAATATCACTAGCGGTGAATATTTTTTATTTGGTTTTTATTTAACAAAACCAAATTAATTTTTTTTAATTTTGAATCTAAACCGGTTCAAATCAACCATTTTTTATTTGATTTGGTTCATTTAATTGAGAAAAGTTTTTTTAAAAAAATTGATATTACCCAGTGAAAGCGCTAAGCGCAAAAAGTAAAGAAGCTTTGAAGCTAATCAAATATAGCGAGAATAATAGTTGATCTTCTAACTAATCCATCTACCATATTGATTGATGTATGATTGATGTATTAGATAAACCAAGTTCCTACAGGTGAAGAAAAGATTCACTAGTTCAAATATAACTCATGGGTAAATTTCTATATTTGATTTATAGAAAAGAAAAGAAAAGAAAGGGATATATATATATATATATAAGTTAATGGAGTGAGAATTATTATCTAATAAGATGAATGTGGGACAAGGATTAAATTGAATAAGTCAAACTTTTAGGCCAAATGATTTTAAAACAAAATAAGAAAGTATTTAAATGAAAAAAGAGAGAAAACTTGTAAATATACAAATGACACGACTAAAAGTTCATGTCTTCTTCCAAGTGCAAGAATATTGAAGTAATAAATAACCTAGCAAGACCGGGATAGAACCATAGAGAGATTAATTGTATATATTATAGATAACAATAACATAATAACAACAATAACAACAACAACAATACTACTAATACTAATACTAATACTAATACTAATACTAATACTAATACTAATAGTAATGATAATAGTAATAGTAGTAGTAATAATAATAGTAATAAAAAAGAAGAATAAGAAGAAGAAAAAGGAGAAGAAATTGATGAGAACTTTGAGATGGAAGATCAATGTAAGGGTTAAACAATGATAACAACAAATGTCAAGGTTAGAGGTTCCACTAATAGTATGTTAAACAAGTATAGTATAAACTCTTATTATTCAATTGGAAATCACACGCAAAGGAGGTTCTAATCAGATTATAGATTGTTAACATGATTACATTAGTCATCTTATTCAATTAAAGCTAATACTTGTAAATTTCATCAAGCATTCATGATTATAACTTATGTTAACAACAAATCAAGTTTCTTTCATAGCTCAAGTATCAGTTATACCATACAGTATGGTTATGAAAGTGTCAAGTATTTGTTGTAGCAAGTATTATATAACATAAATCTAGATTAGTCATTTAACAAGCATAGTATTATCCAATAAGAAAATGACCTTTTTAAATCTTGGACACCATATGAAAGTTGTAGGCCTATGTCTTACCTTTCCATTTATATAAAGTAGACCTAAATGCAAGATTTATAGCTGACACGACGAAAAGATTAATGTCTTCTCCTAAGTGCAGGAGTGTCGAAATAATAAATTATCCAATAAGACCGAGGTCGAACCATAGAGAGCTTAATTGTATAAATTACAGATAACAATAATATAACAACAATAGCAACAACAATAATAATAGTAATAACAACAATAATAATAACCACAATAATAACAATAATAATAGTAGTAGTAGTAGTAATATTAATAATAATAGTAATAATAATGATAATAAAAAAAAGAGAAGAAAAAACAAAACAAAAGAACTTTGAGGTAAATATTAATGTAAGGATTAAACAATGATAATAAAAAAATGTCAAGGTTAAAGGATCCACTAATGGTATATCAAACAAGTATAATATAAACTCTTATTATTCAATTAGAAACCACACACAAAGGAAGTTTCAATCTAATTATAGATTGTTAACATGATTACATTAGTCATCCTATTTGATTAATGCTAATACTTGTAAATCTCATCAAGCATTCATGATTATAACTTATATTAACAATAAATCAAGTTTCTTTCATAGCTCAAGTGTCGGTTATACCATATAATATGAGCTATAAAAGTGCCAAACATTTGTTGTACCAAGTGTTATACAACATAAATCAAGATTAGTCATTTAACAAGCAAAGTATAAAAGAGTGAACAAGATAACAAATACAAAACATCTTAGTATCAAACATTAAAGTCCATATTAAATTTACTCTATAATTATTCTTATACCATTAGTGTAACCTTTTCACCTTGACATAATAAACTTAGCTAGATATAATAAAAGAAAGAAAAATAAATAAATAAAATAAGAACATAAATAAGATAAAAGTTAACTAAGTAAATGAAAGGAAATGAAAGGTATAAACTTGATATTAATGAAAGCAAAACATAAACAATACAAAAAATACAAAGAGAGAAAGCAAGAGCATGATTTTGATCTAGAAACCAAGATGCCTAAATACATGGCAAATGCCTTCTTTTATAGGCTAAAATTAGGAACTATAGATTTGATGACTGATTGATGAGTGGGTGGCCAACTCTTGACTTGGTGACAATTTTTATCTTCTCTTATTTGCCTAAAACATTATTGATAACATCAAAATTGAAACCCCTTGAAAACATGAAAGTTGTAGGAAATTATCTCAGCTTTCTTGTGTAAAAAATTTAGATCATTTTCACTTCTAGAACTCTAGATATGGGCCAAAACATGAACAATGCTCCAATTTGAACTTGAAAATAACATTTTTAGATCTTGGGCTCCTATGAAAGTTGTAGGCCTACGTCTTACCTTTTCATCCATATAAAGTAGACCTAAATCTGAGATCTACAGCTCCAGATATGACTCAATTACCAAATAGTGTTCCTGTTTAGAATGCACGAGCATCTCTTTTCTAAGTTTGACCATCTCTTTGTCCTTTCAATTTCAGTTCTTAAATTCATCAATCAATCCTTTTATTTATGTGATAGGCCTGCTTTTAAAATGAACATTTACTATAAATTAAAGGTATCTTATATTTTAGATATATTAATAATATAAAACATGCTTTAATTAAGGAGTTATTGATACTTCAAGTGCAAAATAATGACATAAAACCTTGATAAAAAATATACGTTTAAGTACTAATCAAAAGGTATCTTATATTATTAGATATGTTATTATAAAATATGCTTTAGTTAAGGAGTTATTAATACTTCAAGTGCAAAATGATGATATAAAACCTTAATAAAAATATACTTTTATGTACTAATCAATAAACAAGTGGTGAGTGGAATATAAGGAACATATTGGTCAGTCATGTGAGGACTTGAGAGGGGAAGAAATTGAGTGAAAAATCATCAAGGTCCATCAAAAAAGAAAAAAAGAAGAAGGAAGAAGGTAGATCTAGTGATTAAGATATACTAGAAAAGGTTTAAACAAGAAAATCTCAAAAGGAGTATAAGAAACTTTTCTTTTAAAGAGGAGGCATTGAGAAGAAAACAAGGAGGGGAGGAAGAAATAAATTTTTGTTGTGATTTCAAGCTTTTCATTTCTTATTCTTTGAGTTAGAAGGTATCATATCCTTTTCTCTTAATTAAATTGATGCATTTAGTGTATTAAAATTTTATTTAATTGTATTAGTGTATAGTTACAGCATTAGTTGTGAGATTGATTAGGTTAATTTATGAAATTGTGATGAATTAATGTTTAAATAAGTGAAATAATAATGGCTAATGTTTTAATTTGTAAAATTAAAGAAGCTATATTAGTGATGAATTGATATTGTTGTTAGTTAATTTAATGAGTTGTGTGATAACGTTGATGATGAAGAAATTATATTAGTGATGAATTAATATTGTTGATTGATAATTAATTGATGAAGAAATTATATTAGTGATGAATTGATATTGTTGATTATATTAATGATGAATTGATATTGTTGTTGGTTAATTAAATGGGTTGTGTGGTAAAGAAATTATATTAGTGATGAATTGATATTGTTTTTGATTAATTAAATGGGTTGTGTGGTAAATGAATTATATTAGTGATGAATTGATATTGTTGTTCGTTAATTAAATGAGTTATGTGATAATGTTGAAGATGATGAAATTATATTATTAATGAATTGATATTGTTGATTGTTAATTAAATGAGTTGTGTGGTAATGTTAATGATGAAGAGATTACATTAATGATAAATTAATATTGTTGATTGATAATTAATTGATGTAGAAATTATATTGGTGATAAATTGATATTGTTGATTGATAATTAAATGAATTATGTGATAATGTTGTTAATGAATTAATTGAATTAGTAATGAGTTATTGTTAGTTTGAAAATTAATGTGGTTTTGTGGTGGTGTTATTGATGAAATAATTCAATTGATGACAAGTTGATTATGTTGATATAGAATTAAATTGATAATGAGATGACATTATTGATATAGTAATTTAATTGATAACGAAATGAACTTGTAGAAGTGAATGAGGCTACAAGAACTATTTAACAAAAAGGTTTAGCTAGTAGGATGCAAACACGAGGTAGATGTATAACACTTTGAAATTTTTGATAAACTTTAAATATTTAAATTATCTCCCCGATTAATGAAATTTAATGCGCCATGTTGATAAACTTTCCTATGATAATTTATTCTGTGAAAGGGCGACTAGTGAGCCAATTATCTTGTTAAGGGACTAGTGCTCTATGACTGGCCAAATAATGGGCCCGTTATCCTGGTATGGAACTGGTACCGTATGAATGCGCAACTAGTGGGCCAGTTATCATGGTAAGAGATTGGTGCCTTATGAATAAGCGACTAGTGGACTCGTTATCTTGGTATGGAATTGGTGCTCTATGAATAGGCGTTGACAATTTTATATTTTAGATTATAGATTATATGATTAATACTGAGAAGATGAGATGTAAACTTAGAAATGTTTTTGTGAGTAAATAATATATATAAATGTAATTCTTAAACACTGTAATTGAGTATAGTTATATTTTAAGTTATTGTGTAGGATCATCTTAATACAACACAGCTTAACTGCGTTAGCGATTACTTTTATTACTAGTAACTCTCTTTTGGACATGTAAATTGGTAATAATAATAAATACTTTCTTGTATATTTTTTAAGGTCATTTTGTTGTGTATGTATGCACTTAAATGGATTGGCTTAATTAAACTTGTACTCTATGTGTAATTATTTCTCTAATTATAATGGTAATATATATATATATATATGTATAAATATGGTGTAAGGAGGTATATTAAATTTATAATCTATGATTATGTATATAATTGTTGAGATAATTTGTCTTTCTTTTTTTATTTAACATGATTATTCTTTGGATTGATATGTTAGAGAATGTGAAATATTGTTGATTGAGATATCTTAGAGTCTAATAAAAACATTGAATTGTGAAAATGGTTTATTAGGAACTGATATTGATTTTGTTGATAACTTAGGATAGACTAAATTAAGAGAAACCCTGCTGATGTTTTTTATAAAAAATCATGAATTTTTAAAAACATTGCTTAAAATTTTAGAGTTATTACAGTTAGGATCAGAGCCTTGATTTAGGTTCCAGGGAGATAAAAAAAATCTCATAATTGATTGTATTATTACAAGATGGTACAAATAAAAAAGAGTGCAACACCCCTTCAGGGAGGCAGGCTTAAGATAGAGTATCTATAGATAGACATCAAAAGGATCCTTTAGATGATATTGCTGCACGTATACCTCTAATGTTACTACAGCAAAGTATTGGGGGATCAGTTAGACTATAGGTTGAAGAGGGGCTTAGACAAGTTAATGCACTACCTCTCGAGGGACTCAGACAACGGGGGTTAAGGAGGGGTGCCCCACCAACACAACCAGTGGCTGCACCAGCATAATATACAAACCCTATTTTCCTAGCACATGTTGTTAGAGTAGTTATATAAAGCATGACAGGTACGATAGTTCTAGTAACTCAGCACCATTGACAGCTCTAGTTACTCTTGTGTCTTTAGATAATAGAATTGTGTTAGTGAGGACAGTGAAGAATATGTAAAAATTACAGGTAAGTGGCTACAGAAAGTAGAAAACATTATGATTTAAATTAGGGTACCTAAGGACTAGAAAATGAGTTGTGCTACCTAGTTACACTTAAATAAAGCCTAAACATCCTGGAAGTCATTCAATCTTAAAAGACTACTAGAATTTGCACTTGGAACGAGTTTAGGAAATAGTTTAGGACCTAATTTTTCTCACCTCTCTAGTGTAGAATAAAAGAATAAGCCCATAGTTTGTTACCACTAAGCAGCAAATTATTGACAGACTACAAGATGGATTATGCTAGGAACTTAAAGAAGGATTGGTTGCTTTATGGTTTGATTCCTTCAAAGAACTTATTGAAGCAGCGGGCATTATAGGCGTGTATGAGTGAGGGTCAGCAGGATCGGGTTGGGTTTGGCAAGAGGAAAGACACTAATCTTACTTAGAGTAAACCTCCATCTTCGAAGAAAAACAAATCTTAGTTTAGTTAGTTTAAAAGGAAAGAGAGGACAACATTGGGAATGGAGAAGAGTTAGAGTATTGGGTTTGTTGGAAGCCAATCAAGAGGATGGAGTGGATCATTTGGTTGTAGTTCTAATCAAAAATCAATTTCATACCCTCGATGTGTCTGATGTGGCCAAAAACATCCTAGGAACTATTTGACTACGCCTAGACGATGCTATATTTGCCAAGGTGAGCATAGGTGATAGGAATGCCCACACTTGGGCAAGGGTTGTTATTATTATCATGGATAGGGACAATATATAAAGGAATGTCTTAGAAGATTAGAATTCATCTAAACCTAACAACAATCTGTGAGTCAACAACAATCAGTTACAATAGAACAACTGGCTGAACAATCATAATCAGGGGCCAATGGTAGTCGGGGTAAATTTACAGCCTAGGGTAACTGAACTCAAGGGTAGGTATTCGCCATTACACGAGAGAAGGCTCGAACTACCCCAAATGTTGTTGCAAATACCATGTTGTTAAATCACCTACTTGTATTTATGCCTTTTGATTTGAGAGGTACTCATTCTTAGCAAAACTAGGTATGAGTCCATATAGAGTTTTTATGGGGTTTGTTATAATTACTTATATAAGGGAAATGATAAATGTTGATATAATGTATAAGGATATCAAACTTGTCATTATGAGGTGTGAGTTAAGTGCAAATTTAATACCTTTATAATAGTATAATTTTGATATCATATTGGGAATGAATTGGTTGGGTAGGTATAGAGCCCAAATGGATTGTTTTGCAAAAAAAATTACCTTTTATAGACCTATAGGTAGAGGGGTGGTTTTTTAAAGAGGGAGGAATGTCATACCAAATTGTTTTATTTCAGCTAAGACAACATAAAACATGATGAATAAAGGATGCGAGGTATATCTTGTTATAGTGATGGACTTGAATGGTGGGAATAATGAGTTAGAAAATCTTCCTATAATGAGAAAGTTCTCAGATGTGGTTTTAGAAGAATTACTAGGTTTGTCCCTAGAGAGAGGGGTAGAGGTTTCAATCGATATACTACTGAGCACGACACACATAGCTTAAGCACCATATAGAATGGCATCGATAGAAATAGCTGAACTAAAATTTTACTTATAAGAATTGTTAAATAAAGGGTTTATACACCTCAACAACTCACCCTAGGGAGCTCTAGTGTTAGTTGTAAAGGAAAAAGATGGAACTCTACAGCTTTACAATGATTACAGCCAATTAAATAAGGTGACAATAAAGAACAAATATCCACTTCCATGAATCAAAGATTTATTTGATCAACTCAAGGTAGCCAGGATATTTTCAAAGATAGATCTAAGATCCAGGTATTGCAAACTAAGGATTAAAGATCTAGACGTATCAAAAACTGCTTTTAAAACTTAGGATCGATATTTTGAGTTCTTGGTAATGCTATTTGGATTAACAAATGCTCTTGCAATATTTATGGATTTAATGAATAGGGTCTTCCAACCCTATTTAGATAGGTTAGTTATGATGTTTATTGATGATATCTTGGTGTATTCCAGTTCATAAATAGAACATGAAAAACATTTAAAAGAGGTGTTATATACTCTAAGAGAACATCGATTATATACCAAGTTGAATGAATGTTAATTCTCATTAAAAGAGGTGACTTTCTTAGAGCATGTTATCTCCAGCTGAAGGAATTTTGGTGGATCCAAATTGATTAATACTTAAAAGTGTATTTTTATCAAGGTTTTATATCATTATTTTATACTTGAAGTATTAATAACTCTTTAACTAAAGCATGCTTTATAATATCATGTCTAATACTATAAGATATCTTTAATTTATAATAAATATTCATATTAAATGCAGGCCTATCACATAAATCAAAGGATTGATTGGTGAGTTTAACTACTAAAATTAAAAAGACAGAGATGGTTAATCTTAGAAAAGAGATGCTAGTTTTGTTCAAACTAGAACACCATTCAATTATTGGATCATAAATAAAGATATAAAACTTGGATTTAGGTCTGGTATATCAGGATGGAAAGCTAAGACATAGGTCTAAAACTTTCATACAAAGTCAAAGATTCAAAAGGGTCATTTTCTAGTTCAAGTTGTAGCAACAACAAAAAAGTTAAAATCTATCTTACAGCCTAAACACTATTTAGTATTTAACATATATCTTGAGTTCTAGATGTCTAAATAAGTCGTTCTTTTTATGTTGGAAAGTTGAAATAATTTCCTAAAACTTTTATGAGGACTATCTATTTAAATTCTAATATTAGCAGTGATGTTTTTGGCAGATAAGAAGACAAGAATTGTCACCAAGTCAACATATGGTCATCCACTCAACAATTAGTCATCAAATCAATAGTTTTAAATTTTTGCCTATAAAAGAAGATATTTGTCATGTATTTAGACATCTTGGTTTTTAAATCAAGATCATATTCTTGCTCTCTTTCTATATATTTTTTTTTGTAATCCTTAAGTTTTGCTTTCACTAATCTTTTATTTATGTCTTTCATTTCATTTATTATACTTATATAATCATGTTCTCCTCTTGTTTATTTATGTTTCTTTTTTTATTATATCTAGTTAAGTTTATTATATTATGGTGAAAAGGTTACACTAATGGTGTAAGAATAAATATAGTATAAACTCAACATGGACTCTAATGTTTCATGCTACCATGTTTTGTATTTGTTATCCTATTCACTCTTAATACTTTATTTGTTAAATGATTAATCTAGACTTATGTTATATAACATTTGGTACAATAAATACTTGACACTTTCATAATCCAACCATGTTGTATAATCGACACCTGTGCTATGAAGGAACTTGATTTATTATTAACATAAGTTATAATCATGAATACCTGACAACATTTACAAGTATTAACATTATTCGAATAAGATAACTAATGTAATCATATTAACAATTTATAATCCAATTGGAACCTTTTTTTTGTGTGGTTTCCAATTAAGTAATACAAAAATAATTATACAATTCTTATTTGAAATACCATTAGTGGATCCTCTAACCTTGAAAATTATTTTCTCTTTGTTCAATTCTTACATTAATATCACATCTTAAAGCTCTTTTCAACTTCTTTTTTTGTTATTTTTTATTTATTTATAGTTTATACAGTTAACCTCCAAGTGGTTTGACCCCGATTTTACCGGATTATTTATTACTTTGACAATTCTACACTTGGAAAAAGATATCAACTCTTTGGTCATGTCATAAGGAAAGTGGAACTTATGTTAAAATGGGAGAGGCCATAAATATAACAAAGACACATAGCTTTCTTGGGCTAGTAGGATATTATCGGAGGTTTATCAAAGGGTTCTCTAAAATAGCGGCTCGAATGACTCATCTGACTTGAAAAGAAACAAAGTGGAAATGGACATTAGAATGTGAACTTTTCAAGAGCTAAAAAGAAGACTCATCACTGCTCCTATGTTAATTTACCCTCTGGAATGGAATGGTTTGTCATTTGTAGTTGATTAATACTTAAAAGTACATTTTTATCGAGATTTTATATTAACATTTTGCACTTGAAGTATTAATAACTCTTTAACTACAACATATTTTATAATAACAAGTTTAATACTATAAGATACCTTTAATTTATGGTAAATGCTCATCTTAAATGTAGGCCTATCACATAAATCAAAGGAATGATTGATGCGTTTAATTACTAAAATTGAGAAGACAAAGAAAGGGTGAAACTTAAAAAAGTGATGCTGTTTCAGTCCAAACTAGAACACTGTTTAGTAATTGGGTCATATTTGGAGCTGTAAATTTGTATTTCAATTTGGTTTATATAGCTAGAAAGCTAAGACATAGGTCTAAAACATTCATGAGGAAGACAAGACTCAATGTTACTGTTTGGAAGTCCACATCTTAGCAACAATGGATAAGTCCGAATCTATACTACAACCTAGATACTGTTCAATGTTCAACCTATATCTTGAGTTCTAGAAATTCAAATAACCTCATTTTTTTTAGAAAGTTAATAAAATTTCCTAGAACTTTTATGATTTAAGTATATTCGAATTCTAACATTAACAATAATGTTTTTAGCAAACAAGAAGATAATGATTGTCACCAAGTTAGGAGTTGGCCACTCACTCAACAATTAGTCATCAAATTAATAATTTCTAATTTTGGCCAATAAAATGAGGTATTTACCATGTATTTATGTATCTTGATTTTCATATCAAGATCATGTTCTTGCTCTTTCTCTTTATAATTTTGTAATGTTTAAGTTTTTTTTCCATTAATCTCTTGTTTATGCCTTTTATCTTATTTCCTTTACTTAGTTAACTTATATCTTATTTATGTTCTTATCTTGTTTATTTGTGTTTCTTTTTTTTTTTAATTATTTTAGTCAAGTTTATTATGTCAAAGTGAAAAAGTTGCACTAATGGTGTAAAAATAAGTATAATGTAAACTCAATATGGACTTTAATATTTGATAGTAACGTGTTTTGTATTTGTTATCTTGTTCACACTTAATATTTTGTTTGTTAAATGGTTAGAGATTTATGTTGTATAACACTTGGTATAACAAATACTTAGCATTTTCCTAACCAAACCATATGGTCTAACCAATATGTGCGTTATGAAAGGAACTTGATTTGTTATTAATATAAGTTATAATTATGAATACTTGACAACGTTTATAAGTATTAGCATTATTCAAGTAAGATAACTAATGTAGTCATATTAACCATTTATAATCCAATTGAAACCTTCTTTATGTGTGATTTTTAATTGAGTAATAAAAAGAATTTGTACAACACTTGTTTGAAATACCATTAGTGAATTCTCTAACCTAAACATTTATTTTTATCATTGTTTAATTCTCACATTAATCTTACATTTCAAAGTTCTCTTTAATTTATTATTATTAATAATAATAATTTATATAGTTTGTTTCCATATGGCTCGATCCTAGTCTTGCCGGGTTATTTATTACTTCAACACTCCTACACTTGGGAGAAGACATTAATCTTTTGGTTATATCAATAATGATACGTTTAAGAAGGGTTTGGGATACGTATTGATGCAACATGAGTAAGTAATTGCTTATACCTGAAGACAATTGAAAACCCATGATACAAATTATTCGACCCATGACTTAGAATTGGCTTCAATAATTTTTTCCTTGCGGGTTTGGAGTCATTAAAAGACAATTAAACACCCATGATACAAATTATCCGACCTGTGACTTAGAATTGGCTACAATAATTTTTTTCCTTATGGGTTTGGAGATATTATTTGTACAAGTCAAGGGTATAAATTTTAACTGATCACAAAAGTTTATAGTACTTTATGACTAAAAAAGAGTTAAACATGCAACAGAGTCAATGGGTGAAGCTAATTAAAGATTATGATTGTGTAATACATTATCACCTAAAAAGAGCTAATATGGTGGCTAATGCACGTAGTCACAAAGATAAGTTATTAATTATAGAACCAAATGATTTGATGAAATAGAACTATTAGAATTAAGAAAAATTGATGCCAAATTTGAGGTTGGACTTAAAGGTTCTTTATTAGCTCAATTAAGGGTAAAATCAACATTTTGAGAGAAAGTGTTAGAGGTGCAGCAAAGGGATATGATTTGTTGTATTATAGATATGACAATAATACAACAATAACAACAACAACAATACTAGTAGTAATATTAGTAGTAATACCAATAATAATAATAATAAAGAAAAAGGAGGAGAAGAAAAAGATGATGAGAACCTTGAGATGAAATATTAATGTAAGGATTAAACAATGATAATAACAAATGTCAAGGTTAGAGGATCCACTAATGGTATGCCAAACAAGTATAGTATAAACTCTTATTATTCAATTAGAAACCACACACAAAGAAGGTTCCAATCTGATTATAGATTATTAACATGATTACATTAGTCATCTTATTTGATTAATGCTAATACTTGTAAATCTCGTCAAGCATTTATGATTATAACTTATGTTAACAACAAATCAAGTTTCTTTCATTGCTCAAGTGTCGGTTATACCATACAGTATGGGTTATGAAAGTGTCAACCATTTGTTGTACCAAGTGTTATACAACATAAATCAAGATTAATCATTTAACAAGTAAAGTATGAAAGAGTGAACAAGATAACAAATACAAAAAATATTACTATCAAACATTAAAGTCCATATTAAGTTTACACTATACTTATTCTTACACCATTAGTGTAACTTTTTCACCTTGACATAATAAACTTAGCTAAACATAATGAAAGAAAAAAATAAAAAATAAAAACATAAATAATATGAGAATTAACAAAGTAAAGGAAAGGAAATGAAAGGCATAAATTTGATATTAATGAAAGCAAAGCATAAACATTACAAAAAACACAAAGAGAGAAAGCAAGAGCACGATCTTGATCTGGAAACCAAGATGCCTAAATACATGGCAAATGTCTCCTTTTATAGGTCAAAATTAAGAACTATTGATTTGATGACTAATTGATGAGTGGGTGACCAAGTCTTGACTTGGTGACAATCCTTATCTTCTTTTGTCTACCGAAAATGTCATTGATAACATCAAAATTGGAGCCACTTGAAAACATGAAAGTCATAGGAAATTGTCTCAGATTTCTTATAAAATGTATAATGACCTAAAAGAATTCTAAAACTGGCCAAATATGAAGAAATAAATAACAGACTTTATAGCCAATAGTCTTGTATGCCGGCAAGTGAAAGTGGAACATTAGAGGTCAATAAGGCCTTTTCAATCGTTATTAATACCATAATGGAAATGGGAAGACATTATAATGGACTTCATATCTAGGTTACCTAGAGGGAAAAAGGGTAATAATGCTATCTGGGTGATAATAGACTAACTAAGTTTGCTCTTTTCTTACTAATAAAGATGTCAGACCTAGTTGATAAATTGGCTAGATTATGTTAGTGAAGTAGTGAGATTACATGAGGTGCGTTTGTCAATAATATCAGATTGAGATTCTCGATTTATTTCTTAGTTATGGCTTAGTATATAGCATGCATTAGGATTGAAACTGAATATGAGTACAGTTTTCCATCCTCAAACTGTCGGACAATCTGAAAGGATAATTCAAACCTTAAAAGATTTATTGAGGGTATATGTTAGGAGTTTGGTGGAAATTGGGAGGATCACTAACACAATAAAAAAATTGATGTCTCCTCTCAAGTGTAGGAGTGTTAAAGTAATAAATAAACCAATATGACTGGAGTCGAACCATAGGGAGTTTAACTATATAAATTATAAACAACAACAACAATAAGTTAAAGAGGACTTTGAGAAGTAAAATCAATGTAAGGATTAAACAATGATAAAAAAAAATATCAAGGTTAGAGTATCCACTAATGGTATTAAAAATAAATGTAATATAAACTCTTTTTATTACTTAACTAGAAAACACGTAAAAAGAAGGTTCTAATCAGATGATTTGTCATTCATAGCTCTTTATAAATTGTTAACATGATCATATTAATTATCTTATTTAACTAACACTTAAATATTGTCAGAAATTCATGATGCTAACTTATGTTAACAACAAATCAAGTTTCTTCCATAGCATAAATATAGGTTATACCATACAATTAATTATAAAAATACCAAGCATTTGTTGTATTAAGTATTATTAATACAAATCTAAATTAACCATTTAACAAGCAAGGTATTAAGAATTAGTAAGATAAAAAGACATGACATATTAATAACAAACTTTCTTGGATATAAACATTGAAGTCCATGTTGAGTTTATATTATAAGTATTCTAACACTATTAGTGAAACCTTTTCTTCTTGATATAATAAACTTAGCTAAACATAATAAAGAAGAGAAAAATAAATAAACAACATAAGAATATAAGTGTAATAAAGAAAATGAAAAGCATGAATAAGAGATTAAGAAAAATATAACATGAAATAAAACTTAAATATTATAAAAATATATATAAAAAATAAAAAGCATGATCTTCATCTGAAAATCAAGATACCTAAATTCATGGCAAGTGCCTCATTTTATAGGCTAAAATTTAGATCTATTGATTTGATAACTAATTGTTGAGTGCTTGGCCACATCTTGACTTGGTGGCAATCCTTATCTTCTTGTCTGAATAAAACATTATTAATAACGTTAGAATTTGAATAGATTGTCCCATGAAATTTCTAATAAATTATCTCAGCTTTCTAACAAAAAAAAAATAGTGCATTTGGACTTTTAGAACTTGAGACATGGGTTGAACACTAAATAATATATGAGTTATAGGATGAATTTCAAATTCTCTATAATTGTTAAGATTTGGACTTCCAAATAGCAACATTGAGTCTTGCCTTCCAAACAGTAGAATTGAGTTTGTATTCCCATGAATATTTTAAACTTATGTCTTAGTTTTCTAGTTATATAAATCAAATTGAAATCCAAGATCTAGTTTTGACTAAACCAACATCTTTTTTCTAAGTTTAACCTCTCTTTGTCTTAATTTTAGTAATTGAACTTATCAATCAATACTTTGATTTATGTGATAGCTCTTCATTTAAGATGAATATTTACTAGAAATTAAAGGTATCTTATAGTATCAGACTTGTTATTATAAAAAATGCTTTAATTAAGGAGTAATTGATACTTCGAGTACAAAATAATAATATAAAAACCTTAATAAAAATACACTTTTATTACTAGTCCCTAGTAATAAAAGTGTTAAAATAGAAAAATAATTTGTAAGTTCCACAAAGCAAGACATTCATTGTTCAACTTTCATTAATCTATTCAGATAAACAAACTCTTATTAAATTTATATATCTGCTCAATACCTTTTTACCAAGATATTAATAAACCTTTCTTTTATGCTTAATATATCAACACATAGTTATGGGGTTTTTCTTGGAAGAAAATACAAATTTTATTCTAATGTTTAAAGTTAACTTCCTTAGATTGAGATTTTTTTTCCTTCTTCTTTCTTTTTTAATATATATATATACACACACAATACATCTTTAACCCATGTAACGAGCTTTCGGCTAATGACTTCTAAACCAGTTGGTCTTAGAGCATTAGGTGTTGAGACACCTTTACAAGCTTAATTCGGGTTGTAGATATTGATATGTATATAGTGCAATATTTGATTCTTTTAAGCTTTTCTCCTTAACCTATGTAACAAACGTTGGGCCAATAGCTCCCAAGTTAATTGACTTTAGGGTATTAAGTGTTAAAAAACACCCCTTTAGGTTTAATTGCTTAGGTTATGGAGGTTACGAAACCAAACTTATCTATATTTTTATTTTTACTTTTTTTTTAAAATTATGTACTATCAATTTCCCTTTGTTGTTACCTTTAACAAAACAATAATAATAATGTAATAATCCAATATGCAACCCATAATTATATGTTAAAGAGTGTGTGAAAATTAAGATTTCAGAATATATGTTAAATGAGTATATGAGCAGAATTAAGTGATAACAAAAAAAGAGTTTGTAAACCTAAATATTTCAAGAAGTGTTATAATAGACCTTATTAAGAATGGTTACTAAGATACATCTCAAAAGTCACTTTAATAAAAGAGATTCTTTACTCTGTCATCCTACTAATAATAATTTTGCACATGCTTGATGATTAGTACTTAAAAGTGCATTTTTATCAAGGTTTTATATCATCATTTTGCACTTGAAGTTTAATAACTCCATAACTAAAGCATGTTTTATAATAGCACATTTAATAATATAAGATACCTTTAATTTATAGTAAATGTTCATTTTAAATGAAGACTTACCACATAAATAAAAGGATTGATTGATGTGTTTAAGAACTGAAATTGAAATGACAAAAAGATGGCCAAATATAGAAAAGAGATGCTAGTGTAGTCCAAACCAGAACATTGTTTGGTAATTAGGTCATATCTAGAGTTGTAAATCTTGGATTTAGGTTTATTTTATATGGATGGAAAGGTAAGACATAAGCCTACAACTTTCATGGAAGCCCAAGATTTAAAAAAATCATTTTCAAGTCCAAATTGTAACAATAATGAAAAAGTTAGAATCTGTCTTACAACCTCAACACTATTTAATGTTTAGTTTGTATCTGGAGTTTTAGAAGTCTAAATAACTCCAAGATAGGCAAATCGTTTGAAGATAAAGATCCTAATAAAGATATGGGATACCTAGACTTGCTAGCTGAAAATACTCAAAATTAAAACACTATAGGCATGTATGAGGCACTAAGTAAAATTTAACCTCATACATTTAGTGGAAGTATGTACAACCTTAGAGAAGATCATGACCTCCAAGCCAAGTTTGCATCTTTAGCTACAAAAGTCAAGGCACTAGAATTCAAAAAGAGTGGTTAATTAAAATCTATTCAAGACATTGCGTGTCAAATCTGTGAAATAAATGAACACTGATTAGTACTTAAAAGTATATTTTTTATCAAGGTTTTATATCATCATTTAGCACTTGAAGTATCAATAACTCCTTAACTAAAGTATGTTTTATAATAATATATCTAATAATATAAGATACCTTTAATTTATGGTAAATTTTAATTTTAAATGTAGGCCTATCATATAAATGAAGGGATTGATTGATGAATTTAAGAACTGAAATTGAAAGGACAAAGAGATGGCCAAACTTAGAAACGAGATGTTAGTGCAGTCCAAACTGGAATACTATTCAGTAATTAGGTCATATCTAGAGTTGTAGATCTTAAATTTAGGTCTACTTTATGTGGATGGAAAGGTAAGACATAGGCCTACAACTTTCATATGGAGTCCAAGATCTAAAAAGATCATTTTCAAGTCCAAATTGGAGCAACAACAAGATCATGTTTATAGAAGAAGGCTAAGCCAATTTCCTACAACTTTTTTATTTCAAGTGGCTCCAATTTTGACGTTATCAATGACATTTTAGGCAGACAATAGAAGATAAGAATTGTCACCAAGTCAAGAGTTGGTCACCCACTCATCAATTAGTCATCAAATCAATAATTCTCAATTTTAACCTATAAAAAGAGGCATTTGCCATGCATTTAGGCATCTTGGTTTATAGATCAAGATCATGCTCTTATTTTCTCTCTTTGTTGTTTTTGTAATCTTTATGCTTTGCTTTCATTAATATCAAGTTTATGCCTTTCATTTCATTTCCTTTCCTTTACTTAGTTAACTCTTATCTTATTTATGTTCGTATTTTGTTTATTTATTTTTCTTTCTTTTATTATGTTTAGCTAAGTTTATTATGTTAAGATGAAAAGGTTACACTAATGGTGTAAGAATAAGTATGGTGTAAACTTAATATGAACTTTAATGTTTGATACTAACATGTTTTGTATTTGTTAACTTGCTCACTCTTTAATATTTTGCTTGTTAAATGACTAATCTTGATTTATATTGTATAACACTTGGTACAACAAATGCTTGCCACTTTCATAACCCATACTGTATAGTATAACCGACACCTAAGCTATGAAAAGAACTTGATTTGTTGTTAACATACAAGTATTAGCATTAATCGAATAAGATGACTAATGTAATCATGTTAACAATCTATAATCTGATTGTAACCTCCTTTGTGTGTGGTTTTCAATTGAATAATAAGAGTTTATACTATACTTGTTTGACATACCATTAGTGTAACCTCTAACTTTGACATTTGTTATTATCATTGTTTAATCCTTACATTAATATCTTATCTCAAAGTTCTTATCTTTTTCTTCTTCTTCTCCTTGTTTTTCTTTATTATTATTATTATTACTATTGTTGTTGTTGTTGTTGTTGTTGTTGTTGTTGTATTATTGTTATTTGTACTTTAAACAAATAAACTCCTTATGGTTCGACCTCGATCTTGCTGGATTATTTATTAGTTCGACACTTTTGCACTTGGAAGAAGTTATCAATCTTTTAGTCATGTCAAACACTGAACCAATGTTATCCTACCTTACCTTCTTTTTTAGGAATGTCTTCATGAACAACCTCATGCTTCAAACAGTTTCCAAAGGCCTTATCATAACCCATACTCGTAAACATATAATCATGGTTAGGGAAATCACCTAAATTTTAATTGGAAGAGTGACAATACACAAACTTCACAACCACAATTTCAAGCACACCATAATTTCCAAAATTCTCATAGATATGCACCTTCTTATGCTTTATTGAAAAGCAAGAGACAATCAACACTTAACTTGCTTAAAGCATAACATATTTTAAAGATACTCTTGTAAAATTCATATCTACTCTTAGTTTTCAAGAGAAAGGTAAGTTTCCATCTCAACTACAGTAAAATCCCAAGGGCGAATACAATGCAAATGCAAGTAGTTCTAGAAGTCAACATATGAATAAAGTCAAATTAGTCATTACTCTTTACAGTGGTAAGGTTATTGAAAAACTCACTCTTGAACCTTGTGATAAAGATGATAAGTTAATCTATAAGGGTAAGGAAGGGGTTGGATCTGAATATTGCAAGGAAAAGATTAATTCCCCACCAATACTTCTATTTCTTTATGCCATGACCAAACAAAGGGAAGTTAATCATGATTGTGAAATCTTTGAGACTTTCAAACATAAAGAAATCAAGGATGAAAAAGGCACCAGAAATGTTGTCACAGATCATTTGTTAAAATTAGCAATAGATTCAACATCTAATATCACACTAATCAATGATTACTTTCCCAATAAATCCTTACTTTCTCTTAGTCTAATGCTTTAGTATGATAAAAATAATATTTTTCCTGCTTCAGGAGATTTGCTAGCTTATTGGAGTACTCTAAACAAAAAAAGAATTTTGAGCGATGTACAAAACTTTTATTTGAATGACCCTTACTTATTCAAATATTGTCCTTATCAAATACTTCAAATATTCATTCATGAAAATGAGGTAAGTGGTGTCATTAAATTTGGTCACTTTAAGGCATGTGCAGATCATTTTTCATAAAAAAATGACTGTAGAAATCTTACAAAGTGGATTTTACTGGCCCACCAAGTTCAAGGACTCATATGCATTCCGCAAAACCTGTGAAAATTGTCAAAAAGTGAGATGTATTTTAAAACACAAAAAGTCTTTGGATAATCTTTTATTGACTCGTAAGTCTCATTATAGTGAAGATAAGCATCGTGCAATTCATGACTTATTGATTAGTACTTAAAAGTGCATTTTTATCAAGGTTTTATATCATTATTTTGTACTTGAAGTATCAATAACTCGTTAACTAAAACATGTTTTATAATACTATATCTAATAATATAAGATACCTTTAATTTATAGTAAATGTTCATTTCAAATGCAGGCCTATCACATAAATGAAAGGATTGATTGATGAGTTTTTGAACTAAAATTGAAAGGATAATAGATGGCCAAACTTAGAAAAAAGATGCCGGTGCAGTCTAAATTGAAACATTCTTCTATAATTAGGTCTATTTGGAGCTGTAGATCTCGTATTAAGGTCTAATTATATGAATTAGAAGGTAAGATATAGGCCTATAACTTTCATGGAGTCCAAGATTTAAAAAGGTTATTTTGAAGTCCAAATTATAACAACAATGAAGAAGTTCGAATCTATCCTCCAGCCCAAACACTATTTAGTATTTGGCCCATATTTGGAGTTCTAGTAGTCCAAATGACCTCTATTTTTTTTCCTACAAAGTTGAGATAATTTCCTGTAATTTCATTAGTGGTTCCAATTTCGATGTTGTCAATGATGTTTTGGGCATACAAAAGAAGATAAGGAGAGTCCCCAAGTCAAGAGTTGGCCACACACTCATCAATTAGTCATCAAATCAATAGTTCTTAATTTTGGCCTACAAAAGGAGGTATTTGCCATGCATTTAGGTATCTTGGTCTCCAGATCAAGATCATGCTCTTGCTTTCTCTCTTTGTATTTTTGTAATGCTTAAGTTTTGCTTTCAATAATATTTTGTTCATGCCTTTCATTTCTTTTCCTTTACTTAGTTAACTTTTATTTTATTTATGTTTTTATTTTGTTTGTTTATTTTTCTTTCTTTCATTATGTTTAGTTAAGTTTATTATGCCAAGTGAAGAGGTTATACTAATAATGTAAAAGTAAGTATATTGTAAACTTAACATGGACTTTAATGTTTGATACTAGCATGTTTTATATCTGTTATCTTCTTCACTCTTTAATACATTGCTTATTAAATGACTAAGCTAGATTTATGTTGTATAACACTTGATACAAAAAATACTTGGCACTCTCATAACCCATACTGTATGGTATAACCGACACTAAAGCAATGAAAGGAACTTGATTTATTGTTAACATAAGTTATAATAATAAATGCTTGACAAGATTTACAAGCATTAGCATTAATAGAATAAGATAATGTAATCATGTTAATAATGTGTAATATAACTGGAACCTCTTTTGTGTGTGGTTTCCAATTGAATAATAAGAGTTTATACTATACTTGTTTGACATACCATTAGTGGATACTCTAACCTTGATATTTGTTGTTATCATCATTTAATCCTTACGTTAACCTTTCATCTTGAAGTTCTCATCAATTTCTTCTTCTTCTTCTTCTTTATTACAATTATTACTCTTACTATTACTATTACTCTTACTATTACTATTACTATTACTATTACTATTACTATTACTATTACTATTACTATTACTATTACTATTACTATTACTACTACTGCTAGTATTATTATTACTATTAGTATTGTTGTTATTGTTATATTATTGTTATTTATAATTTATACAATTAACCTCACTATGGTTCGACCCTAGTCTTGCTATGTTATTTATTACTTCAACACTCCTGCACTTGGGAGAAGACATCAATCTTTTAGTCGTGTCACTTTATGAAATAGAAAATGCAATTAGTTAATGTTTTTTGTCAACTACTACCTTTCCCCAACTAAAACGAGATAGTTTTCTCAATATTCTAAGGTAGAAAGATAAAGTGTGGAAGACATCACCTGAAATAACGAACACTGACAAATTTGAAACACACTTAAATAAATATAAGAAACAACAAAACACAAATATTATGTTATTAATAAAACCAAAAAACTGACTTATATCTTCCCTAGGTTTTACATTCAAGAACGACTGAAACACCCTCTATAGGTTGGAGATAGGCTTCCCATTTAGTTTTCTTAAAAACTGACAAACATGGTTTTTTTTGTCAGATTCCCAAGACTATATCGAGCATGTTCTTTATGGAATAGCGGCCATATATCATGAATTGCACGATGGACATCTCCACTAGGATGTGTCTTAAGAGTCAATAGAAGATTATCTAAAAACCTTTTACACCGACCATCTTTAATTAATAGTATTTTATCTTCACAGTTTACATATATCATTTCTAAAAAACAACATTGTGCATTGCAAGTCCATCTAGTACATCGATGGTAAACTTTCAATCATTTTGCATGACGTTTCTTTGCAAAAGTGCTTTTACTTGTTCTAGGCATGTGTGAAATGAAAGAATTTGAAGACTCACTTGATAATTAGACCTTTGCTTTAATTAGCCAGTGAATCTTTTCAGAAATTTCATGATTCATTGACAACCTCAATCTTTCACACTTAACTTATCAAATTTTTGTAATTGTATTTTGAAGCAAAGCAAGAAAATACTTTTTTAATTTTTCAAGAGTGGTGTCTATTTTTTAAGATGAGAAGTGGAAAAGAGATGCAAAGAAAAGAGAAGGAACATATTAAGCAAATATATACACACACATATCAATTATCATGGAAAATTGAAAGAACTAACTTAAGAGTCATAAAGTACCATTATCTGTCATTTAACTAGGGTGAGAGAGAATAGCAAACCAAGAGTCACAAAAAAAAACACAAAAATAATGTGAGAAAAACAAAATAATCAACCTTTATCTACAAGATCATTCAAACTAATGGATTCATTTTGACTAGAAAAATTATAAAAGTAAGCTTTCAAAGATGTCTATTTACTAGAAAAACATTATCATTCTTTGGATTCTCAATATCAAAGGTCTTATAAGGATACACATATTTCTTTAGGGAATAAATAGAGTTAAGAATTATAAAGCAAAACTTTTTGACCAGTATCAACTTTTTGATAATTTTCACAAGTTTTGCAGAATGCATACATGTCCTTGAATATGAAGGGCCAATAAAATCCATTTTAAAAGAGTTTTGCAGTTGTCTTTTTAGACGAGAAATGACTCTCACATGCTTTAGAATGATAAATTTTAATGATACTACTTACCTCATTGTCAAGAATGTATTTTTAAAATATTTGATTAGGACAATATATGAATAAGTAAGGGTCATTCCAAAAAATGTTTTGCACATCACTCAAAAACTTTCTTTTATCTTCGATACTTCAATGAGTTGGCAAATCTCCTGAAGCAAGAAAATTATTATTTTTATCACACCAAGACATTGGACTAAGAGAAAGTAAGGATTTATCAGGAAAGTAATCATCGATTGGTGTGATATTAGATGTCAAATCTGTTGTCACTCTTGACAAAAGATCTATATCAATATTTTTTGTGCCTTTTTTATTTGTGATTTCTTCCTAAGAATAAATCATTTGCAAGTCTTCAAATTCATCCAACTCTTTTTTACTTAAAGTAAATTCAAGTTGATCATAAACTAATTCCACAATATGATCTACTTCTTGTAATTCATTATCATCTCCAAATTATGTGTAAATATTGAAAATATTCATCTTCAATGTCATGTTTCCAAATGATAACCTTATTAGTCCATTCCTACAATTAATTAATGCATTAGAAGTTGCAAGAACGGGGCGTCCTAAAATAACAGGAAATAAATTATATGCTTTAACCGGTTATGTATCCAAGACAATAAAATTTACAAGATAAATGAGTTTATTGACTTATATTAATACATCTTCAATTATTCCTCTAAACACTTTTACAGATCTATCGACAAGTAAAAGAATTACAGAAGTTGGTTTTAAGTCACCTAGATTGAGACTCTAAAAAACTAAATATAAAAGTAAATTCACACTAGCTTCAAGATCAAGTAAGGCTCTTTTAATTTTATGTTCTTCAATAAAGCAAGAAATTGTAGGACAACCAGGGTCTTTATACTTCAAAGCATTACTGTTCTAAAGAATGACACTTACTTGTTCGGCTAAAAGACTTTCTTTTTCACATTCAGTTTCCTCTTCACAGTACATAGATCTTTCAAAAATATAACATAAGAAGGAACCTGTTTAACAGCATCCAGCAAATGTATATTAATCCTTGTTCGAAAGTTTCAAAGATTTCAGAGTTGTGATTGACTTTTTTTTGTTTGGTCATGATATGAGAAAATGGAAGTGCTAATGTAGAATTAGTCTTTTCTTTATAATTTTCACATTCAACCCCTTCCTTACCCTCAAAGATTGACTATCAACTTTCTTATAAGATTAAAAAGTGGGTTTTTCAATAACCTTATCACTATAAAGAGTAGTGACTGATTTGACTTGATCTAAGCGTTAGCTTCTAAAACGACTTGCATTTGCATTGTATTGCCTCTTGGGATTTTGTTGTGGTTGAGATGAAAACTTACCTTTCTCTTCGAAATTAAGAGCATATGTTAATTTTTAAAGAGTATCTTTAAAATTTATCATACTTTGAGTAAGTTGAGTATTGATTGTCTCTTGCTTTTCAATGAATGCATGCAATGTTTCCTTAAAATTTCTTCTAAGAGGAGGAGAATAAGGAGGTGCATATCTATGAGCATTTTGAAAATTATAGAGTGCTTAAAAAGGTGGTTATGAAGTTTTTGCATTGTTATTATCACTCTTCCAACTGAAATTTGGGTTATTTCTCTAACTAAGGTTGTATATTTGCGAGTATGAGTTATGATTAGGTCTTTGTAAACTTTTTAAAGCATAGGCTTGTTCATAGAGACATTCCTTGAAAGAAGGCAAAGTTGGATAATCATTGGTTGAATGTTCATTTGTTTCACAGATTTAACACACAATGTCTTGAACATATTTTAATTGATCACCTTTTTTTTTTAATTCTATTGCCTCCACTTTCTAGCTAAAGATGCAAATTTAGCTTAAAGGTCATGATTTTTCCTAAAGTTATACATACCTCTACTAGATGTATGAGGTTGTGCATACCTGGTGCCTCATAAATACCTGTAGATTAATTATTTTACAAGCAAAGTATTAAAAGTGAACAAGATAACAAATACAAAAATGTTAGTATCAAATATTAAGGTTCATGTTGAGTTTACACTATACTTATTCTTACACCATTAGTGTAACCTTTTTACCTTGACATAATAAACTTAACTGAACATAATGAAAGAAAAATAAATAAATAAACAAGAAAAGAACATAAATAAGATAGAAGTTAACTAAGTAAAGGAAAGGAAATGAAAGGTATACACTTAAAATTAATGAAAGCAAAACATAAGCAATACAAAGATAAAAAGAAAGAAAGCAAGAGTATGATCTTGATCTAGAAATTAAGATACCTAAATGCATAGCAAATGCCTCCTTTTATAGGCCAAAGTTGGTAACTATTAATTTAATAATTAATTGATGAGTGGGTGACCAACTCTTGACTTGGTGACAATCCTTATCTTCTCTTGTCTGCCCAAAACATCTTTGATAACGTCAAAATTAGAGCCACTTGAAAACATAAAAGTTGTAGGAAATTGTCTCAGTTTTTCAAGAAAAAAAAGTTCATTTAGACTTCTAGAACTTTAGATATAGGCCAAATACTAAATAGTGTTCAGGTTGCAATACAGATTCAGACTTCTTTGTTGTTGTTACAATTTGGACATGAAAATAGCCTTTTTAAAATAGACCTCCATATAAAAGTAGTAGCCCATGTCTTACCTTTTTATCCATATAAAGTACACCTAAATCCGAGATCTACAGCTTCAAATATGACTTAATTAACGAACAGTATTCCTATTTGGACTGCACCAACGTCTCTTTTCTAAGTTTGGCCATCTCTTTTTCCTTTCAATTTCAATTCTTAAACTCATCAATGAGTCCTTTTATTTACGTGATAGGCCTGCATTTAAGATGAATATTTATCAGAAATTAAAGGTATCTTATATTATTAAATATATTATTATAAAATATGCTCCAGTTAAAGAGTTATTGACACTTCAAGTGCAAAATGATGATATAAAACCTTGATAAAAATACACTTTTAAGTTCTAATCAATGCCTAAGTGCATGACAAATGCCTCCTTTTATAGGCTAAAATTTAGAACTATGAATTTGATGACTAATTGATGAGTGGGTGGTTATATCTTGACTTGGTGACAATCCTTATCTTCTTGTCTAAATAAAACATTATTGATAATGTAAGAATTTGAAAACATTGTTGACACGACCAAAAGATTGATGTCTTCTCCCAAGTGCAAGAATGTTGAAGTAATAAATAACCCGGCAAGACCATGGTCGAACCATAAGGAGGTTAATTATATAAATTATAAATAACAATAACACAAGAACAACAAATTCATAATAATAACAATAATAATACTAAATATTAAAACTAATAATAATAATAATAATAATAATAATAATAATAATAATAATAAAGATGAGAGCTTTGAGATTAAAGATTAATGTAAGGATTAATTAATGATAACAACAAATATCAAGGTTAGAGTATCCACTAATGGTATGTCAAACAAGAATAATATAAACTATTGTTATTCAATTGAAAACCACAGATAAAGGAGGTTCCAATGAAATTATAAATTGTTAGCATGATTACATTAATTATCTTATTCGATTAAAGCTAATACTTGTAAACGTTGTCAAACATTCATGATTATAACTTATGTTAACAACAAATCAAGCTACTTTCATAGCTGAGGTATCAGTTATACTATACAGTATGAGTTATGAAAGTGGCTCCAGAAGCTCGTAATGAGGGATGTGAGGCTAGCAAATAGAAAGAGATTCACAAAAATTTTCTTTTATTTTCGATACTCCAGTGAGCTAGCAAAAATCCTAAAGCAAGAAAATTGATATTTTTAGCAAATCAAGACATTGAACTAAGAGAAAGTAGAGATTCATCAGGAAAGTAATCATCGATTAGTGTGATGTCGGGTGTTAAATCTGTTATCACATTTGATAAAAGATCCGCATCAACATTTTCGGTGCCTTTTTCATCCTCAATTTCTTCTTGATTGGTCATGGCATGAGGAAATGGAAGTGCTGGCAGGGAATCAGTCTTTTCCTTGCAATATTCAGATTGAACCCCTTCATTACCCTTAGAGATTGACTCATCATCTTTCTCATAATGTTCAAGAGTGGGTTTTTAATAACCTTACCACTGCGAAGAGTGATGACTGATTTGACTTGATCCATGTGTTGACTTCCATAACTAATTGCATTTGCATTGTACTACTCCTTGGGATTTTGTTGTGGTTGAGATGAAAACTTATCTTTCTCTTGAAAACTGAGAGCAAATATGAATTTTACAAGAGTATCTTTAAAATCTGTTATGCTTTAAGCAAGTTGATTGTTGATTGTCTCTTACTTTTCAATTAATGCATATAAAGTTTCCTCAAAATTTCTTGTAGGAGGTGGAGCATAAGGAGGTGCATATCCATGAGAATTTTGGAAATTATAGTGTGCTTGAAACGATGGTTTTGCAGTTTGTGCATTGTTGTTCTCACTCTTCCAACTAAAATTTGGGTGATTTCTCCAACCAGGGTTGTGGTTGGCCTTTTGAAAACTATTTAAAGCATGGGCTTGTTTATGAAGACATTCCTTAAAAAAAGGTAAGGTTGGACAATTGTTGGTTGAGTGTTCATTTGTTTCACAGATTTGACACACAATGTTTGCAACAAATTTTAATTTACCACTCTTTTTCAATTCTAGTGCCTCGACTTTTCTAGCTAAAGATGCAAATTTGGCTTGAAGGTCATGATCTTCCCTAAGGTTGTACATACTTCCACTAGATGTATGAGGTTGAGTTTTATATGATGCCTCATAAGTACTCGCAATCTCCCAATTTTGAGCATTTTTAGCTAACAAGTCTAAGTACTCCATTGTTTCATCAGGGTCTTTATCTTCAAAAGTTTCATTGCACATCAATTCAATCATTTACTTATCTTTAGGTGTTAACCCTTCATAAAAATGTGAAACCATCTCCATGTTTCAAAACCATGATGAGGACAAGTGCTAAGCAAGTCTCGATACCTATCCCAACTTTGGTAAAATGTTTCTTCTGGTTTTTAAGTGAAAGTGGTGATTTGTCTTTTGAAAGAGTTTGTTCTATGAGATGGGAAAAACTTCTTTAAAAACTATTGTTGCATTTCATCCCAAGCACGAATGGATCTTGGTCTCAAATTTTATAGTCATGTTTTAGCTTTATCTTTTAATGAAAAAGAAAAAAGCTTTAATCTGATGGTGTTCATACTATAATTTAAATTATTATATGTGTTGCAAACCTTTTTGAATTCTCTTAAATGCAAGTATGAATTTTCCAATTCTAAACCATGAAAAGAAGGTAAAAGTTGAATAATGTCTGGTTTAAAATTAAAATGAGATGCAACGAGAGGAAAAACTATGCATGATGGTGCACTTGTTCTTGTTGGATTCATGTGGTCTTTAAGTGTTCTAGCACGGTTATTCTCATTATTCTCATTATAAAGTGATTGATTATCTTCTTCAGCCATATTTTTTGGAAATGATGAGAATACCCTACAAAGTCTACCACTTGATGTACGTGACCACACTCTCATGCACGGGTAGGAATAGAATACATGGAAAAGGAAAACAAAAGAAGAAGAAACAAAGTTATATATAAGAAAAGTGAAAAAAGAAAAAAAATGAACTAAAAATTATAATTTATACAAAACTTACCTCCTCGGCAACAGCGTCAAAAACTTGACATGATGAAAAGATTGATGTCTTCTCCCAAGTGAAGGAGTGTCGAAGTAATAAATAACCCGGCAAGACCAGGGTCGAACCACAGAGAGGTTAATTATAAACAACAATGATAACAATAACAACACTAATAACAATAACAACAACTATAATAATAATGATAATACTAGTAGTAGTAGTAGTAGTAGTAGTAGTAGTAGTACTAATAATAACAACAATAATAAAAAAAAAACAAAAAAAAATTGATGAGACCTTTGAGATGGAAAATTAATGTAAGGATTAAACAATGATAATAACAAATGTTAAGGTTAGAGGTTCCACTAATGGTATGTCAAACAAGTATAGTATAAACTCTTATTGTTCAATTGAAATCCACACACAAAGGAGGTTCCAATCATGTTATAGATTATTAACATGATTAAATTAGTAATCTTATTCAATTAATACTAATACTTGTAAATTTTGTCAAGTATTCATGATTATAACTTATGTTAACAACAAATTAAGTTCATTTCATAGCTCAAGTGTCGGTTATACCATACAGTATGGGCTATGAAAGTGCCAAGCATTTGTTGTACCAAGTGTTATACAACATAAATCAAGATTAGTTATTTAACAAGTAAAGTATTAAAGAGTGAACAAGATAACAAATATAAAACATGTTAGTATCAAATATTAAAGTTCATATTAAGTTTATACCATACTTATTCTTACACCATTAGTGTAACCTTTTCACCTTGACATAATTAACTTAGTTAGACATAATGAAAGAAAGAAAAATAGATAAACAAAATAAAAATATAAATAAGATAAAAGTTAATTGCCAAGGAAAGGAAATGAAAAGCATAAACTTGATATTAATAAAAGCAAAGCATAAACAATACAAAAAAATACAAGAGCGAAAACAAAAGCATGATCTTGATCTGGACACCAAGATGCCTAAATGCATGGCAAATGCCTTCTTTTATAAGCCAAAATTGGGAACTATTGATTTGATGACTAATTGATGAGTAAGTGGCTAACCCTTGACTTGGTGACAATCCTTATCTTCTCTTGTCTGCTCAAAATATCATTGATGACGTCAAAATTAGAGCCACTTGAAACATAAAAGTTGTAGGAAATTATCTCAGGTTTCTTGTGTAAAACATTCAGCTCATTTCGACTTCTAGAACACCAGATATGGCTAAAATACTGAACAGCGCTTGGGCTGGAGGACAGATTCGGGCTTCTTTCTTGTTGTAATAATTTAGACTTGAAAATGGTCTTTTTAGATCTTGGGATCTATATGAAAGTTGTAGGCCTATGTCTTACCTTTCCATCCATATAAAGTAGACCTATATCTTAGATCTATAGCTCCAGATATAACCCAATTATTGAACAGTGTTCCAGTTTGGATTGCACTGACATCTCTTTTCTAAGTTTGGCCATCTCTTTATCCTTTCAATTTCAGTTCTCAAATTCATCAATCAATCCTTTTATTTATGTGATAGGCCTGCTTTTAAAATGAACATTTGTCATAAATTAAAGGTATCTTATATTATTAGATAGATTATTATAAAACATACTTTAGTTAAGGAGTTATTGATGCTTTAAGTGCAAAATGATGATATAAAACCATGATAAAAATTCACTTTTGAGTACTAATCATTATTCATCAATCAATCCTTTGATTTATGTGATAGACCTGCATTTAAGATAAATATTTACTATAAATTAAAGATATCTTATAGTATCCGACTTATTATTATCAAATATGTTATAGTTGAGTTATTGATACTTTAAGTGCAAAATAATAATATAAAACCTTGATAAAAACATACTTTTAAGTACTAACAATCACTTACCTCTTGTGGAATTAACCTATAATAATAGCTATCAGACTACCATAAGGATGATAAAGCCTTGTATGGCAAAAAATTTCAAACTTTAGTTTATTGGGAAGAAGTAGGGGATCAAAACTTAATAGGGTCTGAGTTAGTCTAAGATACATCAGAGAAGATATAATTATTAGAGATCGAATGAAAGTAGCTTAAGACAGACAAAAGAGTTATGCTGATAGACAAAGGAGACCTTTTTAATGTAGGGGATAAGGCGTATTTAAAGGTTGCTCCTTGAAAATACTTGTTAAGATTTGGTATGAAAGGTAGCACCAAGATACATCGGGCCCTAATGAGATTTTGAAAAGAATTAGCCTAGTAGCTTATCAATTAGCCTTACACCAGCATCTAATAAAAATACATGATGTATTTCATGTATAATTGCCAAGAAAAGCTGAAATAGATCCAACTCGGGTGCTGCCTTAAGTTCCAATAAAACTTAATGAAGGATTAACTATAGAAGTCAAACCAATGAGAATTCTTGATCAAATAGAAAAGTGCTTAGAAATAAAAAGATTTCCTGGTGAAGGTGTTGTGGAGGGATTCATAAATAGAAGAAGAATCGTGATGGGAAAAAGAAATAAAGAGCAAATACCCAAGATTGTTCTTAAAATCTAGTAAGAAAATTAATTTTAGGGATGGAGTTTTCTTTTTTTGGAGGGAAGAAATGTAACTTCCAGATAAATTCCTATGCTTTCATTTATAAAAAAGAAATAAGAAAACTATATATATATATATATATAGAAGTTAATGGAGTAGAAATTATTATCTAATAAGGTGAATATGGGACTAGGATGAAACTGAATAGGTCAAACTTTTGGGCCAAATGGTTTTAAAACAAAACAAGAAAGTACTTAAATGAAAAGGGAGGGAAAACTTGTAAATGTATAAATAAGCGGGGAGTGCAATATAAGGAGCATGTTGGCCAGCCATGTGAGGGCTTGAGAGGGAGAAGAAATTGAGTGAAAAATCATTAAGGTCCATCCAAAACAAATAATAATAATAATAATAATAATATATAAGGTATAACTAGTAAAGATATATTATGAAGGGTTTGAATAACTAAATTTTTCTAAAATTTAAATATTTAAATTATCTAAACTCTAAATATTTAAATTATGTTTTCGATCAGTGAAATTTAATGCACTATGCTGATAAACTTCTTTATGATAATTTATTTTGTAAATAGGTGATTAGTGAGCTAGTTAACTTGAGAAAGGACTAGTAGACTGGGGATGAGTGAATGGTGGGTCAGCTATTCTAGTAAGGGACTATTGCTTTATGAATGGGTGAATGGTGAACTAGTTATTCTAATATGAAACTGATGTCTTAAGAATAGACAACTGGTGGGCTAGTTATTCTGGTAATGGAACTAGTGATTTGTGAATAAGTGTGAACAATTTTGTATTTTAGATTATAGATTTGTAATTAGTATGGGGAATATGGGTTCAAATTTTGAAATTTCTTTATAAGTAAATAATATATATAATTTTTTAAAAGTTCTAATTAACTATGATTATCTTTTAAATTATTGGGTAGGTTCATCTTAATATCGTTTATCTTAATAGCCTTAGTGATTACTTTTATTATTAGTAACTCTCTTTTGGACATGTAAATCAATAATAATAATAAATACTTCCTCTATATTTTTAAAGGTGATTTTGTTATGTATATATGCACTTAAATGGATTAACTTAATTAAACTTGTATTATATATGTAATTATTTTTCTAATTATAATGGTGATATATATATATATATATACATATATATAAGCGACATAGTTAATATCATTTTTTTAATAATAATATTTAAAAGATTAAATATGGTGGAAGGAGGTCAATTAAATTTATCACCTATGATTATGCTTTTAATTGTTGAGATAATTTGTTTTTTTTAATTAACATGATTATTCTTTGGATTGATATATTAGAGAATATAAAATATTATTAATTGAGATATGTTGGAGTATAATAAAAACATTAAAATGTGAAAATTGTTTATTAGAAACTGATGTTAATGTTGTCAATAACTTGGAATAGGTTAAATAGGGAAAACCTGTCAAAATATTTGGGAAAAAAATTATAAATTTTCAAATATATTACAAGAAATTTTAGGGTTGTTACATCAAATCTTCTTATTCTTGTGAAAGACATCATATGAAAATGAAAAAAAAAAGGTAGAAACTCAGAGTTAAAATAAAAATTTCTAAGCTAGAAGGAATGGAGTAAGGAGTGGACATTGATTGCAAAGCTCTACCAGAAAATTAAATAATAATGAGAGTATTAAAAAGGAAAAGTGGTGAGAGAGGGACATCTTGAAAGACATTTGGGAGAGAAGGGCAGTTGAGAGTCAAAAGATTATGAACTACTAAGTTTAGTTTTAGATTTCTTTTTTATAGAAGGTTTAAATATTGGTTGAACTGATTGGTTTATTTTAAATTAACTTGTTTTTATATTATAAAATTAAAATCAAATTGAATTAGAATTTTTTTAAATATTTTAATCAATTATTTTTCTCTGTTCAAATATTTTAATTAATTTTTTATTTTTTTTAATTAATGTATCAAATTTTTTCTCACCCTTAACTATCACTCATTGTAAAGAATATGAGACAAATTTATTCTAACAGGTCAATTAAAAATGTTTACTTTTATTAGTTTATCTACTTTTGATTTTATTCTAGTTTTCCCCTCCGCTTTTATTTATGTTAATGTAACCTTTTATTTTTAAAATTATATTTATTTAATTTTTATTTGATCAAAAAATCATTTTACTCTGAAATTACTTCTATCATATTAAAATTATTATTAAATAAAATAAGATTTTATCCACATCATCCATCTTTTAGAATTGGAGAGCTGGGAGATACTTCGCCAATGCAGATGGATGGTGTACCGTGACCGACAGGGAGGCTGGGTGGGTTCTTATTTTAACTTACCTTATGATGAATTTATTTAAGGATATATCGATCCTCTCTTGGAATATTCGCGGGGCTAGTAATATTCGTGAGGAACACAAGCAGATGATGACCTCATTAGGCCAGATCTTGATTTACGAAAAGAACATAATGAAATCCTGCAGCTAGAAGAATTATTATGGTTTCAAAAATCAAGGGAGAAGTGGGTGCGCAATGGTGATAGTAATACTAAGTATTTTCACTCTCTCCCGAACATAAGAAGAAGAAGAAGAAACCACATTTGTGTACAGATGATGCAATACTGCAGAAGGAAACTGTTAACTTTTACAAAAACCTGTTTTGCTGCACATATCCAGTTGATATTTCTGCTATGGATGGAGTTGATGTTCCAAAGCTGTCGCAGAGGGGTGTTGCTGATTTATTGTAACTCATGACCAAAGATGAGGTTTATGTAGCTTTATTGAGTATGGATTCTCTTAAATCTCTGGGTATGGATGGCTTCCAACATTCCTTCTTCAAGATTTATTGGGGTCTGATGGGAGATAACGTACGGAGGCTTGTTCACTTGGCGTTTGAGGAAGGCAATTTCAGCTGTACGATCACAGAAACACTTGTACTCTTGTTCCCTAAGGAAGAAAGGCCTCCAAACTTTCAGCAATTTCATCAAGAAGCCTCTGAATGTAATTTTACAATCTAATCTATACAAGATTTCATAGTTTTACTAACAAAAAACTTCCGTCGGTGTGTAATTAGAAGTTCATCGGTGATTTTTTTATGAACATCATCATCAACGGATTATGTCCGTCGGATTACCTTTCATTGGTGATTCAACATTCCGTCGCTATATCGGTTGGAAAAACAAAAAAACTATTTGCCGATGGTTTTACAAATAGAATTTGCAAGCAAAAAAAAAAAGGATTCCGCTTGAATACTCCGATGGATTTGTATTCTGTCGATGATATCGTGATTTGCTGACGGACACTAACCGTCGGTAAGGCTATCGAAGGGTGTATGAAATACCGACCGAATATATCCATCTGTAAATTAGTCAGTAAGTATGACAGTCACTGTTAAATGCCGATGGAGTAATTCCATCGGCAATTCGGTCGGTAAGTGTATGAAATCATTGGTAATTGTTTTTTTTTCTAAATTTGTTTTTGAAAAATTATTTAGGATATATAATATAAAACTACATAAATTAATTGTAATACAAATCAATTATGTAAATAAAATTTATATTAAAAAAAAAGTTACATAATATTCGTTATAAACTGAATTTGTTTAAAAAAATATTAAATGAAGTTTTAATGTTAGATAATATTTATTAAAAATTAATGTAAAGGTGGAGCTGGAGGAGGAGGAGGAGATCCTGGAGGAGGCTGGTGGTTATACGACCAAAAAGGATTAGGCGTACATGTTCCACTATTTGCCATGTTCATAGCCATTTCACGGAGCTGTTCGTAAACCGCTTTTTGTTGTTCATACCCTGCTTTTTGTTGCTCTTGAGATGCTTTGAGGTGCACGTCCTTCGCTGATAGATGGTTGTATTTCTCGGTGAGCTGAGCCGTGTGTTGCTGCAAGGCCTCGAACTCCTTAGATTTGAAGCTCGATATTAATTGGGAGCTCCCAACAATTGAAACACTGTGGGTCAACTGCAAGTTGTCAGCCGTAGTGTTGGAGAGCCCATAAACCTGATTTTTATCGGGTCCATCTGAGGAGCTAGCCTCCATCCACAAATCCAGATTGAATTCTGAATGGTTCAAAATATCATCTTTATATCTCTCCCTCAACCGATTATTATAGGTCTCTTGAAAATAAAAAAAATAAAAAACAAGTAATCATCATATTCAATTCAATAAACATAATAACTTACAAAATGAAATGATTAAACAAACATACCATGAAATGTTGAGCAAGGTTATCAATGAACTGTTGCACCCCCTTCTAACAGTCTTGACTCCACATGTACGTCTCCACAAATAGCTCCATCGGGCTCGGCTCACGTCTAAGAGACGCAGCCTATAATAAAAAAAGATATATTAACAATAACTAAATTTAATGATATATTTTATTTAAATGAATCTTACCATCCATTTCGCATGTGCAGCAAACGAAACAGAGTCGTCAGTGTGTGTTGTCACCCTGCCATGAATTGGCCAATTCCGGTTGCTAGCACCGAACTATAAGCATCGTGTGAACCACTCAGATGTCACGTGTTCAATATAATATGGCCATATATCTTCCAGGATGTATATCGGTTTGAAATCTCTCTAAATTGCAACATCGTTCCAGCCTTGTAAACCCCTATCCCTCACGACTTTTTTCGCCTTTCTTTGTGTTTCATACCAAAAATCACGCAATCTAAGTCACGCAACCAAAAATTATATTTTAAAATATAAATTTTTATCTAAAAAAATCTTGTATTGTTTTCGATCTTACCTAGTTGCCACGTGATTTTCCCACACCCTCCTTACAATAGTGTTATGCTCAATGTCCCAACAAAATTTATATTGTGTATAAATGAACAAGTTTAGATAAAAAAATAATAATTTATTTATAATTAAATTAATAAGCTAAAAATTATAAATTAATACAAATCTCAAACCTGTTAAACCATGCATTTATTTGAGACATTCATTCAAGATGCTTTGATATCTAATTCCACTAAAACAATAGAATCTTCATTAACAATTTAAATTTTGATGATATTGACACGACAAAGAGATTGATGTCTTCTTCCAAGTGCAGGAGTGTCGAAGTAATAAATAACCCGGCAAGACCGGGGTCGAACCACAGGGAGGTTATTGTACAAATTATAAATAACAAAAACAACAATAATAACAATAATAATAATAATAAAGAAAGAGAAGAAGATGATGATGATGATGAGAACTTGGAGATAGAGTATTAAAGTAAAGATTAAACAATGATAATAACAAATGTCAAGGTTAGAGGTTCCACTAATGGTATGTCAAACAAGTATAGTATAAACTTTTATTATTCAATTGGAAACCACACACAAAGGAGGTTTCAATCATATTATAAATTGTTAACATGATTACATTAGTCATGTTATTCAATTAATGCCAATACTTGTAAATGTCGTCAAGCATTCATGATTATAACTTATG
>SRLM01001633.1:42260-67917 GCA_015708895.1 Populus ilicifolia | reverse complement strand
TCTCATCTTCTTCTTCTCCTTTATTATTGTTGTTGTTGTTATTGTTATTATTATTATTATTGTTGTTGTTGTTGTTGTTATTATTTATAATTTGTACAATAACCTCCCTATGGTTCGACCCCGGTCTTACCGAGTTATTTATTACTTCGACACTCCTGCACTTGGGAGAAGACATCAATCTTTTCATCGTGTCAAAAGTCCTATTCAATAAGTAAATATGGAAATGTTATTTACCTAGTCTCAAAGAATCTCAGATTTGTCTAGTGATGGTCTTTGTAAAGACAATATTAAGGTGCTGTGAGGAATGGTTAAGGCATGTATGTCCACTATTACCAAGCAAACACTTAAATATGAGTTGGGTGTTTCATGCATATGAACCCTGATCAATAGTAATAGGACAAACCATTGATTCCCCATCTAACCTAGAAGCTTATGTATACTCTAAAAAAAAATATTTAAGCAAGTGACGAATGAGGCATTAATCTATATTCAATATATAAATGCATGCACAATATAAACAATTAAAGCATAAAAAGTATGCCTGTTGATAATAAAAATGTACACACCAATAAATTATAAATAATTTAAAGTATAAATGGAAGCATGTTAAAAATGTACAAACCAACAAATATAACCTAGAAACTTATGTGTACTCTCAAAAAAATATTTAAGCAAGTGAGGGATGAGGCATTAATCTATATTCAATATATAAATGCATGCACAATATAAACAATTAAAGCACAAAAAGTATGCCTGTTGATAATAAAAATTTACACGCCAATAGATTATAAATAATTTAAAGTATAAATGGAAGCATGTTAAAAATGTACAAACCAACAAATATAAAACATGTCAATCAGATAAACAATAAAGCTTAGTCCATAAGGTGCATAGTGGAGTCATCATTTTGTCGCATATATACAGCATCTAGGTGAACAACCTTATATACTAGGATTATCAAGATGTGGGTGGACATAAAAATGAATTCTTGTCCTTTATATACATATATATATATATAGAGAGAGAGAGAGAGAGTCATTACCTACTATTTTGGTTACTAGAAAATATAATTCGTTTCAAAATTTGGATAAGGGGATTGATTGTGTATAGGGAGGATGTATCACCCTTAGAATAACTTACTTAAGGTAAGCTATATTGTTTACTTATCTAGTTAAACCATGGTATTTTTGTGTTTTTTAAATGTTGGTTTGTCTAAGATTTAAGAAAATTTCTTTTCTATAAGAAAGTTTTTATCTTATTAGGTTAAAACCTAACCATTTTAATGTCAAAACCTATTTTTTACATTTTTTTAATAGAAAAAATACATCTTGTGCATAAGTTCATAATGATTGATATTTGAATAGACAAAATATTTTTTTTAAATAAAATCCAAGTTTTCTTGAATTTCATAAATTGATTATTAAATTCAAAAACACATGCAAAAATATCATCAAAACTACTTTTCTTCAATTTTTGTATTTAAGGGTGTTAAATCATGCCATATATTTCTTTATTTATGCAAATATGATTTTTTTATTTTATTTTTTAAAGACTTGGGCATATGTGAGTTTCAAAGAAAGTTGCATTTTTTAAAGAAAGATTTTTTGTTATTTTTGTGGAGAGAAACTGATTTATTTAATATTGAAAAAATACCTCATAGGTAGGCCATAATGCAAACTATTAAATAATGTGTTTTTCTCAAAGCTATTATAACCACGATATCAATTCAAAATGAATTATCGTTCGTCAACTCAAAACTGAACAACAAAAAAAATCCTCATGAAACTTATTAATTTCATGAACTTCATTCAAATCTTATGCTTTCAAATAAATCAATATAAATCCAAGCATAATTCATGCACCAACATTTAATGTAAAAAAAAATCCTAGCCTAAAAAATAATCAAAATTCAACACAAATTATCAAATCATTTAAATAAAAAAACAACATCAATACAAATCAATAATGTCCTATCAATCTAAAAATTATACATACAACAATGAGCATTTTGTTAAGAAATTTATTAAAAAAATAAAATGATTTAAGGTTATGGATTGACCTTTCAAGTTCTTAGTGCATCTAGAAGGTGTTGGAAGCAAAGTAGAAGACTGCTGAAATAGTGTCGGTGCATGTATACACACGTTACCATCAATGCCAATGCGTGGATTCACACATCATCGCTACTAGATTTGAAGTGCCTTAGTCTCTTCTTCACTCTTATACTAGTAGTGTGGCAAACAAAAGTCTAAAGACAAAGATTTGCTTAATTGAGGATTTAGTCCTCTTCTCTCGTTTTCTTCTCTCTTATAACTCCCTTTTCATCTATTATGTTACTGTCACTACTAAAGAATGTTGAAGTTGGTTGTGAAAGGAGTTCATAATAGTAAGAGGGGCTGTGCTGTTACTGTATTCATCTGTGGCTAGTATTGTTGTGTTGAAGAGGTTGATGGTCACTACACATGGTGGATGCCTCTGTTATATCTCTTAGTGGAATCAACATCTATTTGTCTTGGAGGAGTTGTAAAGGAAAAACACCATAGACTGTGTTGTTATTGCTAGTGAGGTCTGTTGCTTCTCATAGTGGTTGGCCTTAGACAATAAGGGAGCTATTGGAGAGAGATGAAACATATGATGGCTCATAGTGGAACCAGAGGTTGCTGGTATAACTGAGGAGGGACTATTGCTAAGGGAGCTTGCTAATAGTGCTGTGTGACCAACGACTAGTTCATTTGCAACTAGGTTAATATGTCTTGTTGGTGTTCTATCAATGTGTATGGTTTGGTAGAAGGGGACCCTCTCAATGGAAGAGATCGATGTTCTTTGTTTTATAGAAGATAAAGGCTATTAGTCTTAGGGGGAAAAAATGAAGAGGGAGAAAGAATAATGTTATGGAGATTGTTTTGGTATATAAAAGATAGCTTTAACAGTGAGTTTATTTGGTAAAGAAGGAGATAAGGAATAATTGTTGTGACTAGGAGTAAAAATGGTTTATGGTTAAGGAAGAAGGTTGACTGGTAATGGAAGATTGCTATGGACAGTGATGGATAAGGTCTGTGGGTGGCATGATGTAGGTTCAATGAATTTGTTCTTTTGTGAGTGGCAACTAATGTTGTAAAAAAGGGAGAGATAAGGTTGTTTGGTTTTTCTTGGTAAATAAGAGGTATTATTTGAAGTAACTAAATGAATATGCCATTTTTTTTCTCTAACTCCTTTTTATGTATGTTCCTTATAAGAGTGTGTGAGCTGAAGAGAAAAGTGTGGGAATTTTTTTTGACTTTATTTTCTTTTGTTTTTGATGATTTTTGGGAGAAAGAGCGAGTTCTTAGGTTTTGTTTCCTAGGAAAAGGAAGGCTAGGTTTTCTAGGTGGGATAAAAAGTGTTGTGTGTCATTTTCTACTATCATTATTTCTTTCCTTTTTTTTTTGTTGCTGATGCTCATTCCTTTTATGTGTTAAATTCCCTTACTACTCATACACAAAATAATTTGTTTTTTTTCCTTGCAATTGCTTGGTCCCCAAGTGATTAGTATCTAAAAGTGCATTTTTATCAAGGTTTAATATCATCATATTGCACTTAAAGTACCATTAAATTATCTAACTCAAGTATGTTTTATAATAACAAGTCTAATAACACAAGATATCTTTAATTTATAGTAAATTTTCATTTTGAATGCAGGCATATCTTATAATTTAAAGGATTGATTGATGTGTTTAACTATTGAAAGTGAAAATGATTAGTACTTAAAAGTGTATATTTATATAAGGTTTAATATCATCATTTTGCACTTGAAGTATCAATAACTCATTAACTAAAGTATGTTTTATAATAACATATCTAATAATATAAGATACCTTTAATTTATGGCAAATGTTCATTTTAAATGCAAGCTTAACACATAAATGAAAGGATTGATTGACGAGTTTAAGAACTGAAATTGAAAGGACAAATAAATGGTCAAACTTACAAAAGAGATGTCAGTGCAGTCCAAACCGGAACAATATTATATAATTGGGTCATATCTAGAGCTATAGATCTCGAATTTAAGTCTATTTTATATGGATGGAAAGGTAAGACATAATCCTACAACTTTCATATGAAGTCTAAGATTTAAAAAGGTCATTTTCAAGTCTAAATTCTAGCAACAACAAAGAAGTTTAAATATGTCCTCTAGCTTAAGTATTGTTTGGTTTTTGGCTCATATTTGAAGTTTTAGAAGTCTAAATGACTCCATTTTTTGGGAAAGATGAGATAATTTCCTACAACTTTCATGTTTTCATGTCATTCCAATATTAACATTATCAATAATGTTTCGGGCAGATAAGAGAAGATAACGATTGTAACCAAGTCAAGAGTTGGCCACCCACTCATCAATTATTTATCAAATCAATAGTTCCTAATTTTGGCCTATAAAAGGAGGTATTTTCCATGCATTTAGGCATTTTGGTTTCTAGATCAAGATCATGCTCTTGCTTTCTCTCTTTGTTTTTTTTGTATTGCTTATATTTTGCTTTCATTAATATCATGTTTATGCCTTTTTTTTCCTTTCCTTAGTTAACTTTTATCTTGTTTATGTTTTTATTTTGTTTATTCATTTTTCTTTCTTTCATTATGTTTAGCTAAGTTTATTATGTCAAGGTGAAAAGGTTACACTAATGGTGTAAGAATAAATATATTGTAAACTTAATATGAACTTTAATGTTTGATACTAACATGTTTTGTATTTGTTATCGTGTTCAATCTTTAATACTTTGTTTGTTAAATGACTATTCTATATTTATATTGTATAACACTTGGTACGTCAAATGCTTGGTACTTTCATAGCACAAACTGTATGGTATAATCGACACCTGTGCTATGAAAGGAACTTGATTTGTTGTTAACATAAGTTATAATCATAAATGCTTGACGAGATTCACAAGTAATAACATTAATCAAATAAGATAACTAATGTAATCATGTTAACAATTTATAATCTGATTGAAACCTTATTTGTGTGTGGTTTCTAATTAAATAATGAGAGTTTATATTATACTTGTTTGACAGTGGATCCTCTAACCTTGACATTTGTTGTTATCACTATTTAATCCTTATGTTAATCTTCCATCTCAAAGTTCTCATCAACTTCTTTATTATTATTATTATTATTATTATTAGTGCTAGTACTACTACTACTACTACTACTATTAGTATTGTTATTTTTATTGTTATTATTACTATTGTTGTTGTTGTATTATTATTTTTTATAATCTATATAATTAACCTTCATGTGGTTTGATTCCAATCTTGTCAGGTTATTTATTTCTTCGACACTACTGCACTTGGAAGAAGGCATCAATCTTTTTTGTCATGTCAAGTTTTTGGCGTCGTTACCAGGAAGGTAAGTTCTTCTATAAATTATAGTATTTATTTTATTTTCTCTTTTTACGTTTCTTGTATATAACTTTGTTTCTTTTCTCTCATTTCTTCTTCTTTTGTTTTCTTCTTCTTTTTATTCTATTCCTACACATACATAAAAGTGTGGTCACGTATGTTAAGTGGTAGACTTTGTAGGGTATCCTCATCATTTTAGAAAAATAATGAGAATAATCGTGTTAGAACACTTAGAGACCACATGAATCCCATAAGAACAAGTGCACCATCATGCATAGTTTTCTCCCCTAATCCATCTCATTTTAATTTTAAGTCAGACATTATTCAACTTTTACCTTCTTTTATGGCTTAGATTTAGAAAATCCATACTTGCATTTATGGGAATTTAAGGAGGTCTGTAACACCTATAATGACTTAAATTGTAGCATGAACACCATCAGATCAAAGCTTTTTTTCTTTTTCATTAAAAGATAAAGCTAAAACATGGTTACAAAATTTAAGACCAGGATCCATTCGTGCTTGGGATGAAATGCAACAACAGTTTTTTAAGAAGTTTTTCCCATCTTATAGAACAAACTCTTTCAAAAGAATAATCACCACTTTCACTCAAAAACTAGGAGAAACATTTTACCAATGTTGGAATAGGTATCAAGACTTATGTAATACTTGCCCTCATTATGGTTTTGAAATATGAAGATTGGTTTCATATTTTTATAAAGGGTTAACACCTAGAGATAGGTTCATGGTTAAACTGATGTGTAATGGAACTTTTAAAGATGAAGTCCCTAATGAAGCAATGAAGTACTTAGACTTGTTAGCTAAAAATACTCAAAATTAAGACACCACTAGTACTTATTAAACACCAAGTAAAACTCAACCTTATACATCTAGTGGAGGTATGTACAACCTTAGAAAAGATCATGACCTCTAAGCCAAGTTTGCATTTTTAGCTAGAAAAGTCGAGGCACTAGAATTGAAAAAGAATGGTCAATTAATATTTGTTGAAAATATTATATGTCAAATATGTGTAACAATTAAAAACACTCAACTAATACTTTGTCTTCTTTTAAGGAATATCTCCATGAACAAGCCCATACTTTAAGCAGTTTTTAAAGGCCCAATTAGAACCCATACTTGCAAACATACAACCCTGATTGGATAACTCTCCTAAATTTTAGTTGGAAAAGTAATAATAACAATGTACAAACTTCACAACCACCATTTCAAGCACACCATAATTTCCAAAATTCTAATGGATATGCACCTCTTTATGCTCCACCTCCTAGAAGAAATCTTGAGGAAACATTGCATGTATTTTTTGAAAAGTAAGAGATAATCAATACTTAACTTACTCAAGGCATGACAGATCTTAAAGATACTCTTGCAAAATTGACATCCGCACTTAGTTTTCAAGAGAAAAGTAAGTTTCTATCTTAACCATAACAAAATTCCAAGTGGCAATACAATGTAAATGCAAGTTATTCTAAAAGTTAACACATGGATCAAGTCAAATAAGTTATTACTCTTTGTAGTGGTAAGGTTATTGAAAAACCCACTCATGAACCTTGTAAGAAAGATGATGAGTCAATCTCTAAGGGTAAGGAAGGGGTTGAAACTGAAAATTGCAAAGAAATGACTAATTCCCTACTAGCACTTCCATTTCCTCATGTCATGACCAAACGAAGGAAAGTCAATCACAACTTTGAAATCTTTGAAACTTTCAAACAAATAAGGAATAATATACCTTTGCTAGATGCTATTAAACAAGTTTCTTCTTATGCTAAATTTTTGAAAGATTTGTGCATTGTGAAGAGAAAACTGAATGTGAAAAAGAAAACCTTTTTAGCCAAACAAGTAAGTACCATTCTTCAAAACAAAAATGCTTTGAAATATAAAGACCCTGGTTGTCCTATAATTTCTTGCTTTATTAGAGAACATAAAATTGAAAGAGGCTTACTTAATCTTGAAGCTAGTGTGAATTTACTTTCATATTCAGTTTTTCAGAGTCTCAATCTAGGTGAGTTAAAACCAACTTTTGTACTTCTTTTACTTGCCGATACATCTGTAAACATGTCTAGAGGAATAGTTAAGGATGTGTCGGTACAAGTCAATAAATTCATTTATCCTATAGATTTTATTGTCTTGGACACACAACCTGTTGAATCATGTAATTCATTTCTTGTTATTTTAGGATGTCTGTTTCTTGCAACTTCTAATGCAATGATTAATTGTAGGAATGAACTGATGAAGCTATCATTTGAAAACATGACATTAGAGATGAATATTTTTAACATTTGCAAGCAACCTGAAGATGATAATGAATTACAAGAAGTAGATCATATTGAGGAATTAATTTATGATTAACTGGAATCTACTTTAAGTAAAAATGAGTTGGACGAATTTGAAGATTTGTAAATGATTTATTCATAAGAAGAAATCATGGATGAAAAATGCATTGAAAATATTGATGCAGATCTTTTGTCAAAAGTGACAACAGATTTGACATCTAACATCACACCAATCAATGATTACTTTCGTAATAAATCCTTACTTTCTCTTAGTCCAATGCTTTGATATGATAAAAATAACATTTTTCTTCAGGAGATTTGCTAACTCATTGGAGTACTTATGACAAAAGACATTTTTTGAGTGATGTACAAAACTTTTATTGGCATGACCCTTAGTTATTTAAATATTATCCTAATAAAATATTTCAAAGATTCATTCCCAACAATAAGGTAAGTAGTGTCATTAAACTTTTCTATTTTGAAGCATGTGAGAGTTATTTCTTGTTAAGAAAGACAACTACAAAAATCTTTCCAAATGTATTTTATTGGCCCACTATATTTAAGGACATGTATGCATTCTGCAAAACTTGTGAAAATGATCAAAAAGTTGATACTAGTCAAAAAGTTTGGTTTTATAATTCCTAACTCCATTTATTCCCTAGAGAGCTAAGATCAAGATGGGTCAATCCATTTATTGAGAAACATGTGCATTCTTATAGGACCTTTGATATTGAGAATCCAAAGAATACCAATGTTTTTAAGGTAAATGGACATCGTTTGAAAGCTTACTTTGATAATTTTCCTAATGAAGATGAATCAACTGGTGTGAATGATCTTGTAGATAAATGTTGATTATTTTATTTTTCTCACATTGTTTTTATGTTTTTTTTTGTGTGACTCTTGGTTTGATATTCTCTCTCACCCCAGTTAAATGGCGGATAACAATGCTTAGTGACTCTTAAGTCGGTTCCTTTAGTTTCCCATGATAATTGATATTTATGTATATATTTGTTCAATTCCTTATTCCTTCTCTTCTCTTTGCATCTCTTTTCCACTTCTCATCTTAAGAAATGGACACCACTCTTGAAAAATTTAAAAAGTATTTTCATACTTTGCCTTAAAATATGATTACAAAAATTTACCGAGCTAAGTGTGTGAAATTGAGGTTGTTAATGAACTATGGAATTCCTAAAGAGATTCGCTGGTTAATTAAAGTAAAGGTCTGATTATCAGGTGAGTCTTTCAATTTTTTCATTTCACATATGCTTAGAATAGGTAAAAACACTTTTGTAAAGAGACGTCGTGTAAAAAGACTGAAAGTCTACTATCGATGTGCAAGATGGACTTGTAGTGCACAATGTTGTTCTTTAGGAATGATATGTGTAAATGAAGCTAAAATACTATTAATTAAGGATGACTTAAGTAAGGGATCTTTAGATAATTTTTTATTGACTCTTGAGATGAATCCTATTGGAGATGTGCATTGTGCAATTCATGATTTATGACCAATATTCCATAAAGAACATGCTCGATATAGTCTTGGAAATCTGATTAAAAAAGACCTTGTTTGCTGGTTTTTAAGAGAACTGGATGGAAAGCCTATCCCCGACCCATAGAGGGCGTTTAAACCGTTTTTGATGTAAAATCAATGGAAGATGTGAGCCACAATCACAACTGTGATTTGAGTTTTAGTTTGTAAGAACTTGTGTCTTTTGGTTTTATTAATAGCATAATATTTATATTTTGTTGTTTCTTATATTTATTTAAATGTGTTTCAGATTTGTTAGTATTTGGTGTTTCAGGTGATAACTTATATATTCTATCGTTTTACCTTAGAACATTGAGGGTAATGTTTCATTTTGGTTGGGGGAGAGGGTAATAGGTGATATAAAAAAAATAATAAATTGTGTTTTCTATTTCATAAAGCATATGCAAAATTGTTGTTACTAGGGTGGTAGAGTGATTAGTACTCAAAAGTGCCTTTTTATCATGGTTTTATATCATCATTTTGCACTTAAAGTATCAATAACTCCTTTAACTAAAGTACGTTTTATAATAATCCATCTAATAATATAAGATACCTTTAATTTATGGTAAATGTCCATTTTAAATGCAGGCCTATCACATAAATGAAAGGATTGATTGATGACTTTAAGAACTTCAATTGCAAAGGCAAAGAGATGATCAAACTTAGAAAAGAGATGTCAGTGCAATCCAAACCGGAACACTGTTTAGTAATTGGGTCATATCTGGAGCTATAGATCTTAGATTTAGGTCTACTTTATATAGATGAAAAGTTAAGACATAGGCCTACAACTTTCATAGTAGCCCAAGATCTAAAAAGGCCATTTCCAAGTCCAAATTATTGCAACAACAAAGAAGCCCGAATCTGTCCTCCAGCCCGAGCACTGTTCAGTATTTTGGTCATATCTGGAGTTCCAGAAGTCCAAATGAGCTGAATTTTTTACACAAGAAAGCCGAGACAATTTCCTAGAACTTTCATGTTTCAAGTGGCTCTAATTTTGATGTCATCAATGATGTTTTGGGCAGACAAGAGAAGATAAGGATTGTCACCAAGTCAAAGGTTGACCATCTACTCATCAATTAGTCATCAAAGCAATAGTTCCCAATTTTGGCCTATAGAAGGAGGCATTTGCCATGCATTTAGGCATCTTGGTTTCCAGATCAAGATCATGCTCTTGTTTTCTCTCTTTGTATTCTTTATGCTTTGTTTTCATTAATATCAAGTTTATGCCTTTCATTTCCTTTCCTTTCCTTAGTTAAGTTTTATGTTCTTATTTTGTTTATCTATTTTTCTTTCTTTCATTATGTCTAGCTAAGTTAATTATGTGAAGGTGAAAAGGTTACACTAATGGTGTAAGAATAAGTATGGTATAAACTTAATATAGGCTTTAATGTTTGATACTAATATGTTTTATATTTGTTATCTTGTTCACTCTTTAATACTTTGCTTGGTAAATGACTAATTTTGATTTATGTTGTATAACAATTGTTACAACAAATGCTTGGCACTTTCATAGCCCATACTGTATGGTATAACCGACACCTGAGCTATGAAAGGAACTTGATTTGTTGTTAACATAAGTTATAATCATGAATGCTTGACGAAATTTATAAGTATTAGCATTAATTGAATAAGATGACTAATATAATCATGTTAACAATCTATAATCTGATTGGAACCTCCTTTATGTGCGGTTTCCAATTGAACAATAAGAGTTTATACTATACTTGTTTGATATACCATTAGTGGAACCTTTAACCTTGACATTTGTTATTATCATTATTTAATCCTTACTTTAATATTCTATCTCTAAGTTCTCATCTTCATCATCATCTTCTTCTCTTTCTTTATTATTTTTATTATTATTATTATTACTACTACTACTACTAGTATTATTATTATTATTATTATTGTTGTTGTTGTTGTTACTATTATTGTTGTTATTGTTATTATTGTTGTTGTTGTGTTGTTGTTATTTATAATTTGTACAATAACCTCCCTGTGGTTCGACCCCAGTCTTGCCGGGTTATTTATTACTTCGACACTCCTGCACTTGGGAGAAGACATCAATCTTTTTGTCGTGTGAAGTTTTTGGTGCCATTGTCGGGGAGGTAAGTTTTGTATAAATTATAATATTTATTTTGTTTTCTCTTTTCACTTTTTCTTGTATATAACTTTGTTTCTTTTTTTTTCTTTCTTGTTTTTTCTTCTTTTGTTTTCCTTTTCCATTTGTGCTATTTCTACACGAGCATGAGAGTGTGGTCACGTACATCAAGTGGTAGACTTTGTAGGGTATCCTCATCATTTTCAGAAAATATGGCTGAAGAAGATAATCAATCACTTCATAATGAGAATAACCATGCTAGAACACTTAGAGACCACATGAATCCAACAAGAACAAGTGCACCATCATGCATAGTTTTTCCTCCTGATGCATCTCATTTTAATTTTAAGCCAGACATTATTCAACTTTTACCTTCTTTTCATGGTTTAGAATTGGAAAATCCATACTTGCATTTAAGAGAATTTAAGGAGGTCTGAACACATATAATAATTTAAATTGTAGCATGAACACCATCAGATTAAAGCTTTTTCCTTTTTCATTAAAAGATAAAGCTAAAACATGGCTACAAAATTTAAGACCAGGATCCATTCGTGCTTGGGATGAAATGCAACAACAGTTTTTTAAGAAGTTTTTCCTATCTTATAGAACAAACTCTTTCAAAAGAATAATCACCACTTTCACTCAAAAACTAGGAGAAACATTTTACCAATGTTGGAATAGGTATCAAGACTTATGTAATACTTGCCCTCATTATGGTTTTGAAATATGATGATTGGTTTCACATTTTTATGAAGGGTTAACACCTAGAGATAGGTTCATGGTTAAAGATTGGTTAATACTAATGAAGCAATGAAGTACTTAGACTTGTTAGCTAAAAATACTCAAAATTAAGACACCGCTAGTACTTATTAAACACCAGGTAAAACTCAACCTTATACATCTAGTGGAGGTATGTACAACCTTAGAAAAGATCATTACCTCTAAGCCAAGTTTGCATTTTTAGCTAGAAAAGTCGAGGCACTAGAATTGAAAAAGAATGGTCAATTAATATTTGTTGAAAATATTATATGTCAAATATGTGAAACAAATGAACACTCAACCGATAACTGTCCAACCTTGCCTTCTTTTAATGAATGTCTCCATGAACAAGCCCATGCTTTAAACAGTTTCCAAAGGGCCAACCATAACCCATACTCACAAACATACAACCCTAGTTGGAGAAATCATCCAAATTTTAGCTGGAAGAGTGATGCACAAACTTCACAACCACCATTTCAAGCACACCATAATTTCCAAAATTCTCATGGATATGCACCTCCTTATGCTCCACCTCCTAGAAGAAATCTTGAGGAAACATTGCATGGATTCATTAAAAAGCAAGAGACAATCAACACTCAACTTGCTCAAAGCATAATAGATTTTAAAGATACTCTTGCAAAATTCATATCTGCTCTCAGTTTTCAAGAGAAAGATAAGTTTCCATCTCAACTACAGCAAAATCTCAAGGAGCAATACAATGCAAATGCAAGTAGTTATGGAAGTCAACACATGGATCAAGTCAAATCAGTCATCACTCTTCGCAGTGGTAAGGGTATTGAAAAACCCACTCTTGAACCTTTTGAGAAAGATAATGAGTCAATCTCTAAGGGTAAGGAAGGGGTTCAATCTGAATATTGCAAGGAAAAGACTGATTCCCTGCCAACACTTCCATTTCCTCATGCCATGACCAATGAGGAAGAAATCGAGGATGAAAAAGGCACTGAAAATATTAATGCAGATCTTTTATCAAAAGTGACAACAGATTCAACACCCGACATCACACCAATTGATGATTACTTTCCTGATGAATTTCTACTTTCTCTTAGTTCAATGCCTTGGTTTGCTAAAAATATCAATTTTCTTGTTTTAGGATTTTTGCTAGCTCACTGAAGTATTGAAGATAAAAGAAAATTTTTGAGCGGCGTGCAAAAATTTTATTGGGATGACCCTTATTTATTCAAATATTATCCTGATCAAATATTTCAAAGATGCATTCCTAACAATGAGGTAAGTAGTGTCATTAAATTTTGTCATTCTAAGGCATGTAGGGGCCATTTCTCATTAAGAAAGACAACTGCAAAAATCTTACAAAGTGAATTTTATTGGCTCACCATGTTCAAAGACTCACATGCATTCTGCAAGTCTTGTGAAAATTGTCAAAAGGTGGGATTTATTTCAAAACACAGAGAGTCTTTAGATAATCTTCTATTGACTCTCAAGTCTCATCATAGTCGAGATAAGCATCGTGTAATTCATGACTTATGAATACATTTTCATAAAAAACATGCTTGGTATAGTCTTGGGAATCTGACTAAAAAAGATGTTGTTTGCCAGTTTTTAAGAAAATTGGATGGGAAGCTTATCCCTAACCCATAGAGGGCATTTAAGCCGTTCTTGGACGTAAAACCAAGGGAAGATGTGAGTCACAATCACAACTACTTGTACATATACATGCTTTTTTTTAAAAAGTACATAAATAAATGAATAAAAAGAGAGAGAGAGAGAGAGAGAGTGAGACTCTACCCGGCCTACATATAAGTGGTATGATTGCCTTTTTAATTTCTCATCTATAAAACCCTCTTTTCCTTCCTCTCATTTCTACTCAACCCACACATTTAACAAATACTGAAGTGTGTAGAAATGGCAAGTTCCTCAAGTCATCACATAAGAAATATTTGTGTTTTCGGTGGATCTAGTCCTCAGAAAGAAAAGGAGTTTTTAGAATCAGCAAATCATCTTGGTCACGTGCTAGCTAAGAGAAAGATTCATTTAGTATATGGGGGAGGCGGTCTTGGGTTAATGGGAGGTGTGTCAATAGCTGTATTTTTAGGAGGTAGTCAAGTTTTGGGGGTCGTCCCCGAACCTTTAGCACAAGGGGACATCATTGAAAAAACAATTGGAGAGGAACTTCAGGTCTCTACAATGTCAGCTCGAATGAATGCAATGTTTAACCATGCTGATGCCTTCATTGCTTTACCAGGTGGTCTAGGCACATTGGAAGAGATATTTCATATTTCCTCTTGGGCCCAACTGCACATTCACCATAAACCCATAGGTTTGTTAAATGTTAATGGTTATTATGATAAGTTGTTGTCTTTTCTTGATCACGCTGTGGAACAGGAATTTCTAACATCTTCTACACGACAAATCATAATCTCTACTGCTACTGCTGAACAATTGATTGACCAACTACAATCTTTCATTCCTGTAATTGATCTTTCCATGAGTCGCATAAATTGGTCAACCAAGGAAAGCCATAAAAAGCTTAGATTGGATTTGAGCCTTCATTTGTGAATCTTTGTGCTTTTGGTTTTATTATTGTGTTTTGTTATTACTTATATTTGTTTCAGTGTGTTTCAGGTTTGTCAGTATTCGTTATTTCAGGTGATATCTTCTATACTCTATCTTTCTACCTTTAAACATTGAGGACAATGTCTTGTTTTAGTTGGGGGGAGAGGGTAGTAGCTAGAGGGTAGTAACTAAAAAAAAAAAAACTGTGTTTTCTATTTCATAAAGCATGTGCAAAATGGTTGTTATTAGGATGACGGAGTAAAGGAGCTCTTTTGTTAAAGTAACTCTTGAGATGCATCTTAGTAACCATTCGTAACAAGGTCTATTATAATACTTCTTGAAATATTCAGATTTACAAACTTTGCATTGTTATCACTTAAGTATGCTCATATACGTGTTTAACATGTATTCTTAAACCTTAATTTACACACACACACTTCAACATATAATTGTGGGTTGCATATTGGATTATTACATTATTTATGTTCTTTTGTTAAAGGTAACAACTAAGGGAAAGGGATAGCATATAATTAAAAAGAAAAAAAGAAAAAAAAAAGAAAAAGAAAAAAAAATGAATGATAATAATAAATATGTAGATAAGTTTGGTTTCGTAGCCTCCCTAACCTAAGCAATTAAGCCCGAAGGGGTGTTTTAACACCTAATACCCTAAAGTCAACTGACTTGGGAGCTATTGGCCCAACGCTTGTTACATGGGTTGAGGAGAAAAACTTAAGGGAATCAAACATTGCACTATCTACATATGAGTATCTGCGACCCGAGTTACTAAGACCAACTGGTCTTAGAGTCATCAGCTGAAAGCTCATTACATGGGTTAAAGATGCATGGTGTTTTAAATTATATGTATATATATTAAAAAAAAAGACAAAAATAATAATCCCAGCCCAAGGAAGTTAACCTTAAACATTAGAACACAAATTTTGTTTTCTTCCAAGAAAAGCCCTATAATTATGTGTTGATACAATGAGCATAAAAAAAGAGGTTTTTGAATATCTTGTTAAGAGGTATTGAGCAGGTATATAAATAACAAGAGTTTGTTTATCTGGATAGAGTAATGGAAGTTAAATGATGAATACCTTGCTTTGTGGAATTTGCAAATTGTCTTTCTATTTTAACGCTTTGATCTAATACCCTAAAGTCAACTGACTTGGGAGCTATTGGCCCAACGCTTGTTACATGGGTTGAGGAGAAAAGCTTAAGGGAATCAAACATTGCACTATCTACATATCAGTATCTGCGACCCGAGTTACTAAGCTCGTAGGGGTGTCTTAACACCTAATGCCCTAAGACCAACTGGTCTGGGAGTCATTAGCTGAAAGCTCGTTACATGGGTTAAAGATGCATGGTGTTTTAACTTATATGTATATATATTAAAAAAAAAGACAAAAATAATAATCCCAGCCCAAGGAAGTTAACCTTAAACATTAGAACACAAATTTTGTTTTCTTCCAAGAAAAGCCCTATAATTATGTGTTGATACAATGAGCATAAAAAAAGAGGTTTTTGAATATCTTGTTAAGAGGTATTGAGCAGGTATATAAATAACAAGAGTTTGTTTATCTGGATAGAGTAATGGAAGTTAAATGATGAATACCTTGCTTTGTGGAATTTGCAAATTGTCTTTCTATTTTAACGCTTTGATTACTAGGGACTAGTAATAAGCTAGTTGGGGGGTGTGATTAGTACTCAAAAGTGCATTTTTATCATGGTTTTATATCATCATTTTGCACTTAAAGTATCAATAACTCCTTAACTAAAGTACGTTTTATAATAATCTATCTAATAATATAAGATACCTTTAATTTGTGGTAAATGTCCATTTTAAATGCAGGCCTATCACATAAATGAAAGGATTGATTGATGACTTTAAGAACTTCAATTGCAAAGGCAAAGAGATGATCAAACTTAGAAAAGAGATGTCGGTGCAATCCAAACCAGAACACTGTTTCGTAAAAGCACTTTTGCAAAGAAACGTTGTGCAAAACGACTGAAAGTTTGTCATCGATGTGCTAGATGGACTTGTAATACACAATGTCATTCTTTAGGAATGGTATCTATAAACCGTGAAGATAAAATACAATTCATTAAGGATGGCCTGAGTAAGGAGTCTTTAGATAACCTTTTATTGACTCTTGAGACGCATCCTAGTGGAGATGTTCATCGTGCAATTCATGATTTATGGCCACTATTTCATAAAGAACATGATCAACTTAGTCTTAGGAATCTGACTAAAACAGACCCTGTTTACCAGTTTTTAAGAAAACTGGATGGGAAGCCTATCCCCGACCCATAGAGGGCGTTTAAGTCGTTCTTGGACGTAAAACCAAGGGAAGATGTGAGCCACAATCACAACTATCTATACATACACATGCTCTTTGTGTCTTTTGGTTTTATTATTGTCTTTTGTTGTTACTTATATTTGTTTCAGTGTCTTTTAGGTTTATTAGTGTTCATTATTTCAGGTGATGTCTTCTATACTCTATCTTTCTGATTGGTACTCAAAAGTGCATTTTTATCATGGTTTTATATCATCATTTTGCACTTAAAGTATCAATAACTCCTTAACTAAAGTACGTTTTATAATAATCTATCTAATAATATAAGATACCTTTAATTTGTGGTAAATGTCCATTTTAAATGCAGGCCTATCACATAAATAAAAGGATTGATTGATGACTTTAAGAACTTCAATTGCAAAGGCAAAGAGATGATCAAACTTAGAAAAGAGATGTCGGTGCAATCCAAACCGGAACACTGTTCGGTAATTGGGTCATATCTGGAGCTATAGATCTCAGATTTAGGTCTACTTTATATGGATGGAAAGGTAAGACATAGGCCTACAACTTTCATATGGAGCCCAAGATCTAAAAAGGCCATTTTCAAGTCCAAATTATTGCAACAACAAAGAAGCCCGAATCTGTCCTCCAGCCCGAGCACTGTTCAGTATTTTGGCCATATCTGGAGTTCTAGAAGTCGAAATGAGCTGAATTTTTTACACAAGAAAGCTGAGACAATTGCCTAGAACTTTCATGTTTTCAAGTGGCTCTAATTTTGACGTCATCAATGACGTTTTGGGCAGACAAGAGAAGATAAGGATTGTCACCAAGTCAAGGGTTGGCCATCTACTCATCAATTAGTCATCAAATCAATAGTTCCCAATTTTGGCCTATAAAAGGAGGCATTTGCCATGCATTTAGGCATCTTGGTGTCCAGATCAAGATCATGCTCTTGTTTTCTCTCTTTGTATTCTTTATGCTTTGTTTTCATTAATATCAAGTTTATGCCTTTCATTTCCTTTCCTTTCCTTAGTTAACTTTTATGTTCTTATTTTGTTTATCTATTTTTCTTTCTTTCATTATGTCTAGCTAAGTTAATTATGTCAAGGTGAAAAGGTTACACTAATGGTGTAAGAATAAGTATGGTATAAACTTAATATGGACTTTAATGTTTAATACTAACATGTTTTATATTTGTTATCTTGTTCACTCTTTAATACTTTGCTTGTTAAATGATTAATCTTGATTTATGTTGTATAACAATTGGTACAACAAATGCTTGGCACTTTCATAGCCCATACTGTATGGTATAACCGACACCTGAGCTATGAAAGGAACTTGATTTGTTGTTAACATAAGTTATAATCATGAATGCTTGACGAAATTTACAAGTATTAGCATTAATTGAATAAGATGACTAATGTAATCATGTTAACAATCTATAATCTGATTGGAACCTCCTTTATGTGTGGTTTCCAATTGAACAATAAGAGTTTATACTATACTTGTTTGACATACCATTAGTGGAACCTCTAACCTTGACATTTGTTATTATCATTGTTTAATCTTTACTTTAATACTCTATCTCCAAGTTCTCATCATCATCATCATCTTCTTCTCTTTCTTTATTATTATTATTATTATTATTATTATTATTGTTATTATTGTTGTTGTTGTTATTTATAATTTGTACAATAACCTCCCTGTGGTTCGACCCCGGTCTTGCCGGGTTATTTATTACTTCGACACTCCTGCACTTGGGAGAAGACATTAATCTCTTTGTCGTGTCACTTTCTACCTTTAAACATTGAGGACAATGTCTTGTTTTAGTTGGGGGAAGAGAGTAGTAGCTAAAAAAAAAAACTATGTTTTCTATTTCATAAAGCATGTGCAAAATGGTTGTTACTATGATGGCAGAGTAAGGAGACTCTTTTATGACTCTTGAGACGCATCTTAGTAATCATTTGTAACAAGGTTTATCATAATACTTCTTGAAATATTTAGATTTACAAACTCTTGCATTATTATCACTTAAGTCTGCTCATATACTTAATTAACATGTATTCTTTAATCTTAATTTACATACACACACTTCAATATATGATTGTGGGTTGCATATTGGATTATTACATTATTTATGTTCTTTTGTTAAAGGTAAAAACTAAGGGAAAGGGATAGTATATAATTAAAAAAAGAAAAAAAAAGAAAAAGAAAAATAAAAAAATGATAATAATAAAAATGTATATAGGTTTGGTTTCGTAGCCTCCTTAACCTAAGCAATTAAGCCCGAAGGGGTGTTTTAACACCTAATACCCTAAAGTCAACTGACTTGGAAGCTATTGGCCCAACGCTTGTTACATGGGTTGAGGAGAAAAGCTTAAGGGAATCAAACATTGCACCATCTACATATTAGTATCTACGACCCGAGTTACTAAACTCGTAGGGGTATCTTAAGACCTAATGCCGTAAGACCAACTGGTTTGGGAGTCATTAGCTGAAAGCTCATTACATGGGTTAAAGATGCATGGTGTTTTAAATTATATGTATATTAAAAAAAAAGAGAAGACAAAAATAATAATCCCAACCTAAGGAAGTTAACCTTAAAAATTAGAAAAACTTTGTTTTCTTCTAAGAAAAGCCCCATAATTATGTGTTGATACATTGAGCACAAAAGAAAGGTTTATGAATATCTTGTTAAGAGGTATTGAGCAGGTATATAAATTTAACGAGAGTTTGTTTATCTGGATAGAGTAATGGAAGTTAAATGATGAATACCTTGCTTTGTAGAATTTGTAAATTGTCTTTCTATTTTAACGCTTTGATTACTAGGGACTAGTAATAAGCTAGTTGGGGGGGTGTGATTACTACTCAAAAGTGCATTTTTATCATGGTTTTATATCATCATTTTGCACTTGAAGTATCAATAACTCCTTAACTAATCTATCTAATAATATAAGATACCTTTAATTTGTGGTAAATGTCCATTTTAAATGCAGGCCTATCACATAAATAGAAGGATTGATTGATGACTTTAAGAACTTCAATTGCAAAGGCAAAGAGATGATCAAACTTAGAAAAGAGATGTCGGTGCAATCCAAATCGAAACACTGTTCGGTAATTGGGTCATATCTGGAGCTATGGATCTCAAATTTAGGTCTACTTTATATGGATGGAAAGGTAAGACATAGGCCTACAACTCTCATGTGGAGCCCAAGATCTAAAAAGGCCATTTTCAAGTCCAAATTGTTGCAACAACAAAGAAGCCCGAATCTATCCTCCAGCCTGAGCACTGTTTAGTATTTTAGGCATATTTAGAGTTCTAGAAGTCGAAATGAGCTGAATGTTTTACACAAGAAAGTTGAGATAATTTCCTAGAACTTTCATGTTTTCAAGTGGTTCTAATTTTGACGTCATCAATGATGTTTTGGGCAGACAAGAGAAGATAAGGATTGTCGCCAAGTCAAGGGTTGACCACCTACTCATCAATTAGTCATCAAATCAATAGTTCCCAATTTTGGCATATAAAAGGAGGCATTTGCCATGCATTTAGGCATCTTGGTTTCCAGATCAAGATCATGCTCTTGTTTTCTCTCTTTGTATTCTTTATGCTTTGTTTTCATTAATATCAAGTTTATGCCTTTCATTTCCTTTCTTTTACTTAGTTAATTTTTATGTTCTTATTTTGTTTATCTATTTTTCTTTCTTCCATTATGTCTAACTAAGTTAATTATGTCAAGGTGAAAAAGTTACATTAATGGTGTAAGAATAAGTATGGTATAAACTTAATATGGACTTTAATGTTTGATACTAACATGTTTTATATTTGTTATCTTATTCACTCTTTAATACTTTGCTTGTTAAATGATTAATCTTGATTTATGTTGTATAACACTTGGTACAACAAATGCTTGACACTTTTATAGCCCATAATGTATGGTATAATTGACACCTAAGCTATGAAAGGAACTTGATTTGTTGTTAACATAAGTTATAATCATGAATGCTTGACGAAATTTACAAGTATTAGCATTAATTGAATAAGATAACTAATGTAATCATGTTAACAATCTATAATATGATTGGAACCTCCTTTATTTGTGGTTTTCAATTGAATAATAAGAGTTTATACTATACTTGTTTGACATACCATTAGTGGAACCTCTAACCTTGACATTTGTTATAATCATTGTTTAATCCTTGCTTTAATATTTCATCTCAAAGTTCTCATCTTCTTCTTTATTTTTGTTGTTATTATTATTATTACTATTATTATTATTACTATTATTATTATTATTATTGTTGTTGTTGTTGTTGTTATTGTTATTACTATTATTGTTATTGTTGTTATTTATAATTTGTACAATAACCTCCCTGTGGTTCGACCCCGGTCTTGCCGGGTTATTTATTACTTCGACACTCCTGCACTTGGGAGAAGACATCAATCTTTTTGTCGTGTCAAATGCCTAACGAGATTTATAAATATTAGCATTAATCGAATAAGATAACTATTGTAATCATGTTAACAATTTATAATTTGATTGGAACCTTCTTTGTGTGTGGTTTTCAATTACATAATAAGAGTTTATACTATACTTGTTTGACATACCATTAGTGGATCCTCTAACCTTGACATTTGTTGTTATCATTGTTTAATCCTTACATTAATCTTCCATCTTAAAGTTCTCATCAACTTCTTCTTTATTACTACTACTACTACTACTATTATTACTATTACTATTACTATTACTATTATTATTACTATTATTATTATTAGTACTACTACTACTACTACTATTACTACTACTACTATTACTATTAGTATTGTTATTATTATTGTTACTATTGTTATTGTTATTGTTGTTGTTGTATTATTTTTATTTATAATTTGTACAATTAACCTCCCTGTGGTTCGACCTCGGTGTTGTCGGGTTATTTGTTACTTTGACACTCCTGTATTTGGGAGCATACATCAATCTTTTGGTTATGTTAGAAAAGAAAAGGAGAGGATTAAACTTAAAGAAGAGATGCTGATTCAATTCAAGTTGGAACATTATTTGGCTATTGGATCATAACTAGAGTTGTAGAACATAAATTTAGGACATACGCCTAAAATTTTCGTGAGAATCCAAGATTCAAAACAATCATTTTCAAGTTCAAATTGTAGCAATAAAAGAGAAGTCAAAATCTATCCTTTGGCCCATATATCTCAAGTTTTAGATTTTCAAATGAGCTCATTCTTATTTTATTGGAAACCTGAGATAAATACCCAGAATTACACACATGAAAACTATCTATTCAAATTATGACGTTAGCAATGATGTTTTGTTCAAACAAGAAATGATTTTCACCAAGTCAAGAGGTGGCCACCTGCTCAATAATTAGTTATCACATTAATAGTTTTGAAATTTAACCTATAAAAAGAGGCGTTTGCCATACATTTAAACATCTTAGTGTTCAAATTAAGATCACTCTCTTTCTTTATATTTTTGTAATGTTCAAGTTTTGCTTTTATTAATCTCTTGTTTATGCTTTTCATCATAACTATGTTCTTATTTAGTTTATTTATGTTTTTTTTTCCACAATGTTTAGCTAAGTTTATTATATTAAGGTGAAAAGGTTTCACTAATGGTGTTAGAATATATATAATATAAACTCAAAATGGATTTCAATGTTTATATCCAAGAAAGTTTATGATCAACATGTCTTATCCTTTTATTTTACTAATTCTTAATACGTTACTTATTAAATGATTAATTTAGATTTATGTTGTACAACCCTTGGTACAACAAATACTTGACACTTTCATAGTCTGCTGTATGGTATAATCGACACCTGTGCTATGAATGAAGCTTAATTTGTTGTTAACATAAGTTAACATCATAAATTCTTGAAAATATTTAAAAGTATAGTATTACTAAAATAAGATAATTAATATGATCATGTTAAAAATTTATAATAATTATTAATGATAAATCATTTGATTAGAACCTCATTTATTTGTGATTTCCAGTTGATTAATAAATAGAGTTTATACTATACTTATTTTTAATACTATTAATGGATCATCTAACCTTAATAGTTGCTTTTATCTTTGATTAATACTCACATCATGATTAATACTTAAAAGTTTATTTTTTTTTATCAAGGTTTCATGTCATCATTTTGCACTTGAAGTATCAATAACTCCTTAACTAAAGCATGTTTTATAATAATATATCTAATAATATAAGATACCTCTAATTTATGATAAATATTCATTTTAAATGCAGGCCTATCATATAAATAAAAAGGTTGATTGATGAATTTAAGAACTAAAATTGAAAGGATAAAGAGATGATTAAATTTAGAAAAGAGATATCGGTGCAATTTAAATTAGAACACTGTTCGGTAATTGGATCATATCTGGATTTGTACATCTCAGATGTATATCTACTTTATATGGATGAAAAGGTAAGACATAGGCCTATAACTTTTATATGGAGCCCAAGATTTAAAAATGTCATTTTCAAGTCCAAATTGGAGCAATAACAAAGAGGTCAGAATCTGTCTTCCAGCTTGAGCACTGTTCAGTGTTTGGCCCATATCTGGAGTTCTAGAAGTCTAAATTACCTGAATTTTTTATAAGAAAGCTGAGACAATTTCCTACAACTTTCATGTTTTCAAGTAGCTCCAATTTTGATGTTATCAATGACATATTAGGCAGACAAGAGAAGATAAAAATTGTCACCAAGTCAAGAGTTGGTCACTCACTCATCAATTAGTCATCAAATCAATAGTTCCCAATTTTGGCCTATAAAAGGAGGCATTTGCCATGCATTTAGGCATCTTGGTTTTCAGATCAAGATCATGCTCTTGCTTTTTCTCTTTGTATTTTTTTGTAATGTTTATGCTTTGCTTTCATTAATATCAAGTTTATACCTTTCATTTCCTTTCATTTACGTAGTTAACTTTTATCTTATTTATGTTCTTATCTTGTTTATTTATTTTTTATTTATTTTTTATTATGTTTAGCTAAGTTTATTATGTCAAGGTGAAAAGGTTACACTAATGGTGTAATAATAAGTATGGTATAATCTTAATATGGACTTTAATGTTTGATACTAACATGTTTTATATTTGTTATCTTGTTCACTCTTTAATACTTTGCTTGTTAAATGACTAATCTTGATTTATGTTGTATAACAATTGGTACAACAAATGCTTGGCACTTTCATAGCCCATACTATATGGCATAACCAACACCTGAGCTATGAAAGGAACTTGATTTGTTGTTAACATAAGTTATAATCATGAATGCTTGATGAAATTTACAAGTATTAGCATTAATTGAATAAGATGACTAATGTAATCATGTTAACAATCTATAATCTGATTGGAACCTCCTTTATGTGTGGTTTCCAATTGAACAATAAGAGTTTATACTATACTTGTTTGACATACCATTAGTGGAACCTCTAACCTTGACATTTGTTATTATCATTGTTTAATCCTTATGTTAATATTCCATCTCGAAGTTCTCATCCTTTTCTTTTTCTTCCTTTCTTTATTATTATTATTATTGTTGTTGTTGTTGTTGTTATTGTTATCTATAATTTATACAATTAATTTCTCTGTGGTTTGACTCCGGTCTTGCCGAGTTATTTATTACTTCGACACTCATTTGCTTAGGAGAAGACATCAATCTTTTAGTCATGTCACATTAATATCACATCTCAAAAGTTCTCTTCAATTTCTTTTTTTTTTTGTTTATAATTTTATATAATTTACCTTCTCGTGGTTTGACCACAGCCTTACCAAGTTATTTGTTGCTTCAACACTTTTGTACTTGGAATAAGGTATTAATCTTTTGATCTTGTCATCAAACAAACTTTAGCAAACGAAAATCATTTTGGTTTCTCATTTTCTTTTTCTGTTTTTCACACTTTTGGACCCTATATCCCTATATTTTTATTTTATTTTATTTAAAAGGCAATGTTAATGTCGACTTAATGAGAAAATAAAACCATAATTTCAAAATGAGTTCATTAAAAACCAAACACGTTGGAAGTATATTTTTTAATTTTTAATTCTTTTAAACAGATATTGGAAATGCAAAAAACGATGCAAATACATCAAAATTATATATTTTTTAGATTTTCTTATTGTTTTTTTGCTATTTTTTGGGTTCAAAAATTAAAACAAAAAGATAAAAAATCAAGTTATGACAAGTTATTCTATTCAAGACTCCCACTTTGAATATAATATGCTATTTGCTTTCGAACTCTTATAATTGATGACTTATTTTGGTCAATCGTGACTCTTAATTGATGACTCTTTAAAATTTCTTAGTCAATTATGACTTTTGCAATATAATTAATTTTGCTTTACTCAATTGAGTTCAATTTTCTTTTTCTGTTTTGTTTTGTTATAGGTAATTAATATTTTTTATTAATATTTTGGTGTAAATATTTTGTCATCACACTTTTTAATAAATATAAAAATGCAATTAATCCCATACATAGCAAATCATAAACTTTTTCAAAATTAATCACACAATAAATAGGTTGATGAACAAGGACGGAGTTAAGTAGATATAAATAAGTATACCTTTCTAAAAAACAAATAATATTATTTTTGTATGATATTATGAAAAATTATTTTTTTATATATTTTTATTGTGCTTTTTTATGTTAAAATAAAAAAAAATAATTGTTTTTAATTAAAATTATGACATTAGATATATGATATTGCAGGAATATATATATATATATATATATATATATATATATATATATATATATTAATA
>SRLM01001633.1:25725-42017 GCA_015708895.1 Populus ilicifolia | reverse complement strand
TGATATAAAAAATAAATTTTAAAAATAAAAAAAATTATTTTGATATATTTTTAAATAAAAATATTTTAAAAAACAACCATTATTATAATACCAAATATACCCTTAAAAAATTAGAATTTTAGTATCTACAAAATGTTATGCATCATCCAACAATGACCGAGTTTAGGGAGTGAAGGATTAAGTGTGTGTTTAGCTTAGGGAGTGAAGGATCAAGTGTGTGTTTAATATTATTATGCATAGTCCTTTATGAAAAATATTATTTAATTAAAAATTTATTGAAATAATTTTTAAATTTTTTTTTAATTCTGATATCAATACATCAAGATTTTTAAAAGACACATGAAAAATTAATTTAATATTTTTTTAAATAAAAAATAATTTATAAAATAAAAGTTATTAGGGGGCAATTCCACACTCCCTGTAATCATAAATTTTTCTCACCTTATCCTTAAACATATTTAAATTATTTGAATATTTTTTATCATGACTACGACCTGACACCTGACATGTGGGGATTATATTGGAGTTATCAAGGACTAAGTTGCATTTATTATAAACTTTCAATTACAGACTTATTTTTAAGAAAAATAAAATATAATAGTCAAAGTATATGTTAAAAAAATTTTATAGACCAAAATACATACGAGCGAAAAAAAAAAACATGATGTGCGCATATGTGTCAAATTAACTACAGGTATTTGAGAAACACTAAAAATCAAACAATTATCCTTTTCAATTATGTTACTTTTCAAGAGTTTGTTACACAGCCCTGTCAGAAGACCTCCGGTGCCCAGTACTGTTCCATCATGGCCTCATGTATGAGACAAAAGCTAGCTAGACCTGTGATCTTTGCCTATTGGAGGAGAGTCATTTTCCAACAGCCAAAACTCTGGTTTTCAACCATTAGAAAAGCTAAAAAACCTCTCCAGTTTCTGTGGGGCTTAAAGAAGTTGCGAACAAAAGCAAGACATCAAGCCAAAACAGCAACTATTTCTCTACCTTTCATGTACAAAGAGACGCAAACAGTGCTTGAAAACAACTAGTAATTGAAATGTCTCTTACAGTTATGCATGCCTTTCATGTATCCCTCTTGATTTTATCTGGTTTTCTTTACATGCGAAGAAGAAGTCGACAAGTACCAATGTATATTTTCCCAACAATTTATTTCCTTCAATGAAATCTGGCAAATGATCTTTGTCACAGTCGATAGGGTAGAAATAAGACTTGTCCAGCTAAGGCTCAAATCAATTCGGTACGTATAATATTCGATGCATGTTGTAGCTTTCAAGACAGTCAATCGATTAGCAAGTCACCACAAATTCCATTTCAAGGTTTCTCATACATTAAAATGCATGATACAAAAAACATCATATTTAATTTGCCATGGAGACAATAGTTCAACTTCTACTTCTTATCTCTACTACGTATACATGAGAAAAAGGACCACCATGCTTGGGTGTATATGGTAATATTAATTAACTTATATATATATCAAAGAAATTCAATGGAAAACATTCTTTGATTATTAGATGACATGTTTCATCATCACTCATCCCAATATATATAATTTACACTTAACCGACTTATATAAAAATTTAATATAGAAAAATTATATATATATATATATAAATATATATGAAAAGCTTAATATAATAATTACGTGAGTGATTACTAAGTTATTTCATATAAAAAATGTTATGCTTTGATCTGATAATATATTATCTTAATTAAAAGTAACAAACTAACAGATATTAAGTATATTATAAATTAAATGAAGATATTTAATTGATTAATGAAGGTATTGTTACCTATTTTTTACCTATAAAAAATCAAGAAAATAAAAAAATAAAAAATAAAATCTAAAAATATAAAAGGATACATGACACGACTAAAAGATTGATGTCTTCTCCCTAGTGCAGGAGTGTCGAAATAATAAATAATCTGGCAACACCGGGATCAAACTAGAGGGAGGTTAATTGTATAAATTATAAACAACAATAATATAAATAATAATAATTATAATAGTAGTAGTAGTAGTAGTAATAATAGAAGTAGAAGAAGAAGAAAAAAAAGAAGTTGATGAGAACTTTGAGATGAACGATCAATGTAAAGATTAAACAATGATAACAATAAATGTTAAGGTTAGAGGATCTACTAACGGTATTTCAAACAAGTATAGTATAAACTCTTATTATTCAATTGGAAACCACACATACAAAGAAGGTTCCAATCAGATTATAAATTGTTAATATGATTACATTAGTTATGTTATTTGAATAATGCTAATACTTGTAAATGTTGTCAAGTATTCATGATTATAATGTATTTTAACAACAAATCAAGTTCCTTTCATAGCATAAGTGTCAATTATATTATACAGTATATGCTATGAAAGTACCAAGTATTTGTTGTACCAAGTGTTATACAACATAAATTTAGATTAATCATTTAACAAGCAAAGTATTAAAGAGTGAAGAAGATAACAAATACAAAACATGTTAGTATCAAACATTAAAGTCGATGTTAAGTTTACACTATACGTAATCTTATACCATTAGTGTAACCTTTTTACATTGATATAATAAACTTATCTAAACATAATGAAAGAGAGAAACAAAAATAAACAAGATAAAAATATAATAAGATAAAAGTTAACTAAGAAAAGGAAATGAATTGAAAGGCACAGACAAGATATTAATTAATATGAAACTTAAGCATTACAAAAATACAAAGAGAGAAAGCAAGAACATGATCTTGATTTGAAAACTAAGATTCCTAAATGCAAGGCAAATACTTCCTTTTATAGATCAAAATTGAAAACTATTGATTTGATGACTAATTGATGAAAGGATGACTAACTCTTGACTTGGTGACAATCCTTATCTTCTCTTATCTGAATAAAATATCATTGATAATATCAGAATTAAAACCAGACTAATATATGAAAGTTCTAGCAAATTGTCTTAACTTTCTAGAAAAAAATTAAGGTCATTTGAACTTCTAAAACTCAAGATATGGGCTGAACATTGAACAGTGTATAGGCTGCAGGACATATTCGAACTTCTATATTCTTGCTACAATTTGGACTTGAAAACGACCTTTTTAAAACTATATCTCTACATGAAAGTTGTAGGCATGTATTTTAACTTTCTATTTATATAAAGTAGACATAAATCCAAGATATACATCTCTAGATATGACCCAATTATCAAATAATATTCCAGTTTGGACTACACCAACATCTCTTTTCTATGCTTGGCCATTTCTTTGTCCTTTTAATTTCAGTTCTTAAACTCATCAATTAATCTTTTTATTTATATGATAGGCTGCAATTAAGATGAATATTTACTAGAAATTAAAGGTATCTTATATTATTAGATATGTTATTATAAAACATACTTTAATTAAGGAGTTATTAATACCTCAAGTGCAAAATGATGATAAAAAATCCTGATAAAAATACACTTTTAAGTACTAATCAATACATATGAAGAAAGTTTAGAAGATTGACTAAGTTGGTGATAAAGGACTAAAATAACAAGTGGAAAAGTTAAAAGACTAGAATGTACTAGATTATAGAATTAAAACCTGATTATGATTTACAAAAGAGCCCATTGGTGAAAATATTTGTATTTGTGATAAAGAAATACAAATTTGGATGAATAAGGACTCGATGAGGATTTTGGAAGACTTAATTTATTTTATTAAAGACTTAAATGCAAGAAAAATATTTTTTTATAGTCAATTCGGTGTTATTTAAAAGAAATTCAAGTATGGGGACTGAATTTGAACTTTGAAAAGTTTAATTGGTTAAATCAGAGGCTTAACTTTCTTAATTTGATAGCCAATTAAGGGTTTGAATGAAGAAATTCAAAGTCAAAGATCAATTTGAAAAAGACATGAGACTTTAAAGGTTGAAATTGACCAAATTAGGGGCTAAATTAAAAAAAAATAAAAAGTTTTACGGTCAATTAACGGTTCATATACATAAATCAAAAACTAAGAACCAAGATAAAAATGAAACTAAACTTCGAGGTGATATTTGAGTTTGTCAATGGTTAAATTACATACAATTAAAAGTTTTTCTGTCAATTAAAGGTTCATATGCGATTGGCTAACGGAGACTAAAATGAGACTTTTTAGATCCCAAATTAAAACTACTAATTTTTAGGGATTTAACCTAGATGGCATGTCATTCAACCTTTGTTCACCTTCTTCTTTGGCAGTTCATGATGATCAGGTTGACACATTCTAAAATCTCATTATGGAGTTCTAGGCCACCAAATGACATGAGTTTTCAATAAATGAAAGAGAAACGTCCCTTCTGTAACCTTATTTTTGTAAAATTAAATGTTTGTATCCCTAATGTTTCCATAGAAATCCTAAAAATTTTGTCCCTATCAACCATTACTTAATTTTAAGATTCTGGGTTGGTTGAATTGCGATCAGTACCTAAAAGTACATTCTCATTAATAATTTATGTCATCATATTACACCTAAAGTATCATTAAATTCCCTAACAAGAGCATGTTTTATATTATCAAGTCTAAAAATATAATATACTTTTAATTCATGGTAAATGTTCATCCTAAATGCAGGTCTATCACATAAATAAAAGGATTGATTGATGAGTTTAAGTATTGAAATTGAAAGGACAAAGAGAAGGCCAAACTTAGCAAAGTGTTGTTGGTGCATTTCAAACTCGAACACAGTTCGGTAATTGGATCATATATGAAGTTATAGATATTGGATTTAGATCCATTTATATGGATGGAAGGGTAAGACATAGACCTATAACTTTCATGTGGACTCAAAGACTCAATTCTATCATTTTCAAGTTCAAATCTTAGCAACAACGAAAATGTCAAAAGTTGTACTACCGCTCAAACACTATTTGGTTTTTGGCTCATATCTTGAGTTCTAGAAGTCCAAATGAGCTTTGGTTTTTTTGGTTGGAAAGCTGAGACAATTGCCTAGAACTTTTATAATTTAGTTGACTATAATTCTGATGTAAGAAATGATATTTTGGCCAGCCAACAATACCAATAATAAACCCACAATATCAAAAAACCAGCAGCCACTAATGTAAAAAACCAGCCACCAAATCAATGGATGGCCACCAATTATTCAATCAATCAATAGTTCTGAATCTTAGCTTATAAAAAGAGATATTTTCCATGTATTTAGTCATGTTAATTTTCAAATCAAAGTCATCTTCTTGCTTTCTCTCTATATCTTTGTAATGTTCAAGTTTTCTTTCATGCTATAGTAATCTCTTATTTATGCTCTTTCATTTACTTTCCTATATTTAGTTAGCTTATATTATGTTTATGTTCTTATATTTTTTATTTATGTTTTTCTTTTTCTTAATGTTTAACTAAGTTAATTATGTTAAGGTGAAAATGTTTTTCTAATGGTGTTAGAATAGATATAACATAAACTCAACATGGACTTTAATGTTTATATCCAAGAAAGATTGTTATTAACATGTTTTATCTTTTTATCTTACTAATTTTTAATACCTTGTTTATTAAATGGTTAATCTAGATTTGTGTTGTACAACTCTTGGTACATCAAATGCTTGATCCTTCGTAGTCTTCAGCCGACATCATTATTATGATAGGAACTTGATTTGTTGTTAACATTGACACCACTAATAGATTAATGTCTTCTTCCAAGTGCAGGAGTGTCGAAGTAATAAATAACCTGGTAAGACCGGGGTCGAACCACAGGGAGGTTAATTGTATAAATTATAAACAACAACAATAATAACAATAACAACAACAATAATAGTAGCAATAATAATACTAATACTACTAGTAGTAGTAGTAGTAAAGAAAAAAAAGATGAAGATGAGAACTTTGAGATGAAAAATTAAGATAAGGATTAAACAATGATAATAACAAATGTCAAGGTTAGAGGTTCCACTAATGGTATGTCAAACAAGTATAGTATAAACTCTTATTATTCAATTGGAAACCACACACAAAGGAGGTTCCAATTAGATTATAGATTGCTAACATGATTACATTAGTCATCTTATTCAATTAATGCTAATACTTGTAAATTTTATCAAGCATTCATGATTATAACTTATGTTAACAACAAATCAAGTTCCTTTCATAACTCAGGTGTCGGTTATACCATACAGTATGGGCTATGAAAGTGCCAAGCATTTGTTATAGCAAATGTTATACAACATAAATCAAGATTAGTTATTTAACAAGCAAAATATTAAAGAGTGAATAAGATAACAAATATAAAACATGTTAATATCAAACATTAAAGTCCATATTAAGTTTATACTATAGTTATTCTTACACCATTAGTGTAACCTTTTCACCTTGACATAATAAACTTAGCTAGACATAATGAAAGAAAGAAAAATAAATAAACAAAATAAGAACATAAATAAGATAAGAGTTAACAAAGCAAAGGAAAGGAAATGAAAGGCATAAACTTGATATTAATGAAAACAAAGCATAAAGAATACAAAGAGAGAAAACAAGAACATGATCTTGATCTGGACACCAAGATGCCTAAATGCATGGCAAATGCCTCCTTTTATAGGCCAAAAGTAGGAACTATTGATTTGATGACTAATTGATAAGTAGGTGGCCAACTCTCGACTTGGTGACAATCCTTATCTTCTCTTGTCTATTTAAAACATCATTGAACGTTGTAGGAAATTGTCTCATCTTTCTCGTGTAGAAAATTAAGCTCATTTGGACTTCTAGAACTCTAGTTATGGCCAAAATACTAAATAGTGCTCGGGTTGAAGGACATATTCTTGCTCAATACCTCTTAATAAGATATTCATAAACCTTTCTTTTGTGCTTAATGTATCAACACATAATTATAGGGCTTTTCTTGGAAGAAAACAAAATTTTTATTCTAATGTTTAAGATTTACTTTCTTGGGTTGGGATTATTATTTTGGTCTTTTTTTTTAATATATATAAATATAATTTAAAACACCATGCATCTTTAACCCATGTAATGAGCTTTCAAGTAATTACTCCCAAATCAGTTGGTCTTAGGGCATTAGGTGATAAGACACCCCTACGAGCTTAGTAACTCGGGTCGCAGATACTGATATGTAGATAGTGCAATGTTTGATTCCCTTAAGCTTTTCTCCTCAACCCATGTAACAAGCGTTAGGCCAATAACTCCTAAGTCAGTTGACTTTAGGGTAGTAGATGTTAAAACACCCCTTTGAGCTTAATTGCTTAGGTTAGGGAGATTACGAAACCAAACTTATCTACATTTTTATTATTATCATTTTTTTTCTTTTTTTTCTTTTTCTTCTTCTTTTTTTTTAATTATATACTATCCCTTTTCCTTAGTTGTTACCTTTAACAAAAGAACATAAAAAATGTAATCATCCAATATACAACCCATAATTATATGTTAAAGTGTGTGTGTAAATTAAGGTTTAAGAATACATGTTAAATAAATATATGAGCAAAATTAAGTGATAACAATACGAGAGTTTGTAAATCTGAATATTTCAAGAAGTATTATGATAGACCTTGTTATGAATGGTTACTAACCTTTTTATGAATGGTTACTAAGATGCGTCTCAAGAGTCATAAAAGTTCTCCTTACTCTGCCATCATAGTAACAACAATTTTGCACATATTTTATGAAATAGAAAACATAGTTTTTTTTTTTAGCTACTATCCTCTCCTCCGAACTAAAACAAGACATTGTCCTCAATGTTTAAAGGTAGAAAGATAGAGTATAGAAGATATCACCTGAAATAACAAACACTGACAAACCTGAAACACACTGAAACAAATATAAGAAACAACAAAAGATAATAATAAAATCAAAAGACACAAAGATTCATAAATGGAGGCTCAAATCCAATCTAAGCTTTTTACGGCTTTCCTTAGTTGACCAATTTATGCGATTCATGGAAGGATCAATTACAGGATTGAAAGATTGTAGTTGGTCAATCAATTGTTTAGCAGTAGCAGCAGAGATTATGATTTGTCATGTAGAAGATGTTAGAAATTCTTGTTCCATAGCATGATGAAGAAAAGACAACAACTTATCATAATAACCATTAACATTTAACAAACCTATGGGTTTATGGTGAATGTACAGTTGGGCCTAAGAGGAAATATGAAAGATCTCTTCCAATGTGCCTAGGCTACCTGGTAAAGCAATGAAGGCATCAACATGGTTAAACATTGCATTCATTCGAGCTGACATTGTAAAGACCTGAAGTTCTTCTCCAATTGTTTTTCCAATGATGTCCCCTTGTGCTAAAGCTTCGGGGACGACCCCCAAAACTTGACTACCTCTTAGAAATGCAGCTATTGACATACCTCCCATTAACCCAAGACTGCCTCCCCCATATACTAAATGAATCTTTCTCTCAGCTAGCACCTAACCAAGATGATTTGCTGATTCTAAAAACTCCTTTTCTTTTCTAGGACTAGATCCACCGAAAACACAAATATTTCTTATATGATGACTTGAGGAACTTGCCATTTCTACACATTTCTGTATTTGTTGAATGTATAGGTTAAGTAGAAATGAAAGGAAAGAAGAGAGGGTTTTATAGATGAGAAATTAGAAAGGCAATCATAACACCTATATGTAGGCCAGCTAGAGTCTCACGCTCTCTCTCTCTCTCTCTTTATTTATTTACTTAAAAAAAAGCATGTATATGTATAAGTAGTTGTGATTGTGGCTCACATCTTCCCTTGGTTTTACATCCAAGAACGGCTTAAACGCCCTCTATGGGTCAGGGATAGGCTTCTCATCCAGTTTTCTTAAAAACTAGCAAACAGGGTTTTTTTTAGTCAGATTCCTAAGACTAAGTCTATCATGTTCTTTGTGAAATAGTGGCCATAAATCATGAATTGCACGATGCATATCTCCACCATGATGCATCTTAAGAGTCAATAGAAGGTTATCTTAAGGCTCCTTACTCATGCCATCCTTAATGAATTGTATTTTATCTTTACGGTTTATAGATACCTTTCCTAAAAAATGACATTGTGCATTACAAGTCCATCTAGCACATCCATGACATACTTTCAGTCATTTTGCATGACGTTTCTTTACAAAAGTGCTTTTACCTATTCTAGGCATGTATGAAATGGAGTTAGAGGACTTACTTGATAATCGAACCTTTGCTTTAATTAACCAGTGAATATCTTTAGGAATTACATGATTCATTAACAATCTCAATCTTGCACATCTAGCACAGTAAATTTTTATAATTGCATTCTGAGGCAGAGCGGGAAAATACTTTTTTAATTTTTCAAAATTAGTGTCCATTTTCAAATGAGAATTCGAAGAGAGATTTAAAGAATTGCACAAATATATACACAGATATCAGTTATTGTGGGAAATTAAAAAAACCGACTTAAGTCACAGAGTACCGTTATCCGCCATTTGACCGGGGTAAGAGAAACTAACAAAAATCACTAAAAAAAAACACAAAAATAATATGAGAAAAAAATCAATCTTTATATATAGGATCACCCAATTCAATAAAGTCATATTCAACTGAAAAATTATCAAAGTAAACTTTCAGACGATGTCCATTTACCTTGAAAACATTGTCATTCTTTGGATTCTCAATATCATAGGCATTATATAGATACACATGTTTCATAATAAAAGGACCACTCCATCTTGATCTTAATTTTTCAGGAAATAAATGCAGTCGAGAATTATAAAGCAAGACTTTTTGATCAACATTGAATGTTTTTCTTAGTATATTCTTGTCATAAAACTCTTTGATTCTTGCCTTATAAATTCTTGAATTTTCATATTCATCATTTCTTATTTCCTCAAGCTCGCTTATTTGTCATTTTCGCAGTTGACGAGCATCATCCAGATTTGAATTGAAAGCTTTAATAGCCCAATAAGCTTTATGTTCAAGTTCCACAAGCAAGTGACAAGGTTTTTCATAGACTAGTCTATAAGGTGACATACTTAATGATGTTTTATAAGCAGTTCGATAAGCCCAAAGTACATCATTAAGTCTTAAAGACCACTCTTTCCTATTAGGGTTCACTATTTTCTCCAAAATATGTTTACTCTTCCTATTAGCAAGATTTACTTATCCACTTGTTTGAGGGTGATAAGGGGTGGCAACTTTGTGTGTGATTCCATATTTCTTCATTAAAGACTCAAATGGCTTGTTGCAAAAATGTGTTCCACCATCACTTATTATGGTTCGAGGGACTCCAAATCGACTCAAAATATTTTCTTTCAAAAACTTTATCACTATTTTGTGATCATTGTTTCGAGTTGGAATTGCCTCTATCCATTTTGAAACATAATCTACTTCGACTAATATGTACAAGAAACCAAATGATGGAGGAAATGGACCTATGAAATCTATACCCCAACAGTCAAAGATCTTAATGACAAAAATAGGATTTAAAGGCATCATGTGACGTTTTGAAATTGATCCCAACTTTTGACAATTTTCACAAGACTTGCAGAATGCATGTGGGTCTTTGAACATGGTGGGCCAATAAAATCCACTTCGTAAGATTTTTGTAGTTGTCTTTCTTGATGAGAAATGGCCCCCAATGCCCCAGAATGACAAAATTTAATGACACTACTTACCTCATTGTCAGGAATGCATCTTCGAAATATTTGATCAGGACAATATTTGAATAAATAAGGGTCATCCCAATAAAAGTTCTTCACTTCATTCAAGAACTTTCTTTTATCTTGGGTACTCCAATGAGCTGACAATTGTCCTGAAACAAAAAAATTAACAATATTAGCAAACCAAGGCATTGTAGAGACAAAAAGCAAAGATTCATCAGGAAAATAGTCATTGATTGTGTGATGTCAGTTTTCGAATTTGTTGCCAATCTTGACAAGTGATCTGCGATAACATTTTTGCTGCCTTTCTTATCTTTGATTGTGATATCAAATTCTTGAAGTAATAAAATCCACCATACCAATCTAGCTTTAGAATCTTTCTTAAAAAGAAGATATTTCAATGCTACATGATCACTAAAAAGAACAACAGGTGAGCCAACAAGATAAGACCTGAATTTTTCACTTGCAAATACTACTGCAAGTAATTCTTTTTCAGTGGTGGTGTAATTCATTTGAGCATTATTTAAAGTTTTACTTGCATAGTAAATTACATAAGGTTTCTTATCTTTTCTTTATCCCAAAACAGCACCTACGACATAATTACTAGCATCACACATTATTTCAAAAGGTAATGACCAATCAGGAGGTTGAATGACAGGAACACAAGTAAGCAAGTTTTTAAGTTTAACAAAGGCTTTTTCACAATGTTCAGTCCATTAAAAAATATTATCCTTTGTTAGAAGGTTACTTAAGGGCTTAGATATTATGCTAAAATCTTTGATGAACCTTCTATAAAAACCAGTATATCCTAAGAATGATCTAACATCTTTAATAGATTTTGGTGTTGGCAAGTTTGCAATTAATTCAATTTTAGATTTGTCAACCTTAATTCCTTTTGATGAAATAATGTGACCAAGTACAATGTCGTTTGTTACCATAAAGTGATATTTTTCCCAATTCAGAACAAGATTCTTCTCTTCACACCTGGTCAAAACCTTTTCTAAGTTAGCCAAACAATCATCAAATGAATCGCCAAAAATAAAAAAATCATCCATGAAAATCTCAAGAAGATGTTTAACCATATCACTAAATATACTAAGCATGCATCTTTGAAATGTGGCTAGTGCATTACATAATCCAAAAGGCATCCTTCGATATGCAAAAGTACCAAATGGACATGTGAAAATAGTCTTCTCTTGATCTTCCAATGCAATTTCAATTTGGTTGTAACTCGAATAGCCATCTAGGAAACAATAAAATTCATGACCTCTAACTCTTTCTAGGATTTGATCTATGAAAGATAAAGGAAAATGATCTTTTCTAGTCATTGAATTAAGTTTCTTATAGTCAATGCACATGTGCCAACCAGTAACAATTCTAGTGGGAATTAACTCATTATTCTTATTTGTTATCACAATGACTCTAGACTTCTTAGGTACAACTTGAGTAGGACTTACCCATTTGCTGTCAGAAATAGGATAAATGATTTCATTATCTAAAAGCTTAGTGACTTTATTTTTCATTACTTCTTTCATATTAGGATTTAGCATTTGTTGTATTTCTCTAGAGGGTTTAGCATTTTCCTCCAAATAAATTCTGTGTACAAATCAAAGGACTAATTTTTTTTCTATCAGCTATGGTCCATCCTAATGTATTTTTAAAGTTTGCAATAACTTACCTTCTTGATGTACATTAAGTTTAGAAGAGATTATTACCAGAAAAGTTTCATTTTCTCCTAAAAATGAGTATTTGAGATTGGATGGCAATGACTTCAAATCAGGTTTTATTGGTTGAACACTTTAAGCTATGGACTTAATTGATCATGGTGCCAATTCCTCAATTTGTGGCCTCCAATTACTTGTCATTGATTCTTCCTAAAAATAAATCATTTACAAATCATCAGATTCATCAATCTCAATTTCATTGGAAGTGGTTGGAAATTGATCATGAAGTAATTTTTCAGTAAAGTCTACTTTTTGTAAAACATTATCATCTATAGGTTGCTTGCAAATATTGAAAATATTCATTTCCAATGTCATGTTTTCAAATGATAGCTTCATCAGTCTATTCCTACAATTAATCAATGCGTTAGAAGTTGCGAGAAATGGACGTCCTAAAATAACAGGAAATGAATTACATACTTCAACAGGTTGTGTGTTCAAGACAATAACATTCACAAGATAAATGAGTTTATCAACTTGTACTAACACATCTTTAATTATTCCTCTAGGTACTTTTATAGATCTATAGGCAAGTAAAAGAGTTATAGAAGTTGGTTTTAACTCACCTAGATTAAGACTCTGAAAAACTGAATATAGAAGTAAATTCACTTTTATAGATCAAGGCTCTTTTAATTTTATGCTCTCCAATAAAGCAACAAATTGTAAGACAACCAGGGTCTTTATATTTCAAAGCATTATTGTTCTAAAGAAGACCACTTACTTGTTCGACTAAAAAGGCTTTCTTTTTCACATTCACTTTTCTCTTTATAGTGCATAGATCTTTCAAAAATTTAGCATAGCAAGGAACCTGTTTAATAGCATCCAACAAAGGTATATTGATTCTTACCTGTTTGAAAGTTTCAAAAATTTCAGAGTTGTGATTGACTTTTCTTTGTTTGGTCATGGCTTGAGAAAATGGAAGTGGTGGCGAAGAATCAGTCTTTTCTTTGCAATTTTCATATTCAACCCCTTCTTTACCTTCAGATATTAACTCATCATCTTTCTTATAAGGTTCAAGAGAGGGTTTTTCAATAACCTTACCACTATGAAGAGTAGTGACTGATTTGACTTGATCCTTGTGTTGGCTTCCAGAACTACTTGCAATTGCATTGTATTGCCCCTTGGGATTTTATTGTGGTTAAGATGAAAACTTACTTTTCTCTTGGAAACTGAGAGCAGATGTCAATTTTGCAAGAGTATCTTTAAAATCTATCATGTTTTGATTATCTCTTGCTTTTCAATGAATGCATGCAATGTTTCCTCAAGATTTCTTATAGGAGGTGCATATCCATGAGAATTTTAGAAATTATGGTGTACTTGAAATGGTGGTTATGAAATTTATGCATTGTTGTTCACACTCTTCCAACTAAAATTTGGGTGATTTCTCCAACCAGGGTTGTATGTTTGTGAGTATGGGTTGTGGTTGGCCTTTTGGAAACTGTTTAAAACATGAGCTTGTTCATAGAGACATTCCTTAAAAAAAGGCAAGGTTGGACAATTATTGGTTGAGTGTTCATTTGTTTCACATATTTGACACACAATGTTTTCAACAAATTTTAATTGACCACTCTTTTTCAATTCTAGTGCCTCAACTTTTCTAGCTAAAGATGCAAACTTGACTTGAAGGTCATCATCTTCCCTAAGGTTGTAAATCCCTCCACTAGATGTATGAGGTTGAGTTTTACTTGGTGCCTTATAAGTACCCGCGGTGTCCCAATTTTGAGCATTTTTAGCTAACAAATTTAAGTACTCCATTGCTTCATCAGGGTCTTTATCTTCAAAAGTTTCATTGCACATCAATTCAACCATTTGCTTATCTTTAGGTGTTAACCCTTTACAAAAATGTGAAACCAATCTCCATGTTTCAAAACCATGATGAGGGCAAGTACTAAGCAAGTCATAATACCTATCCCAACATTGGTAAAATGTTTCTCCTGGTTTTTGAGTGAAAGGGGTGATTTGTCTTTTGAAAGAGTTTGTTCTATGAGATGGGAAAAACTTCCTTAAAAACTGTTGTTGCATTTCATCTCAAGCACGAATGGATCCTGGTCTTAAATTTTATAGCCATGTTTTAGCTTTATATTTTAATGAAAAAGAAAAAAGCTTTAATCTAATGGTGTTCACACTACAATTTAAATTATTATGTGTTGCAAACCTCCTCAAATTCCCTTAAATGCAAGTATGGATTTTCCAATTCTAAGCCATGAAAAGAAGGTAAAAGTTGAATAATGCTTGGTTTAAAATTAAAATGAGATGCATCGGGAGGAAAACCTATGCATGATTAGTACTCAAAAGTGCATTTTTATCATGGTTTTAAATCATCATTTTGTACTTGAAGTATCAATAACTCCTTAACTAAAGTACATTTTATAATATTCTATCTAATAATATAAGATACCTTTAATTTATGGTAAATGTCCATTTTAAATGCACGCCTATCACATAAATGAAAGGATTGATTGATGACTTTAAGAACTTCAATTGCAAAGGCAAAGAGATGATCAAACTTAGAAAAGAGATGTCGATGCAATCTAAACCAGAACACTGTTTGGTAATTGGGTCATATCTGGAGTTATAGATCTCAGATTTAGGTCTACTTTATATGGATAGAAAGGAAAGAGATAGGCCTACAACTTTCATATGGAGCACAAGATCTACAAAGGTCATTTTCAAGTCCAAATTGTTGTAATAACAAAGAAGCCCGAATTTGTCCTCCAGCCCGAGCATTGTTCAATATTTTGGCCATATCTGGAGTTCTAGAAGTCGAAATAAGCTGAATTGTTTACACAAGAAAGCTGAGACAATTTTCTAGAACTTTCATGTTTCAAGTGGCTCTAATTTTGACGTCATCAATGATGTTTTGGGTAGACAAAAGAAGATAAGGATTGTCACCAAGTCAAGGGTTGGCCACCTACTCATCAATTAGTCATCAAAGCAATAGTTTCCAATTTTGGCCTATAAAAGGAAGCATTTGCCATGTATTTAGGCATCTTTGTGTCCAAATCAAGATCATGCTCTTGTTTTCTCTCGTTGTATTCTTTATGCTTTGTTTTCATTAATATCAAGTTTATGCCTTTCATTTCTTTTCCTTTGCTTTGTTAACATTTATCTTATTTATGTTCTTATTCTGTTTATCTATTTTTCTTTCTATCATTATGTCTAGCTAAGTTAATTATGTCAAGGTGAAAAGGTTACACAAATGGTGTAAGAATAAGTATGGTATAAACTTAATATGGACTTTAATGTTTAATACTAACATGTTTATATTTGTTATCTTGTTCACTCTTTAATACTTTGCTTGTTAAATGACTAATGTTGATTTATGTTGTATAACAATCGGTACAACAAATGCTTGGCACTTTCATGGCCCATACTGTATGATACACCTAAGCTATGAAAGGAACTTGATTTGTTGTTAACATAAGTTATAATCATGAATGCCTGATGAAATTTACTAGTATTAGCATTAATTGAATAAGATGACTAATGTAATCATGTTAACAATCTATAATATGATTGGAACCTCCGTTGTGTGTGGATTCCAATTGAACAATAAGAGTTTATACTATACTTGTTTGACATACCATTAGTGGAACCTCTAACCTTGACATTTGTTATTATCATTGTTTAATCTTTACTTTAATATTCTATCTCCAAGTTCTCATCATCATCATCATCTTCTTCTCTTTTATTATTATTATTATTATTATTATTATTATTATTATTATTGCTATTATTGTTGTTATTGTTGTTATTGTTGTTGTTGTATTATTATTATTTATAATTTGTACAACGAACCTCCCTGTGGTTCGACCCCGGTCTTGCCGAGTTATTTATTACTTTGACACTACTGCACTTGGGAGAAGACATCAATCTTTTCGTCGTGTCAAGTTTTTGGCGCCATTGCTGGGGAGGTAAGTTTTGTATAAATTATAATATTTATTTTATTTTCTCTTTTCACTTTTCTTGTATATAACTTTGTTTC
>SRLM01001633.1:13730-24548 GCA_015708895.1 Populus ilicifolia | reverse complement strand
CGATCTAATATCACCATCGTTGATATTAGGTTGAGTTATCTTATATATGTTGAAGAAATCACCAATACATCACCATTAAAATTGATTTGGACCAAGTCTTACTTTTTCTTGTCTTCTAAAATCTATTTACACCTTTTCATCTTTGAAAACAAATCCATCAATTATTTTCAACCAAGTTATTGTTAATTTAATTTCTCTTGAGTTTTTTTTTTGTTACCTAGCTTAATTTCCAGATCTAGCTCTCTGTGGATATGACCTCGATCTTACCGAGTTAATTGCTACATCGCACACTCGTGCACTTGCGAGTTAAAATAAGCCGATCATAAAAAGCGGTCAAGCAGCTACAAAATTTGAGACCAGGATCTATTCGTATTGAAAAAGTATTTTCCCACTCCGCCTCAGAATGCGATTACAAAAATTTACCATGCTAGATGTGTAAGATTGAGATTATTAGTGAATCATGGAATTCCTGAAGATATTCGCTAGTTAATTAAAGCAAAATTCCGATTATCAGGTGAGTCCTTTAACTCCATTTCACATATGCTTGGAACAGGTAAAAGCACTTTTGCAAAGAAACGTCGTGCAAAACGATTGAAAGTTTGTCATCGATGTGCTAGATGGACTTGTAATACACAATGTCTTTCTTTAGGAATGCTATCTATAAACCGTGAAGATAAAATACAATTCATTAAGAATGGCCTAAGTAAGGAGTCTTTAGATAACCTTCTATTGACTCTTGAGACACATCCTAGTGGAGATGTGCATCGTGCAATTCATGATTTATGACCACTATTTCATAAAAAACATGATCAACTTAGTCTTGGGAATCTGACTAAAAAATACCCTATTTGTCAATTTTTAAGAAAACTGGATAGGAAGCCTTTCCCCGATCCATAGAGGGCGTTTAAGCCGTTTTGGACACAAAACCAAGGAAAGATGTGAGCCACAATCATAACTACCTATACATACATATGCTCTTTGTGTCTTTTAGTTTTATTATTGTGTTTTGGTGTACATACATGTGCAAAATGGTTGTTACTATGATGACAGAGTAAGGAGAATCTTTTATGACTCTTGAGATGCATCTTAGTAATCATTCGTAATAAGGTCTATCATAATACTTCTTGAAATATTAAGATTTACAAACTCTTGCATTCTTATCACTTAAGTCTGCTCATATACTTATTTAACATGTATTCTTAAACCTTAATTTACACAAACACACTTCAACATATGATTGTGGGTTACATATTGGATTATTACATTATTTATGTTTTCTTGTTAAAGGTAACAACTAAGGAAAAGGGATAGTATATAATTAAAAAAAAAAGAAAGAAAGAAAAAGAAAAAAAATGATAATAAAAAAGTAGATAAGTTTGGTTTCGTAGCCTCCGTAACCTAAGCAATTAAGCCCGAAGGGGTGTTTTAACACCTAATACCCTAAAGTCAACTGACTTAAGAGCTATTGGCCCAACGCTTGTTATATGGGTTGAGGAGAAAAGCTTAAGGGAATCAAACATTGCACTATCTACATATCAGTATCTGCGACCCGAGTTACTAAGCTCGTAGGAGTGTCTTAACACCTAATGCCCTAAGACCAACTGGTCTGGGAGTCATTAGCTGAAAGCTCGTTACATGGGTTAAAGATGCATGGTGTTTTAAATTATTGTATATTAAAAAAAAAGAAGACAAAAATAATAATCCCAACCCAAGGAAGTTAACCTTAAACATTAGAACAAAAATTTTGTTTTCTTCCAAGAAAAGCCCCATAATTATGTGTTGATACATTGAGCACAAAAGAAAGGTTTATGAATATCTTGTTAAGAGGTATTGAGCAGGTATATAAATCTAACAAGAGTTTGTTTATCTGGATAGAGTAATGGAAGTATCAATAACTCCTTAACTAAAGTACGTTTTATAATAATTTATCTAATAATTTAAGATACCTTTTGATTAGTACTCAAAAGTGCATTTTTATCATGGTTTTATATCATCATTTTGCACTTGAAGTATCAATAACTCCTTAACTAAAGTACATTTTATAATAATCTATCTAATAGTATAAGAGACCTTTAATTTATGGTAAATATCCATTTTAAATGCAGGCCTATTACATAAATGAAAGGATTGAATGATGACTTTAAGAACTTCAATTGCAAAGGCAAATAGATAATCAAACTTAGAAACGAGATGTCAGTGCAATCCAAACCGGAACACTGTTCGGTAATTGAGTCATATCTGGAGTTCTAAATCTTAGATTTAGGTCTATTTTATATGGATGGAAAGGTAAGACATAGGCCTACAACTTTCCTATGGAGCCCAAGATCTAAAAAGGCCATTTTGATGTCCAAATTATAGCAAAAACAAAAAAGCTCAAATCTCTCCTCCAGCCCGAGTACTGTTCAGTATTTTAGCCATATCTAGAGTTTTAGAAGTCTAAATGAGCTAAATGTTTTACACAAGATAGATGAGACAATTGCCTACAACTTTCATGTTTTTAAGTGGCTCTAATTTTGACGTCATTAATGACATTTTGGGCAGACAAGAGAAGATAAGCATTGTCACCAAGTCAAGAGTTGGCCACCCACTTATTAATTAGTCATCAAATCAATAGTTCCCAATTTTGGCCTATAAAAGGAGGCATCAGCCATGCATTTAGGCATCTTTGTGTCTAGATCAAGATCATGCTCTTCCTTTCTCTCTTTGTATTCTTTGTAGTGTTTATGCTTTGTTTCCATTAATATTATGTTTATGCCTTTCATTTCCTTTCCTTTACTTAGTTAACTTTTATGTTCTTATTTTGTTTATCTATTTTTCTTTCTTTCATTATGTCTAGCTAAGTTAATTATGTCAAGGTGAAAAGGTTACACTAATGGTGTAAGAATAAGTATGGTATAAACTTAATATGTACTTTAATGTTTGATACTAACATGTTTTATACTTATTATCTTGTTCACTTTTTAATACTTTGCTTGTTAAATGACTAATCTTGATTTATGTTGTATAACACTTAGTACAACAAATGCTTGGCACTTTCATCGCCCATACTGTATTGTATAACCGACACCTGAGCTATGAAAGGAACTTGATTTGTTGTTAACATAAGTTATAATCATGAATGCTTGACGAGATTTACAAGTATTAGCATTAATCGAATAAAATGACTAATGTAATCATGTTAACAACTTATAATCTAATTGGAACCTCCTTTATGTGTGGTTTCCAATTGAATAATAAAAGTTTATATTATACTTGTTTGACATACCATTAGTGGAACCTCTAACCTTGACATTTATTATTATCATTGTTTAATCCTTACTTTAATATTTCATCTCAAAGTTCTCATCTTCTTCTTCTTCTTCTTTATTATTATTATTATTACTATTATTACTACTATTATTATTATTATTATTGTTGTTGTTGTTGTTGTTATTACTATTATTATTGTTATTGTTATTATTGTTGTTGTATTATTGTTATTTATAATTTATACAATAACCTCCCTGTGGTTCGACATTCCTGCACTTGAGAGAAGACGTCAATCTTTTCATCATGTCAAGTTTTTGGTGTCGTTGCCAGGGGGTAAGTTTTTTATAAATTATAATATTTATTTTATTTTCTCTTTTCACTTTTCTTGTATATAACTTTGTTTCTTTTCTCTTGTTTCTTCTTCTTCTTTTTTTTCCTTTTCCTTTAATTCTATTCCTACACGTGCATGAGAGTGTGGTCATGTCAAGTACTTAAAAGTGCATTTTTATCATGGTTTTATATCATCATTTTGCACTTGAAGTATCAATAACTCTTTAACTAAAGTATGTTTTATAATAATCTATCTAATAATATAAGATGCCTTTAATTTGTGGTAAATATCCATTTTAAATGCAGGCCTATCACATAAATGAAAGGATTGATTGATGACGTTAAGAACTTCAATTGCAAAGGCAAAGAGATGATCAAACTTAGAAAAGAGATGTTGGTGCAATTCAAACCGGAACACTGTTCGGTAATTTGGTCATATCTAGAGCTATAGATCTCAGATTTAGGTCTACTTTATATAGATGGAAAGGTAAGACATAGGCCTACAAATTTCATTTGGAGCCCAAGATCTAAAAAGGCCATTTTCAAGTCCAAATTATTGCAACAACAAAGAAGCCCGAATCTGTCCTCCAGCCCGAGCACTGTTCAGTATTTTGGCCATATCTGGAGTTCTAAAAGTCAAAATGAGCTGAATTGTTTACACAAGAAAGCTGAGACAATTGCCTAGACCTTTCATGTTTTCAAGTGGCTCTAATTTTGACGTCATCAATGATGTTTTGGGTAGAGAAGAGAAGATAAGGATTGTCACCAAGTCAAGGGTTGGTCATCTACTCATCAATTAGTCATCAAATCAATAGTTCCCAATTTTGGCCTATAAAAGGAGGCATCAGCCATGCATTTAGGCATCTTGGTTTCCAGATCAAGATCATGTTCTTGTTTTCTCTCTTTGTATTCTTTGTAGTGTTTATGCTTTGTTTTCATTAATATCAAGTTTATGCCTTTCATTTCCTTTCCTTTACTTTGTTAACTCTTATCTTATTTATGTTCTTATTTTGTTTATCTATTTTTCTTTCTTCCATTATGTCTAGCTAAATTAATTATGTCAAGGTGAAAAAGTTACACTAATGGTGTAAGAATAAGTATGGTAAAAACTTAATATGGACTTTAATGTTTAATACTAACATGTTTTGTATTTGTTATCTTGTTCACTCTTTAATACTTTGCTTGTTAAATGACTAATCTTGATTTATGTTGTATAACAATTGGTACAACAAATGCTTGGCACTTTCATAGCCCATACTGTATGGTATAACCGACACCTGAGCTATGAAAGGAACTTGATTTGTTGTTAACATAAGTTATAATCATGAATGCTTGACGAAATTTACAAGTATTAGCATTAATTGAATAAGATGACTAATGTAATCATGTTAACAATCTATAATCTGATTGGAACCTCCTTTATATGTGGTTTCCAATTGAACAATAAGAGTTTATACTATACTTGTTTGACATACCATTAGTGGAACCTCTAACCTTGACATTGGTTATTATCATTGTTTAATCTTTACTTTAATATTCTATCTCCAAGTTCTTATCATCATCATCATCTTCTTCTCTTTCTTTATTATTATTATTATTACTACAACTACTACTACTAGTATTATTATTGTTGTTGTTGTTGTTGTTACTATTATTGTTGTTTTTGTATTGTTGTTATTTATAATTTGTACAATAACCTCCCTGTGGTTCGACTCCGGTCTTGCTGGGTTATTTATTACTTCGACACTCCTGCACTTGGGAGAAGACATTAATCTTTTCATCGTGTCAAGTTTTTGGCGCCGTTGCCAGGGAGGTAAGTTTTGTATAAATTATAATTTTTAGTTTATTTTCTCTTTATTTTCTCTTTTCACTTTTTCTTGTATATAACTTTGTTTCTTTTTTTTTTCTTTCTTCTTGTTTCTTTTTCTTTTGTTTTTCTTTTCCATTTATTATATTTCTACACGTGCATGAGAGTGTGGTCACGTACATCAAGTGGTAGACTTTGTAGGGTATCCTCATCATTTTAAGAAAATATGGCTGAAGAAGATAATCAATCACTTCATAATGAGAATAATGAGAATAACGGTGCTAGAATACTTAGAGACCACATGAATCCAACAAGAACAAGTGCACCATCATGCATAGTTTTTCCTCCCGATGCATCTCATTTTAATTTTAAGCTAGACATTATTCAACTTTTACCTACTTTTCATGGTTTTGAATTGGAAAATCCATACTTGCATTTAAGGGAATTTGAGGAGGTCTGCAACACATATAATAATCTAAATTGTAGCATGAACACCATCAGATTAAAGCTTTTTCCTTTTTTATTAAAAGATAAAGCTAAAACATGGCTACAAAATTTAAGACCACCATCCATTCGTGCTTGGGATGAAATGCAACAACAGTTTTTAAAGAAGTTTTTCCCATCTTATGGAACAAACTCTTTCAAAAGACAAATCACCACTTTCACTCAAAAACCAGGGGAAACATTTTACCAATGTTGGGATAGGTATCGAGACTTGCTTAGTACTTGCCCTTATCATGGTTTTGAATCATGGAGATTGGTTTTACATTTTTATGAAGGGTTAACGCCTAAAGATAGATAAATGGTTGAATTGATGTACAATGAAACTTTTGAAGATAAAGACCCTGATGAAGCAATGGAGTACTTAGACTTGCTAGCTGAAAATGCTCAAAATTGGGACACCGCAGGTACTTATGAGGCACCGAGTGAAACTCAACCTCATATATCTAGTGGAGGTATGTACAACCTTAAGGAAGATCATGACCTTCAAGCCAAGTTTGCATCTTTATCTAGAAAAGTCGAGGCACTAGAATTGAAAAAGAGTGGTCAATTAAAATCTGTTGAAAACATTGCATGTCAAATATGTGAAACAAATGAACACTCAACCGATAACTGTCTAACCTTGCCTTCTTTTAAGGAATGTCTCCATGAACAAACCCATGCTTTAAACAGTTTCCAAAGGGCCAACCACAACCCATACTCACAAACATACAACCCTAGTTGGAGAAATCATCCAAATTTTAGTTGGAAGAGTGAGAACAACAATGCACAAACTTCACAACCACTATTTCAAGCACACCATAATTTGCAAAATTCTCATGGATATGCACCTCCTTATGCTCCACCTTCTAGAAGAAATCTTGTGGAAACATTGCATGCATTCATTGAAAAGCAAGAGACAATCAATACTCAACTTGCTCAAAACATGACAGATTTTAAAGATACTCTTGCAAAATTAACATCTGCTCTCAGTTTCCAAGAGAAAGGTAAGTTTCCATCTCAACCACAACAAAATCCCAAGGGGCAATACAATGCAAATGCAAGTAGTTCTGGAAGTCAACACATGGATCAAGTCAAATCAGTCACTACTCTTCGCAGTGGTAAGGTTATTGAAAAACCTTCTCTTGAACCTTATGAGAAAGATGATGAGTCAATCTCTGAGGGTAAGGAAGAGGTTGAACCTGAAAATTGCAAAGAAAAGACTGATTCTCCGCCAGCACTTCCATTTCCTCAGGCCATGACCAAACAAAGGAAAGTCAATCACAACTCTGAAATTTTTGAGACTTTCAAACAGGTAAGAATCAATATACCTTTGTTGGATGCTATTAAACAGATTCCTTCCTATGCTAAATTTTTGAAAGATCTATGTACTCTGAAGAGGAAACTGAATGTGAAAAAGAAAGCCTTTCTAGCTGAACAAGTAAGTGCTATTCTTCAGAACAATAATGCTTTGAAGTATAAAGACCCTGGTTGTCCTACAATTTCTTGCTTTATTGGAGAGCATAAAATTGAAAGAGCCTTACTTGATCTTGGTGCTAGTGTGAATTTACTTCCATATTCAGTTTTTCAGAGTCTTAGTCTAGGTGAGTTAAAACCAACTTCTATAACTCTTTTACTTGCTAATAGATCTATAAAAGTGCCTAGAGGAATAATTGAAGATGTGTTAGTACAAGTCGATAAATTCATTTATCCTGTGGATTTTGTTGTCTTGGACGCACAACCTGTTTAGGCATGTAATTCATTTCCTGTTATTTTAGGACGTCCGTTTCTTGCAACTTCTAATGCATTGATTAATTGTAGGAATGGACTAATAAAGCTATCATTTGGAAACATGACATTGGAAATGAATATTTTCAACATTTGCAAGTAACCTAGAGATGATAATGATTTACAGGAAGTGGACTTTACTGAAAAATTAATTAATGATCAATTTCCAACCACTTCTAGTGAAATTGAGATTGATGAATCTAATGATTTGCAAATAATTTATTTTCAGGAGGAATCAAAGACAAGTAATTGGACGCCATAAATTGAGGAATTGCCACCACGATCAATTAAATCCATACCTTCAAGTGTTCAACCACCCAAACCTGATTTGAAGCGGTTGCCATCCAATCTTAAATACTCATTTTTGGGAGAAAATGAAACTTTTCCAGTAATACTCTCTTCCAAACTTAATGCACATTAAGATGGTAAGTTATTACAAACTCTGAAAAAGCATAAAAATGCATTGGGATGGACCATAGCTGATATAAAAGGAATTAGTCCTTTGATTTGTACACACAGAATTTATTTGGAGGAAAAAGCTAAACCCTCTAGAGAAATGCAATGAATGCTAAATCCTAATATGAAAGAAGTAGTAAAAAATGAAGTCACTAAGCTTCAAGAGAATGACATCATTTATCCTATTTCTGACAGCAAATGGGTAAGTCCTACCCAAGTTATACCCAAAAAGTCTGGAGTCACTGTGATAACAAATGAGAATAATGAGTTGATCCCCACTAGAACTGTTACCGGTTGGCGCATGTGCATTAACTATAGGAAACTTAATTCAATGACTACAAAAGATCATTTTCCATTACCTTTCATGGATTAAATCCTAGAAAGAGTTGCAGGTCATGAATTTTATTGCTTCCTTGATGGCTATTCGGGTTACAATCAAATTGAAATTGCGTTGAAAGATCAAGAGAAGACTACTTTCATATATCCATTTGTTACTTTTGCATATCGAAGGATGCCTTTTAGATTACGTAATACACCAGCCACATTTCAAAGATGCATGCTTAGTATATTTAGTGATATGGTTAAAAATTTTCTTGAGATTTTCATGGATGATTTTTCTGTTTTTGGTGATTCATTTGATGATTGTTTGACTAACTTAGAAAAGGTTTTGGCCAGGTGTGAAGAGAAGAATCTTGTGCTGAATTGGGAAAAATGTCACTTTATGGTAACAAACGACATTGTACTTGGTCACATTGTTTCATCAAAAAGAATTGAGGTTGACAAATCTAAAATCGAGTTAATTGCAAAATTGCCAACACCAAAATCTATTAAAGATGTTAGATCATTCTTAGGACATGCTGGTTTTTATAGAAGGTTCATCAAAGATTTTAGCGTAATATCTAAGCCCTTAAGTAACCTTCTAACAAAGGATAATGTTTTTGAATGGACTGAACATTGTGAAAAAGCCTTTGTTAAACTTAAAAACTTGCTTACTTGTGCTCCTGTCATTCAACCTCCTGATTGGTCATTACCTTTTAGGATAATGTGTGAGGTTAGTGATTATGTCGTAGGTGCTGTTTTGGGACAAAGAAAAGATAAGAAACCTTATGTAATTTACTATGCAAGTAAAACTTTAAATAATGCTCAAATGAATTAAACCACCACTGAAAAAGAATTACTTGCAGTAGTATTTGCATGTGAAAAATTTAGGTCTTATCTTGTTGGCTCACCTGTTGTTGTTTTTAGTGATCATGCAGCATTGAAATATCTTCTTTCTAAGAAAGATTCTAAGGCTAGATTGGTGCGGTGGATTTTGTTACTTCAAGAATTTGATATCACAATCAAAGATAAGAAAGGCAGCGAAAATGTTGTCGCAGATCACTTGTCAAGATTGACAACAGATTCGAAAACTGACATTACACTAATCGATGACTACTTTCCCGATGAATCTTTATTTTCTGTCTCTACAATGCTTTGGTTTGCTAATATTGTCAATTTTCTTGTTTCAGGACAATTGCCAGCTCATTGGAGCACCCAAAATAAAAGAAAGTTCTTGAATGAAGTGAAGAACTTTTATTAGGATGACCCTTATTTATTCAAATATTGTCCTGATCAAATATTTTGAAGATTCATTCCTGACAATGAGGTAAGTAGTGTCATTAAATTTTGTCATTCTAGGGCATATGGGGGCCATTTCTCATCAAGAAAGACAATTGCAAAAATCTTACAAAGTGGATTTTATTGGCCCACCATGTTCAAAGACTCACATGCATTCTGCAAGTCTTGTGAAAATTGTCAAAAGTTGGGATCAATTTCAAAACGTCACATGATGCCTTTAAATCCTATTCTTGTCATTGAGATCTTTGACTGTTGGGGTATAGATTTCATGGGTCCATTTCCTCCATCATTTGGTTTCTTGTACATATTAGTCGCAGTAGATTATGTTTCAAAATGGATAGAGGCAATTCCAAGTCGAAACAATGATCACAAAACAGTGATAAAGTTTTTGAAAGAAAATATTTTGAGTCGATTTGGAGTCCCTCGAGCCATAATAAGTGATGGTGGAACACATTTCTGCAACAAGCCATTTGAGTCTTTAATGAAGAAATATGGAATCACACACAAAGTTGCCACCCCTTACCACCCTCAAACAAGTGGACAAGTAGAGCTTGCTAATAGGGAGATCAAACACATTTTGGAGAAAACAGTGAACCCTAATAGGAAAGATTGGTCTTTAAGACTTAAGATGCACTTTGGGCTTATCGAATTGCTTATAAAGCTTATTGGGCTATTAAAGTTTTCAATTCAAATCTGGATGATGCTAGTCAACTACGAAAGTTACAAATAAATGAGCTTGAGGAAATAAGAAATGATGCATATGAAAATTCAAGAATTCATAAAGCAAGAATCAAAGAGTTTCATGACAAGAATATACTGAGAAAAACATTCAATGTTGGTCAAAAAGTCTTGCTTTATAATTCTCGACTGCATTTATTTCCTGGAAAATTAAGATCAAAATGGAGCGGTCCTTTTATTGTGAAACATGTGTATCCATATGGGGCCTACGACATCAAGAATCAAAAGAATGACAATGTTTTCAAGGTGAATGGACAACGTCTGAAAGTTTATTTTGACAATTTTTCAGTTGAACATGACTCTATTGAATTGGGTGATCCTGTATATAAAAATTGATTATTATTATTATTATT